>PVIR01000284.1:0-204433 GCA_004026965.1 Petromus typicus
GTACTTAGTTCCTGAGATGAATATAAACCTCTAGTACTGTAAACATGTTCTGATGAAATTAACAAAAAATTTTTGTATCTCTTTAAAATTCACTTGGTTTAATCTCTTTATTATTTCATGTAGAGCCAAAAGGAGCTTAAAATACCAGTCAGATGTATAAGCAATCGTAGCCAAGAGGACTATGGCGTTAATAATCTGATTCTTTACGTTACGTTCTCATGATAAACCACCATTTGTTTGTAATACCTATTGCATAACATCGCTTATGTACACATTTCTTTCCAAATAATTTCAGCCATTCTGATAATTTAAACATGTTGAAAAAAATAAATGACTAGAAGTTTTAGCTATTTTTATATGAAATGAACAATGATTTGTTTTCCACACTGACTTATCAGCTTGCACATTTTCAACCAGGTGCTAAAATGCACAAGCAAACTCCTAGGCCGCTCTCATTTTCCAAGGTGGGGTCAATCAAGTCACCCTGAGAATTGGGGTCAGCTGCTTTGCTAGGGATTTAAGTCATGACAGAGAAATACCCAGTGTAAAGCAATTAAGCCTGACCAGTCATGATGGCCATTTAATGAGCTTCCATGTGGCAGAAGGGAGTTCACTCTACCTGTCTCAAATAGGTTCTGATATGCCATAAAGCTGGTGTAATAAATAATTTAAGCATTGAATCCTGCAGCAGGAAGGCCTTCTTGCTGACTGTGTGGTACCTGATGGTACTGTCATGAGCGAAGACAGTGCTCATGAGCTGGCTCACTGACTGGGTGACTAAGGGATGGAAACACTGCGGCTCTTTCTATAGGGAAGAGCCAAGACAACGGTTTGAGGATATTAGTGCTTGTACTTAACACCCATTTATCGGGCACAATGGACAGGCCCTGTCTCCCATGTCAGGCACCTAGAAGGCACGGCCCTGAGATTGAATTAATGGTGAGAACGGAGGATGTCCTATAATTACACAAGAAATCACATGCTCTGCCATTTAGCCAGCAAAGCTGAGAGGTTTCTGTAGATGGTAAATTAACCCAGTGGGGATTGGGAGAATTTTTCTGCACAAAAAGATTTCTTTATTCATGAGAATAATTGGATATTGAAAACCATCATGTATAGTATCTTGATTTGAAACTGTCAAGTGATATGTGAAGCCCCCTCTCTCGCCAGCCCCCTTGGTCCTGTGTGTTTTGCTCAGCCAATTATGGGGTCCCCTCCTTGTTGTGGTGCCGGGAGCCAGGACCTACGACAGCTCCCAAACCACAGAGGCTGGGCACAAACCCTCTGGCTTAAGAAGCCCATCCCGATCTGCATTGTCCATTCAGGTCATTAATGTGACCTCAAGAAAAAAAAGGAATAATAATATTTGGAGAAAAATAAAGATCCAAAGATAAAAGCACAAGTCCAGCTTAAGGCAAAACATGAGCTCTGGCTGAGGTGGAGTCCTCTAGAAATGGAGAGGGCCTATTTTTACCATTTCCCCGTTCATTTCTCACACATTCCCTTTCCACATCCACATTCCAAATATATCCTGGAGAGAGAAAACACCAGACAAATGCAGTGGAAGTTCACGAGTTATGAGGTAATTGCATTAGCACATAGAGAAAAGGGAAAGTATGCACAAAATCCTGATTGGCGTTTCTCTGTTTAAAGGCATTATTTTCCAATACCTGAGCATGCCCAGAGGAGCTGTCTCTGAGCAGCTGGGAAACAGAACCTCTTTACTTCAGGGTTAGTGCAGGGAGCTCATTAGCACTGCTCTCTCCTCAGCTAACCAGCCTTGTTTGCATATTGAAGCAACAGAACGTGAAGGTGTTAAAAAGGAAGAATTGCTGCCGCTACTCCTGACTGACATGTCTATCTGGGCTCTTGTGTTTACAAGAGAATAACGAAGCTGCCCCAAAGCCCCTACTGGGCCTGATTATTATGCAGAGGCTTCTTAGATTATGTATAATTGATATCCTTTTTCCCTCCAGCTAACCAATGGCAGCTCTCAAGAGTAATGCTAATTCTCCTGCATCTTACCATCCAAGCAAACACTGGCAATTGCTATCTTTCTTTCTGCTTCATAATTTTTAAAGACCAAAAAAGTGACATTTACATTTTTTTAGAAGCACAATAACTGCACAGTTGGTATAGATTTTACTGCTTAATAACAATCATTGAATCAAACAGTTGAGAGATGGTATTCAGGACTTGCTTAGCCTCTGTGTGTGTGTGTGTGTGTGTGTGTGTGTGTGTGTGTATTATGTGCTTGATAGAAATACACTGAATAACAGTCACTCTCCTAAATGCTCAGTATTCCCTCTAATGACGCCTTTTCATTTGGGCCAGAGGAGGGAATCCCCCTGCATTCTGATCCATTTTACACATGCAACCTTTCACAAGAAGCCACAATCATGCCATTTCCAAATGGACCCATACCTTCTCCTCCTCCCTCATGGGATGCTTCTTTAGTGCTGTAAGTCTTAGAAGTTAATTTTTGAGGAGGAAAGAAAAGATAGGTGACAAAATTAGGGTAGGAGGAGACTTGGCAGGCTGCACCTCCCTTCTCGGGTCACAGGCTTCCCAGGAGAAGAAACGGGGAACAGGTAGATTAGGCTTCTGTCTTGTGTCAAGATGAAGATCAGTGTGCTACTTGGGCCCTGGAGCAGGTCAACCTAAGCACACCCACCAGAAAGTAAGAGGGCAAGTAATGCTTTACAGTGCCCTGGGAACAGCCCTGGCAGCATAACGCCTTCAGCGCTGTACCAACAGGCACAGCCCTGCGGAGCGACCAGGAAAGTCTGGGGCCAGACTGGAAAGAGTCGTTCATTTTTCAGATTTTCACTAAGCAACTCTTAGGTCCCAAAGTGTCCAGAAGCTACGTATGAGTGAACAAGATCAGGTTTCTGCCTCACGGAGCTCCTTGTCCAATGAAGAAAAGAGATCACAGAGCAGGCAACTGAGATAAATGAGGATGAATGCCAAAACAGAGGAGCCACAGGATGCATGAGGCACTGCCAATCATATCACCAGCATCCTCTCCAAGCTGGGAGTCCTGGGGACCCCTCACGCATAAGAAAGACTTGATCTCAAAACCTGACCTATAGGAAGCAGAATCAGCCTAGGGAGGAATGAGGCTACTCCACACTCAGAATGGGGCCAGCCTGTCTCTTGGGCATGTAGAGTTCTGGGGAACCATAATACTCTTTAGCAGCCAACATGAACCCCCGAAGAGCTTCTTTACCTCTCTGCTTGTTCTTGTGCACTATACATACATTTCACTTACTTTAAACAACACAAATCACACTGCTCTATGAGGTGAGGTCTCTACACAAAGAGTGCAGAAGTGAGGGCAAAGCAGAGAGTGTTTCCTGTCTCTTTTTGTCCCCAATGCTGATGTTTACCAGTAAATTCACAAAGATAACTAAGTGTAAGGTAAAAGTCACCGATGGCTCAATTCAGCTGGATGGTCAGGCGGACAAAGAGCAAAATTATGAGGACAAGGAGTTGGATTTTCTTCCAGAATAACTCAGTGTACAACTCTGTCTTGGGTCAAAAAGCACCTCCAGATTCCTTGTGCTTACTGGACCCCTGAAGTGAAGAGCTGGGTCATTATTCACAAATGTGATGCCTGCTGAGAGGGACACACTTCCAGAGGGCTTTTTGCTTTGAGAAGGAATAGAGAACAACAGCCATCCCTCATGGTGTGACAGCTTCATGCCCGACACGGGGAGATCCATGACGAACTAATGCCCGGGCTGCCCTTGCCTGACACCGGCTGACAGAGGCCTCTTTGAAGGTAGAAGGATGTGCAGGTCAGGCTGGCCAAGGCTGGCCCCGACACAGCCCATTCCTTTTCCAGGACTCCCTTCAGGGAAGGAAGGATAAGGAAGAAGCCAGAAGCCTGGCAGCTGCTTAGCCACTAGTTTTACAGATTCTCCTCGATTCTTCAAAGTTCCTTCCTCTGAGCAGGGAGCCAGAGCTGCAGAGCAACTGAAATCGCAGTAGAACCAGAAAGTTAATGCCCCAGAGACAGCAGCTCCAGTCGGTTTCAGTTCTTATCACTCTGTCTTCTCCAGGGCCAACGGCTCAAACTCTGTTTCCTCCAGACACCTGTGTTTCTGTTCTGTACTTTAGATATTCCTTTGTTTGAAGGACCTGATTTAGGGTTAAGGTCAATGAAGATATGACTTTGTGGCTTTTATTGTTAAGTCTTTTTTTTGTTGTTTAGGTTTTTTCCAGATATGTTTTCTACCATTATCATCAAAAATAAGACAGTCCTGGACAAAAAGAACCAATCAAACAGACATATATAAGCTCCTGTCTGCTCCCTCCCTGTCCTCACTGAGTAGCACCAACAAGAACATCACAGCCCTTCTCTTACCATTCCTATGACTAACAGAATGGATTGGTCTCCTTCAGACTGTCTCCTGAAAGCAGTGCTTGTAGTTACTTTGGAATCTCTTCAGGGCAGAGAGGCTTTAGGAAGAAATGGAAGGAGAAGTCTGCTTCTGTTTTAATAAAACAGTAAAACAAAGCAAAACAAAAAAACTAGTTGTAACCATTTTACAAATTGTTCAACATAAGAGATTTTCCTCCAGGAACAACAAAATAAATCAATAATCAATATAAGGACATCGCTCTGCCTGGTCTTGTTTTGTCATAACAAATACAAGCCAAGATGGCAAGGAACAGAAGTTAGCTGTGTCTGCAGTCAGGACAGCTCCACAGAGCGAGCATGTGTACATTAGCACTACCCAGCTGGACAAAGACCAAATCCTGCCCTCTGGGAGTGTCTGTCCCCCTGGAGGAGAGAAGAGTGCAGAGACACACAGAATAAATAAAATATGGAGAGGAAGTTGGCATTTCTTAAAGTTTTATTATGAACATTTCACAAAGAAGGTGAGAAATGAGTTAGGCTTTGAAATATGAGTAGGAAATTGCTATGCAAATCACTGGGAAGGCAGTCCTGGCAGAGAGCATCGTGCCTTGAAGGGAAGCACTGAGTATGTTGGGCCCTATACAGTGCTATGGTTAGAGGTGAAGCCTAAAGAGAACATACGGCCTGAGCCTGATGGGTGCAGGAGACGTTGGATGCCCCTGTGTCAACTGCTCCTCATGAAAACACCCCCTGAAAATGAGTTCACAGCTCAGCATTCGAATGCTGCTGGATTTGTCTTACACAGAATTTTATTTCTGAACACAAGTCAACTCTGGTTAGTCAGCTTTACTGACCCAAAGATTCATGGCCTACCAATCGCAACTATTCACAAGACGAGCCACACCTAGAAAGACTTCTTCGCAGTTAATGCCTTTTCTCAGTGTCTGGCCTCAGACTTCATCAGATGGAACCTAACCTGACTGAGAGTACCAAATTACCAGTTACTTTACTCGATGTATACACAACAGTGAAAGAAGAGATAGCCACACGCAGAAGCTATGTTATTCTCCTGGGATAGATCCAGCATTTGTACAGTCTCTGGGGTGGAGGAAGTCAGGCAGTTTATGAGCTCCTCTGAAACATAATGTGTCCCTAAAGCAGAAGTAATGGTCCCAGCAGAGATCTGATGTTTCAGCACATGGGTAGGGAACAAGGAAGCTAGGACAGCCTCAGAGCTGGCCTCAGGATGGCTGAGGTAACATCAGAGCCGTCCTCTTTGGTGGGCTTGGCCAGTGGTCCAGTATCAGCACAAGGTGCTAGTGGAAACTACTTACCTGTGCGCTGATAAACACTAGTTCTGTGTTCATTCATTTTTATAAACCTTACATTCTGCTATTTATCAGCCCAAAAAACTTTTAAACCATAGGTAACTACAACGTCAACTGCCAGGAAGGTGTAGGCTTCAGCCTTTCCTCTAATGATTAATATGGAGACTTATTTCCCCTCATTCCACAACATGTGGCATAAAACACAGTGTTAAACATCCTTAGATTCACTCTCTTGATCTGATCAAAATTCACAATAACGTGTAACTATTAAGGAGAAGAGGTAATTTATTTGGATTTCTCCAAACCTTTATGATTATTCAAGAATTCTTGGGAATATTGTGTTTTTATAATATATTAATGTAATCTAACCTCTGCTGAGACAACGCAATGATTCAAAATAAAATTTAAGATTTTTCTTTTTTGTAATATGTTACTTATTTGCATTTACTTTCCTTGGTACATGTCTGCGTTACATAATAATCATATTCATCTTGGTATATCTATGTATCTTATTTTTATGATTTTTACTTCACCTTCCAACCTCCCCTCTCTTCCCATCCTTTAAAAATTAATCAAAAAATGTGCCTTTCTCTTTAACATTCAAGCAAAACAATCTTATAATTTTTCTGGGCACGCATACCACTCCCATGTACAGTCATTTTCCAGTTGCATTTGAACATTTTGCTCCACACTCCCAGACAGAAGAAGTCAAGCACCTATCAGGAATGGCTCTGACATTGGATTTCCAATCCTTCTCTCTCTCATTGCCAACCAGAGGCCTTGACACAGTCCAGCCACGACGCAGATGGCTTAGCACAGAAAAGGAAGCAAAGCCAAAGAAATCCGGAGGCACTTGGCCTTTTTTCTTGTCCCTAACACTGCAACTCAGCCACTTGGGGTAAGCACTTCCAGATACAAAGCCCAGAGGTACACAGAGACAGGAGGTTCCATGGAGATTATACTTAGTCAAAATCTGTGATATTTCCTGATCACAACAAGGCAGTGTGCAGAAGGAGCCACAGCTCACAGCAGCCCAGTTGCAGTTCCCCTGTGTCAACAACCCCAGCCTACCTAGCTGTGCTGCCATCCACAGCACAGCTGTGCCCTCTTCTCTGAAAAACCTGGCAACCTTTTTTTGAAAGAGAGATGCCCTTGGGTGCAGAAACTTGGGCACCACTGTGCACGTCCAGCTGGGTACAGAGTTAATGGAACTGCTTAAGGGGCGGGGGCTGCTTTCCACCTCTGCCAGGTGCTGAGGAAGAGGACTGGGCCCTCCTCTAGGGCTGGCTGGTGAAAGATCCGTGCTTGACTCTCAGGGACGCTGTCAGACCTGCCTGTGATGAGTGACAGCTGTGACAGGTGACAATTCCCCTGGGTGTGAAGGCCATGAATGCAATACACCTGGGCCATCTGCTCAGCGACCCCTCCAGGCACCATGTGCTCCTCCTCGATACCTCCACTGCTGGCAAAGTGCAAGGTGAACCCAGACTGGCAGAAGGAAAGAGAGGCCTGGTCAGGTGAAAGTCTCCAAGCCAGCGAAGGAGTCAGAGCTGCACTGAAACAATGGCTGCAAGACGACGTCTCACTATGCTCCCAGACTAGCCTCAAATGCTTGGACTCACGTAACCCCCCAGCCTCAGCCTCCTGAGTAGCTGCAATTATAGGTGAGTGTCACATGACTTCTGCATGTTTTTTCTGTAATATCAATTTGTTACTCTTCTGAATCATGATAATGGTTTAGATAACACCCTTCCATTACCAGTTAAGGTCCACAGAAACTGGCTCACTTGCTGGTTGTCCTGAGCCATTCTGCAGCTGGCCTTGGATTTAAATTTGGGTCTGTTGACTCCAGTGCCCGAGACTTTTATTACTGTACTAAAACATTTTTAGCCTTTGTTTCCTCTGTCTGCTCCAAGAGGCAGTAACGAGGATTTATTAAAGTAAGAAAAAAAGCCGTGATTTGTAAACTCTTGGCCCCAGAAAGTCAAAGCAGAACATGTTGTCGCCTTGTAGAGGCTGCTGTGGGGCCGGACCCAGCAGTGGAACAGCTGGAAGAGTTGCTTCAATGACTCACCACAGCTGCACACGCTCTTTTCTTTCTCTCTGGCTTTGCCTGTTTATATTAAAACAGGGAAAATGTGATGAGCTCTTGTACAGAGGAGTGAAAAAAATTATCACAGAAGCTGGATTCCTAAACGCCCTGAGATAAGGTGACAGACAAAAGCCGCCAGGGGCTGTGCAGAGTGGGGACCTCGTGCCACACACAGCCTTTCCGATAGTACCCCGTTGTTGCACAGCCGCGGACTTGACGTCTCAGAGGAGCACTGCTTCAAGGAGCGGCTGCTGCTGGACATTACTCCCTCACACAAGTCAGGGTTGGTGGCATTGGGACGCTACTTAAAACAACAGCACAGAGCAATTAACAATAAAGGACAATGGGTAGCTACCCAGACATGGGTAGCTCACATCTATACTCCCAGCACTCTGAAAGGCTGAAGCAGGAGGGTCACACGTTTGAGCCCAGCCTGAGAAATGCAGTGATTTGGCAAGACCATGACTCAAAATTTAAAAATTAAACAACTGGAGATTGGATAAAGAAGATGTGGTATTTCTATAGAATGGAGTATTACTCTAGCATAAAGAATCACAAATTTGAATCATTCATACTCAAATGGATATACCTTCAGGACAGACTAATAAGTGAAATAAATAGATGTGTAAATACTGTATCTTTTCTCTGATTTGAGAAACTGAAAATGTAAATGAGTTCTGTAATATATGTTAGTTATTGTACAATATAAACTATTCAAAGAGAAATGAGGTAGGAGTAAGTAATGAGGGGAAAGAAAAAATTGTGATGGTAATAAAAAAAAGAAAACAAAACTTATGTATATAGGGAGTAGGGGGTTGTAGGGTGATTAGGGGAATGGGAAAAAGTGAGAATCAAGTCCTGTCATATACTGGTACAAATTGTCAATGCTGAGTATGATCATGATATGTATATCAAATGTACCTATTTCACAATAAAAATTAAAATATAAAAATTTTAAAAATAAAAATTAAAAAGAACTGGAGATATAGCTCAGGGCAAATGCTCCGGCTTCCATCCCTAGTACCCACTCACATCCTAATCTCCCTGCCTCTGCTTCAAAAAAGACAACTTTAAAAAGCATCTGATGGGGGGGGGCAGGGATTTAGCTCAGTGGTTCCAGCACCTGCCTTGCAAGTACAAGGTTCCAAGTTCGACTCCAGGTAACCATGTACAACAATGCCGGGTGTAGTAACTCACACCCACCAGCAATTAGTACTATATAACACAATGACAGGTATGGTGGCTCATGCCTATAATCCCAGCACTTGGGAGGCAAAGATAGGAGGATTGCTGAGTTTGAGGCTGACTTCAGGACCAGCCTGAACTACAAAGCGAAACCCTATCTCAAAAAAAAATTTAAAACATTTTTTTTAAAAGCATCTGATTTTTAAGGAGTTTTCAGGAGAAGTTACACTTTTAAGAACCCATTAAAATGTATGATAGGTATTGTGAAATAGGAAGAAAATGTTCAAAGGGCAAAAGGGATAGGGATAGTAAAGAAGGGGAAGAAAAAATTTGATGATTAAAAAGCAAACAAAGCCTATGTGTATAGGGGGCAGGGAGTTGTAGGGAGGGCAGAGGAATGGGAAAAGACGAGAATCAACCCCTAACATGTCATGAACCCCTAACACTGAATGTGATCACAATATATATATAACGTACCAATAAAATCAATTTAAAAAATTTTTAAGAACTCATTATACCCCAGCTACCTGCTTACATGTCTAGCATGGTTTCTATGCTGCACATGTAGGGCTCGGTATTGGTGGGAGACCTGGCTGTGTAATTTAGCAATGCTTACTGCCCTCATCCCTTTGACAGTCTCTGCCACCCCGGCCCCCTCTAGGAACCTCCAAGAACAATGTCTGGCTGTCAATTGTAGGCTGGGCCCTACCTGACCTCTAAGGCTAGACCTTCGAGCTTTACAGAAAATGTCTTCCTAGTTTGGTAACTCATGTTCTAAAATATCACAACTGTCCCTATCTCCCCATCTATCTACTGCCACATAGCAAAGCACGAGAAAATTCAGAGTACAAAATAACGACCTGTTTGTCTGGTCACTGCTCTGGGCATTGCCAGGGAGGACAGGATGCAGAGGGGCAGCTGGTCTCTGCTCAAGGGTCACTGGCCTCTCTCACAGCCTGGAAAGGCTGTCGATGGCTCCCATGACCACCATCCTCCAGGAGGCGAGGGGGGCTCTTCATGGACGGAAGCATCCCAAGCAGCAGAGCAGCCGCTGGGTTCACACTCCTAAGTCAAGAGATGTCACAGCGCATGTTCTATTGGAAGCAAGTCACAAGGCAGTGTAGAAACCATGGAAAACACACTCCTAACTCCTAGAGGAAGGTCTCCACCACAGTGTGCTCACAGTGCCCACGAACACTCTCTGTGGTGCAGATCAACATCCTCCAGCTGTGACTTCAAACTCATCTTCCGAAGGACTCCTATCATCCTTCGGGGTCTGAAGTCTGTTTTGAGCCATAGCCTGTAGGATTCTGGAAGTTACTTCCTGGATCTTCAGAGAACAGCTCTACTCCTAGATTCGACCCAGAATCTTATTACAAACAGAAAAACATTCTAGTTCTGGCAAAAACAAAAAACCCTCTTGTTGCTTCTATCCTTATTTATAAGACTAGACCCTCAGACTTTAAAAGGTCTTTCAACAAATATTTCCTAGGCTCTTGGTATGTGTCAGCAGACATTTCTGGTCTTTTGGAGAGATAGATATCTCCACAGGTAAATTGCATTGAAATGTAATAATTGTGCTATAGAAATATAAATGACAAGCTGAAGAGCTCACAGAGCAGTGGGAAGTTTGACCAAAGGAGATATTTCAATCAGGTTCTGAAGAATGAATAGAAGTGTATTGGCTGAAGATGATAAAAAGGGGGCTTTCAGATGAAAGAAATGGTAAGGTAATAGTAGGAAGCCTGGTCATATTCATCAAGGCCTAGGTCCTATTTCATGTGACATGTGGATGGAGGGAGATGAGGCTCAGAAGGCATCACCACAGAAGAGCTGGTGTCTATCTGTAGCTAGAATCCAGCCACTTAGTTTCCCAAACCTGGCTGCTCCTCAGAGTCACAGGGAGGTCGGCCCAGGCCAAGCATCAAGGTGGCCTTGGACCCTGTTCTTCTGCACCAGTCATGACAGGATGTGGTTCCATCAACCACCCAGCAGGTCCGTGGGGAAAACAGAAGAGGGTTCCACATAAAATTTGGAGGTGACTCTTTTACACTATGGAGTGGAGGATGGTGTGGAGAGAGCTGGAGAAACTGATCAGACCGCAGGAAGAGAAAGGGCATGGGAAGTGTTCCAGGAATATAGGAGTGCTGGGCATAAAAGGATCCCAGCCAAGGATCATTTCTGCAAAATCATCTGGATTTTCTGAGGAAGAAGCCCAGGTACATAGAACACAGAGCAGAAAGCAAGGAAAAAACTGAAATTTCTAGATCTGAAGTAAGTTGAGCAGACATGAATGCCTTTAGCCAAGACCCAACACTGAGAAGAGACTGCTTTTAGGGAGAATGAGAAATGAGGCACTTGAGATGTTAGGAATATCCCAGGATGCACCTATCTATGTGATGATTAGAAATGTGGATCTGATGCTTCACAAGCAGGTAGAGGGCCCTAAACTAAAGAAATCAACACGGAGACGGGAGCAAAACCAGAGCAGTAACTAAGTTCACCAGGGATCATGCAAGGCAATACTTCTCCAGCTTTAAAGTGAAGAAAAATCACCAGGAAGATTGTCAGATGATATATTCAGTGAGCTCTTCCTTTATTTTTACTCAGTGGGTCTTGGAAGATGCTAAAGGATGAATATCAGCAATCACAAGTCGAGGACCATGTATTGAGAATCACTGGTGCACACAGAGCATGAGGATCCATCACAGACAATTCCCAAGAGCACCAGCATGTAAGAGGAGCAAAAAGAGAGAGAGACAAACAATTAAAATGAATGTAGGCTAAATTATATCCATCCAATTTGTTTGTCAATGTCCTCATATCACACTCAGACGTGACCGCATTCACAGACATGGCCTTTAAAAAGGTAACTGCGGGTGGGGATGAGATTATATGCATAGGCCTATATGACTGGTGTGCCCGAGAGTAGAGGGAATTTGAGCACAGATAATCTAGGCAGAGAGGACAACCAGGTGAAGACAGCAGAGAAAACCAGCTTCCTACAAGCCAAGGAGAAAAGTCTCAGGACAAACCAACCCTGCAGACACTTTGATCCAGGACTAGCTTCCAGAATTTTGACGATAAAAATTTCTGTTGGCACAAACACCTAGTCTATGTATTAATATCTAAAATGGTCACTATAAGTCTTGTGTGCTCAGAGACGGAGCTTTCAGAGGTAGTTAGGTCACAAGGACTCTAACTTCATCAGTCAAATAATCCATTAATAGGTCATAATTTAATAGCATTACTCAGAGTAATGGTCATAACCATGTGTACTTGGGGACAAAACCTTGTCCCCAGACACTCACCTCTGGCTTTTCCCTCTTTCTTTGCTTTCTAGAGGCCATTAAGTGAACAGCTCTCTTCTACCACCACTTCCACCATGACATTTCTTCCTTACCACAAGCCTAGAAGTAATGGAGTCACTGACCATCGACCAAGCCCTCTAAAACCATGAACCAAAATAAACTTTGCCCCCTCTAAATTGATTTTCTTGACTATTTGATAAGAATAATAAAAATCAAACTACCATGTTATGAAAACCTTAGAAAACTAGTACATAAGCTAAAATAAAAAGGTCTGAAGTAGAGTCAAAAGAAAGTGGGAATGGGGTATAAACCTACAGGTAGAATCCATGTTTAGCATGCACAAGGGGTTGGGCCCCATGGCCAATGCCAAATATAAAAAGTAGAAGTAAAAGAAAGTATATTGAAAAGACAAGGAAAGCAGTAGTCTACAGCATCTAATTCTACAAATACCAAAGATAAGGACACCAGGAAAGATGGAAACTGCTAAGTTCTTAAGGCAACCTGGGGCAACAGGACGAGGGGGCACTGGCACAGATTACCACAGGGCACAGATGGCTGACCCTCAGCAAACAGGTCCGTGTAGACTCTATTTTCTAAAAGTGCAGCTGTTACAAAGTTAGCTTTAGAATTATTCCTGGAGAATGAACCCTATTTGAAAGGAAATATTTTTAGGATGGAGAAATTCAATGTATTTGAGACCAAGAAAAAGAAACCAGCAGAGAAGATTATACTGAAAATTTTAAATCATTTTAAGGCAAGGAGCAACCAGAAAGTTAGTAAGAAGCAGGAATACCAATTTAGACAGAAAAGAAAAGGAGGAAAGAACAAAGAGAGAGGGTGAGGAGGAGAAAATTGAAGAGTAGGAGTACGCTACACTTTTTTCCAACATAGAAGGAAAAAAAAAAGATGGAAAATATAATGAGTTTGAAATGTAAGACTGGGCAGAGTAGGAGCTAATACTGTTTCTAAAACAGTAAATATTTTCCTCACAAAGGTATCATCATCAATGGAGAGAATCAATGTTACTGGTAAGTAGGTTTTATTTAGATTAACTGATACCTAAGATATGTTGAATGAGAATGTATATGCTTCTAATCATATATTATCGGCAAGGGCAATCTACTTTTCTCCAATTCACAAAATAAACAGACAACATATTATTCTGTCTTTATCTGAAATCAGCCATCAGGCTTCACAAGTTATTACTAGGACAACAAAATATGCACTGAAAATCTGAGACTGTGAGACAGGAGAAAGAAGAGTCAGACCCACGGAAACCTCACTACCATTGTGCAGAGGTGAGATAAACCTGTGCATCTTAGGCTCACAACTATCCAGTAAGTTTCCTTTGTATGTCACGGTGTCACTGGCAGGAACAGAGAACACAACATGGCCAAGGTACCATCTCTGATCTCATAAGAGTCATTGCCTTACAGCAAAATTACAAGTCACAGTCATCACCAGCACTCCCCAGGGCAAGCTCGCAGTGGAGACAACAACGCTGCTCAAGAGAGGTCAAGGGAAGGCCGGGGATTTAGCTCAGTGGTTCCGGCGCCTGTCTTGCAAGAGCAAGGACCCAGGTTCGATCCTCAGAAACCACATACTATACTGGGCATGGAGACTCATGCCCAGCAGCAACCAGTACCACATACCACAATGCCAGGCGTGGTGGCTCACGCCTGTAATCCCAGCACTCGGGAGGCAGAGGCAGGAGGATTGCTGTGATGTGAGTTGGAGGCTGAGCTCAGGGCCAGCCTGAACTACAAAGCGAGACCCTGTCTCAAAAATTCTAAAAAAAAAAAAAACAGAGGTCAAGAGAGGGGTCCTCAGTGGGTCCCACAGACCTGACAGGAGGCTGCAAGAGCAGGAAGGCGGGAAGGAGGTGACTCCCACACAGGACACACAGAGACGCACACAGCAGCCTGACCTGTGCAAGCAAAGCAGGTCCTGTGAGACCTGGGTGACCTGAGGCAGGAGGAGGGAGAGATCAGGCGGAGGCAGAGACAGGTAGCACAACTGGGGCCTCTCTCTTACCATACCAAAGCCTCAGTGCTGCAGGGAAGGAGGGGGCACATTCATACCAGGCAGGGTTGTCTGGGGCCATGGAAAGGACTGAGGAAAGAGACCTGAAAGCAGCCCTGGATAAGCCGGCTGGGGAAGGGAGACTGAGAAGAAGCCTGAAAGGGAGCAGAGGTAGGAGAACAGCTGGGAAAGCGGCATGGAGGGGAAGGAGGAAGGACCTTAAGGAGGTCAAACGTCAGGAAAGAAAAGACTAAAATCTTTAGGATGATTTAGCAAATACAGGCAGCAAACCCTTAGCAAGGGCATTCATGGGGGTTTGGAGACAACTCTTCATTGGATTTCCGAGATCCTCAGACAACAGTCAGCACAAAGGGCCCCCGGTGAGCTTGGCGGCTCAAGGGCTGAACAAATCACTCCCATGGATGCGACATCTGACTTAGAACTCGAGCAAGGATCCTATCACAAATGACCCAAGGAATAACATGGAGCATTCAACTAAGAATCCACCTAAACAAAAACTGGCAGAGTAGTCAGGTACAATCAGAACTCTTACTGATTCAAAGTGCTGATGTTTCCCTTTTGATCTGTATTTACCCTGGTTTTCTCTGGTATCGATTCAACTAGGAAACTTTCCTTGGAATGGAACAGATACTGGTGAGATGTATTGTTTGTTTGGTTGTTTCCTTCAGAGAACATCGTCTGCTTCCCCTTGATCATGTATGTCTACTTCTTGTTTTTCCTCAGGGACTAGGGTTTGAACCCAGAATTCCCTCCTATACAACCACCACCCAGCCCTAAGCACTGTAGATGGAGGTGAAGTCCACTCCTTTTCTGAGCCCTCCATCTGTCTCTGCCACAGATTCCTTCTGCCTATGGCAAAGCAGAAAGGGCAGACACAAGGAGACAACGGAAATCAAGTTTGGGAAGCTCTTCATTATATCCTCCCAATTAGTCTTTTCCTCCCTTTAGTTTCTAAGTGTCTTCCAGGAACCTAAAAATTTTCTAAGAGCCCTAGAGGTGAATCTCTTCTTTTTTTTTTTTTTAAAGGTCAAAGGTCCCATGTATGTTCTTACATTTATAAGCAAAGCATATAAAGTTCTCAACAGAATAGAGCAAGATCTCCCATTACCTCAAGAACAAAATGCTTGCCCTCTATTCATTTCAATGAGGTTACAAGCAAATTAGAATGAGATTGAGTTTCTCTTCCATTGTCCAAGCCTTCTGGGGTTTCTCATACACCAGACTCCACTTACCCACTGACAAGAGCTTTTCTTCCCCGAGGCACTACTTATGAAGTCAGCTGTTTTAATAGGGTCCCCTGAAATGTTTGCAGAAGCCTTCCAGACCCCAGAACTGAAGTCCTAATAATGGGATTCCAGACCCTGTGACAACTGAGTGCACTCTGGAGGGAACAGGTGGTGCCTGTTGCCCGCTAGCCAACCCCTGTGTGTGCACCGACGGGCAGGGAAACAGAGTCTGACTCATCTGTCACCTGACCTGACAGCCAGCACCCACAGTGGGACCACCCATGTGAACCTAGGACACATTGGTGTCTGTCCCGGTTGGGGTGGCCACTTTCTCTGCTCTGCCAAAGGCAGCCAGCCACACAGACCAACCCATGTGTAGCCAGCCCTTCTCCTCCTTGGCAATCCAAACGCAAGCTGTTGAGTCTGCCAGCCTGACCCACCTGTCGGGTGTCTCGCGCCCAAACAGCTGGTGAAACCAATACCGTGCTGAGCACCAGCCCCTGCTGCGGAGCCAGGCTTGGCTAGGGAATTAAACGCACACATGTTCCTTCAAGCGCCTTCTGACATCGCAAACACATCATGACAAGCAGCACACCATTCTGAGCCCAACCACAAAGCCTTTGGTTTTGATTACACGAAACGCCTCTGGTGAGAAGGAACTATAGTGGGCTTTTTTTTTTTTTTTTTTAAAGCCATGTGGTATCTGACTCCAGATTTTGGGCACTGCCCACAGACTGTCTTACAGAGTGCACGTGCACACACCCCACTCCCACAGATCCGAGCTGAGCTCTGTCCTGGGTTAGGCCAGCTGTCCCAGCAGCAGGGAGCCAGAATGGGAATCTTTTCCCAGACATAGCCCTGCAGGGCTGAGATTTTCCCAGGCAGAGGGAAAAAGATGATTTCCCTTCGTCACTGGCTCCATTTATCTGCAAAGCAATTACTTGACATGTTACATTCCACCATTGTAAACAGATCCAGTGAGGCCAAGCCTTCCAGGTTAGAGCTTTACTGCCAAGTATCAGGTGTCACGATCCTTATCTTAGGACAATAAATTGAAGACTGCAGATCCAGTGGAGCCGTCTGTCAAAACCAGGCTGTTCTGGATGAACAGCCAAGCAGAATGACGCTGTGCCCATGCAGAGAGAAGTGTAAAAATCAACAAGAGTTTTTGTTTCCCTACCATGACTTAGGGGGTGGCTTACAGAAAGACAGAGACACGGCAAAGAGCAGGCATGTGGGAGACCTTTCTGTCTCTTCCTAAGTTGAGTGTCCCACTATACATAACTAAATGTGTCCTCACGATTCCCAGCCTCCCCTTTTTGCAGCCAAGGTGCAATGAAGTCAACACGATCTTGCTTCTACTCCCTTTAAACCCAACCTTTAAGGGGAAACACGACAGAAAAACTTTAACGTTGTCTCATTTACTCTTGACCACTCTCCTTTCTGTATGTGACAAAGTCCAAATTCCTTAATCTTTAACCAACAGAAATTCAAACCCCTGTCACTTTTATAGGATAGTCTTAAAACATTGTATGGTCTCAGACAAAAAAAGAATCTATTAGCAGAGACCACAGTGGACAAACCTACATGTGCTGAAGGAATATGTGAATGAACCAGAAATGAACAAAGCACAACCATCATCTCTATTTGCTCATGCGATCACTGTAGAAGTTAAAAGAGTTCCGGGACCCTAGACACTAAAATCGATGTAAGAACATCAGATAAGATGGTGTAGTATGTGTATATACACCACAACTATCCTGTATACAGAGACTTTAATGATCTCTAGATTACTTATAATATCCAATGCAATGTTAATTCTGTGAATAGTTGTTGTACTGTATTGTTTAGGGACTAATGACAAGAAGAAAAAGGTAAAAAGGGCAGAGAATAATCTGACCTGACTCACTTCCTCACTCCTGTTCTTATCATGGCCCAGCATGTTGCCTGTCACTCATCATGGTCCCCCAGGCTGGCCAGCTGCCCCCAACCCTTCGCTGCACCTCCAGGTCCTTTGCCCCTCTGGTACCCACCTCTCAGGCAGTCCACTGCTTGCAAGGGCCTCTCAGGCCTCCTTCCCATCCTGTCTCAAACAGAAGTCCATTCCCAGTCTCTCCAGAACCCAGTGCTGCAGCACCAGCTCTGTCATCACCAAATACACTCAGTTAGCCAACAAGTTCTAGAGCCCAACAGGACCTGGGACTTGAAGCTGTTTAATAAAAAGCTGCCAAAACTATTAATGCTACCATTACTGCTAGTGAAAATGGCAAATTAACTTGGGTATCCTTGAGAGTAGGTTTTAGGCTCAAAAAAGATTATAGTTCTTTTGAACTTTAGAACTAATGTGACTTGTAAAAGTTAGTAACCCAGCTGGGTATGGTGATGCATGCCTGTAACCCAGCACTTGGGAGGCTGAGGCAAGATGATGGCCATGAATTCAAGGCCCATATGTATATGTATATATATATATACACATATATACATATATACATATATAGTATGAGTAGAAGCAAGATCAGTGTATATCTTATATACATAATATATGTATATCTTAATTATATTAGGTAGTTATAATCTAATAAATTCAATAATCAAAGTTTTATAAGCTTAATCCATTCCCTTCCTTGCTTTAATTGCATGCATAGATGTAATTGTTTTAAATACCTCAATTACTCCTAAGAACTAGAACCTTTTTAAAATACAAGTCCTTTTATAAATTAAACACTCTCTTAAAGTTGGTAAATTTGAAGTTTGTTTTACATTTTAATACTGCTGACCCACTTGCAAACTTCTCAAAACTTTGTTATTTCAAAGCATAGAAGTATTTTAAATCAAACTTTACCAGAAATTTGAATCATGAGACATATTTGTTAGATATCCTGATTTTGCTACTATTCCAAGTGCTCTAATCTATACATCTGATTCCCAAACAGGATACTGTGGGTCAGATTCACTTCATCATTTCTCTAACTTCCCTCATCACTCCCAGGTTAAGGGAAGGTTTTGTAAACCAATTCCCATCAGCAGTTAGGATTAGATGTTATTCACCAGAGAAAGCTGAGGCTGAGGAGCAGGATTCCATGCTGTGAGTGAGGCCCTGACCTGTCCGGACACTGTAACACCAGCCACTGAAGGCCAGGCCTCCCAGCAACAGTTCAAGCTGAGGTCCACGTGCCCCTCCGTCTCCCTCCTCTGCTACAGTAAACTTCCTCCCCTGCTTGTTTCTTCCAAGCTGAGCTCGGCTTGTTTGTTTTGCTCTGTGGCTCTCCCATGACATTTTAATGTCCTCCTGCCTGGCTGGCTGTCAGCCCTTCAGTGGCATTTCATTTGCTCCTCCAGATTCCAGTGTGCTTCTTTCCTACACCTTATCAGAAGCTTTGGATATTTTGAATTCAATAATAATTTTTCCCCCAAAGGCCAGGGATCTCTTTATATCCACAAACTAATCTAAATGATTTAATTACACAACGAATTGATGAGGGACTTGCCATGGAGATATAAAACTGTGCAAGAAGCCAAGCTGCGCTATTCCCTGGGTGGGAAAGAGAAACGTCTCGCATCAACAGAGCGAGTCTGGGTGATGGCGAGGTCACCATTTGAGGAGTGAAAATAGGCTTGAGACACAAACATCAAGTCAGGAAAGTCAGCACTGCTGGAAACTAAGACACAAAACGTAGCTCAGAGATCTTTAAAACACCCAAGCTTCCCGGCCAGTCGGGACCAGAAGCAGATCTGCAGTTAACTGACTGTGTCCCTGAGGCCAGTGAGCACGGGGACCCTGAGTCCACACAGGCCTCCTCTGCAGGACATCTCGGATCTTCCCTCCTCTGTTTCTGAAGTGCATCTGCCTGATGTCTGAGTGGACATTGAGGGGATGAACACTGAGGGGATTAACATCAAGGGTCTGGGAAGGAGCTCTGTGGATCTCATGTCCACCATGAGGACGCAGAGCACAGTGGGATCCGTGCTGTCTTTAGAAGCATCTCCAAGCGATGTGGAGAGCCAAAGGAGCTGGTCAGCCTCCCAGGACAATCACACACCTTCAGGATCCTGCTCCTCTCTCTGCTGTAACCAGGCAGGAGCAGGACCAATATGCCCAGCATTGCTGGAGCAGAGACAGTGGAGGGGAACCTGCCAGAGTCATAAAAAGGCAAAGAAAGCTGCAGCCAGAGAAGCATGAGACAGCACCATGCCGGAGGGAGGAAAGCGGCCCAGCTCAGTTCAGCCAGGGCCACCATCACAAACAAGTCACAGGAACCTATGTCCACTTCCTCCTCTGCAAGATGGACCGGAGCTCACTCTATGATCCCCACTTACTTTGTAAACATGATTTTTTTTTCTTTTTCTTTCTTTCTTTCCTTTTTTTTTTTCTTTTTTGACAGGGTCTTGCTACATATTCCAGGCTAACCTGAAACTTACAGAGATCCTCCTGCCTTAGCCTCTAGAGTGCTGAGATCACAGGCATGCACCAAAACACTCAGCTCAAACATGAGAATTTAACCACAATTCATAGTGAATGAAATGTATTACCTTCTTTCCTTTGAAAATAAAATGTTTTCCTAAAACATATACACACAAAAATGCACAGATGGGTGAATACTGCATTAATTTTCCAATCTAAAATAATATACTTGCTAAAATACATTTTGAAATAAAATAGAAAAAGAATGCAAAAAGAATTAATTCAGCTTAAGTGAGATGAAAGGTAAAATCAAAGACAATACAATACAGTAACTCAGAGGAACTTTTTGGCAAGCAGAAGGAAATGTGGAAGCACTTTGTCTCACTCACAACCCAGCCCTAGGCTAGACATGAAAATCCGGTAATGATAAATTAGGCTCACCCAATAAGTGGGTGTGCTTACACCTGACATTTGTATCAATAGGGTACACACAAGACACAAATTATCCAGACTGTAGTTTTGTAAAGACTAGTTAGAAAAAAGATCAAAGTCCATTTGAAGTGAAAGAATTATAATTTTAAAATTAAGGGAAAGGACAACAGATTAAATTGAGCACTTCCTGTTGCCCACTATGACAAACTCTTCAAAGTCTCCATTATTCTTTCTTCTAAAATCAACAACTAGTACAACAAAAGAGAAGGAGGTGGACGGTGGGGTGGGGGACGGGGCCTAATGGGAGCTTCAGAGGAAGCAAGATCTGCATGTTCTGGTCCCTTCCAGAATGCAAATCACTCAACAGGTTAGTCATGATTAATTTAGTTAACTTGCCCTGAGAAAAAGATTTCTATGCCTCCTGCAGTGGACCAAGTCTCCCACCAAACAGTGCTTCTGCATTGCACTAGCTAAGCAACTGTGTCATTCAGGAAAAATATCTCCATTGGTCCCCAGTTCTGGGACCCTTGAAGTTTCTTCCTTCATTCACTGTAACGTCCTCAGTGGACACCAGACCGTTGTGTTCCCACAGCTAAAGTACATATCTCACAGCTGTACAAAGAGAGCCAAAGGAGAAATGAAAATTGAACGAGAGGAACTCTGATGACTATGGTCCCAGGAAGGCTTAGTCCATCCTCTGTCTCCCTTCGTTTGTCCAGGTTCCCAGTTTCTCCTCTTTTCCATCCCTCTAGAATTTCTGTTTCCTTATTAAGGAGAGATGGCCAAAAAGAACGATGCTTAAACCCCTCCACTTTACGATGTTTAAGAAAACTTGTCAAAATAGAAGGAAAGTTGTGTTTAATCTGAGGCCTAATAAGGAATGAAGGTCTTCTTTATTCTTTTGCCTCCTTTTTGGTTCCATACTATCGAAATAACAAAGGCATGGCTGTGACACTATTCATTTGTCTTTGGTCCTTCTGTCCTGCCTGTCATTCTCAAATTATCCTGGCCTTTCAGCAAAACATCGGGAATCATGTGCCACCATAATTCTTTCATCCTATTTCCTCTATTAGTTTAAATTATCAGAGCCTCTCCTTTGGTATTATCCCTGCTGTAACCCTACAGTATTTTTCTTCTATCTCCTCCTCGGCCTTTGTATCCTGAATCCTCCATGCGAGTCTACTTAATGATTTAATAACACCACACTCTTTGTCTTTATACTTCTGTTCAACCAATGCATTCAATCCACACTGTACACTCGTGGCTCTGGATTTCCTGATTACCTAGGATGTCTTGCTTTGTTAGGGTTTGAGTGGGAAGCTTGTGTGTATTTGCTAGTCTATTTAAACTATAGATCCATATCCATTTTATAAGAGAAATATCCTCACTACTATAATTTGTCTTATATCATGTTGCCTCCCTCTAGCAAAATAACACAAAATGTCACAGCATTCCAAGTATCTGCTCCCTGGAAGCTCAGTATTTAGCACTTCCACATTGAAAGGAGCAGTTATATACCTCACCAAATGAGGTACCTCTCTTGGACCAAAAGTATACAATATTCTTGCAACAGGTATTTCATTTATACCATTGTTTCTCAGTCATTTACTTATCTATGTATTGAACAAACACTACACACCTTTTTAAACTTTAGAGGATGTCAATAACCTGAAAACGTTTCCAATGTATGTACCACTGCATAAAAACATAGGCATGAGTTACAGAGAAGTGACTGGGAAGGACAGCACTGGGTCCATGGAGTTGCTCTCAGAACCAGCTCTTCACTTGCAGCTTTACAGGTTCTGATCTCATCGCTGCACTGGCTCAATCTGGAATGCTGCCTGATAATGCTGGTGACTACCGCAAAGGGTCTCACAATGGCGTGTTGACAAAATATGTTCAAGGAGGTCGGTCAGGTCCACCTGGTGCTGGTTTCCACATCTGTCTGTTTTTGGATGTCTAGTGAAGTGCCATTTGCTAACCACACTCCCTGTTTGAAAGAAACTCCCTGTGATTTGGAGTTTTGCATGGCCAGGCTTGCCCTCTTGCCTTTGAGTCAGATCTGGTTCCACTTCAAGGCTGCACACTTCAAGGGGGCTGGCAGGAAGGGAGGAAAGCTCGGAAGCTGGTCTAGGAGCCTCTCCTCTCTGCTCTTGATGCTACTGAGTGGCTTCTTGGCCTATCAGCATGTTCATTTTCTGGTTTAGTCACTTTCTCACTAACCAGCTCATAGATTGAGAGTGGACTTTAGTTTGTAAAAGGGATAAGCTCACTGTATACATTTCAGGATCACTGATAAGCTAACTCTCTGGGACATCGAGGTTCATTGGTTTCAGTCCTGGTTCTGACTAGCAAAGACACCACTGCTAAGGCAAATCCTGCAATCATAGAGGTTGAGCAATACGTGTCCAAAATGCTTGGGTCAGAATGGTTCCCAATTTTGAATTCATCTTTTAGATTTTGGAATATTTGCATACACATGCTGAGGTGTCTTGATAGGAGAGTCTACACACAAAATTCATTCATATTGTATTTATTACTTCTACACATGAATTTGTACAGTATATTTAGTATGGCTGTCTTTGATTTCATTTTATCCCACAAGGTCAGATGTGGTCAGATATGATACATATGGTATCATATGAGTGAACAAGAAGTTTTCAATTTTGGAGCACCCTAGATTTTAAATAAGGATGCTCAAATTGTATACCATTTAATGGTTAATTAATTTTTTCCTCCTCTAAAACCAAAATAATAAACAGGGAACTGCAGTGATTTTTTCAGAAATATACACAATAGATTAAAAAATAATGTGAGCAAGGAAAATATAAGACAAAATAGAGAAACTATACAAGGTACCATTTGGGATGTTAAGAAAATACTAATATTATCAGCAGTCAAAGTAAGCACATCATTTATGTTTCATTTTATCAACTCTTATTTATAAAATTGAAAGAAAAATATGACTAAATTATTAGCCAACCACGTAAACACGTGGTAAACACGTCTCACCTAGCATATAGCACTAGCTACTCAAAAGTTTATCATACTTTAGCCCAACTTGAGCACCTGCCATATATAGAGCAAAGCCACTTGGGAAGTTTAAAATTTTAGATGACTTTACGATGGTATATGTTATTAACTTGTATGTCAAAACTATAAAGGACTAAAAAAGGTTTATCATCTCCAATTATCTCATCACCAGCAGTGACTAGCAAGGAAATCACAATATGATTTTCCTCTTTGGTGAAGAATTTGAGATTTTTATGCTTTCATAATTTCTATAAATCTAAGAAAAAAATTTACCAATGATCATTGTTCAGCAAAAACATACTGACCATGTGAGAAATGACCCCATGTATTTCTATCTGTATTTTAGGAGAGTTGGAATATGCTATATATTGCTAATAGTTTTATTTAATAAATAATTCTTATGGCTTATATCTAGAAGTCTCCCCAAAATCTCATATACTCATATATGGAGCTTTCAGAGCTGGCTGGATCTAGCACATGTGAAACTGAGATTAAAAGTGCAGTACTAAATTAGTCCAGAGAATGGAATAAGCAAAATTCTGGGTGAGGATAATAGAAGGCCTAACCTGAGTTTGAGTAGCACCAATCAATAGGCTTATAGCCTGGATGGAATGTTAAGAACAGACAAAAGGCAAGCCTACTACTTGCTGCCTTGCTGTCTCCTGCCTACCCTGCCATGGACTGTTTCTCCTCTGTGATGCCCTAACTAGCTACTAGGACTAAAGGACTAAGGACTAAAACCTTTACAAACTATAACCTGAAATAAACCTTTCCTCCTTTAACTTTGGGTATCAAGTATTTTGTTCTAGCAATAAGATAAGTAACTAAAATAATAATAACATTGAATTAGGTAATACTTTTGTACTTAAAAGCACATGTAACCAGTAATTGCGTATATTTATGTACATGTATATACAGACCCTCATACATATGCAGACACAAATACTTAATAATGGCTAGAATCAGTGATCAAGATTCACACATCTCAGGTTATCCTCAGCTTGTGGCTTAATCCTGATATTACAAACATATTGTCTTTGTTGCTTCCTTAAACTTTCACATATGCTGAAATTAGACAGCTGGGAATTACCCCATCAGACCCTATAATACTTCTTTTAAAAACCTTTCACAGTCTGTAAAGAAAGATTAAACTAGTTCTCACTGCATTATGTAATTTTTCATATTCTGGAAGAGATCACAATTTCAGAGAAGCCTGAAAGGGCTGATTGTTAGGCCTAGAAATTGTACCTCTGTGGCAGGGAAGCAGGCAATGCTGCCTAATCTTCCTTTCAACAGGCTCTGAGACTGTCGCAAAGGCTCTTTGGCAATGTGCTTGAGCTCATTGTTTCCTGTGCCTGGCCCAAGGGCTATGTGACTCTGTTTAACAAGCATGAGATAGTCACAATCACAGCACACTGTGCATCTGTAACTTTAGACTCCTGGAAGGAAAGTAATACACAGTGGCTTATGTCTGGCTTTTGAATAGTTGCCTGTCCTTTGGCGAGGTGGGAACGGGGAGCTACTACTTCTCATGCTCTTCCCAGATGCTGTGTCACAGAAGCTCAGCAAGTGTAACTGCTCCAACCCCAGCACTTTGGCAGCTCTTGTTAACGGTGACAATTTCAACAAACCCTACCAATCCTATCCTGCATTTTAAAAATAATGATAATACGAGATATCCCACAGGATGCATGTGAAAGTGACTGGCTCATAAAAGACACTAGAAATACTAATATTACCTTTTATCTGATTGTCTGTGGCATCAAAACAACTATTTCAGCTCAGATAAGAGTTCTTCATATGCAACAACTTTACCTTTTACTTTTAACTATCTGCTTTAGCAAATTATAAATGTTCTAACTATAAAGGGTCTTAGAAGAGATTAAGAAAACATTTTTATTATAACATTATTAATAAAACCTTCTTGGTTAGCTCATGGTTACCTACTAGAACGCCATTCGTCATTTATGAAATTAAATGTTAAAAAGAAAATATGACTCCATATCAATATTTGAGCATTTTCTTTCCTGATTTAGAAGGAACATCATAGAACTTACAACTCTGCCATTTGACGATACATAGACAAACAGAAATATAGAAAATGTTTGGGAACTGCGTTCAAGTCAGAGTTTGGGTCTGGTTTTGGTTTTCATTAGATCCACTCCTATGTAAAAGGCATATGTAGTCACTTGGGTAACTCTGACCATTTAGCAGGGTCCAAAGAACAGCCTTCCAGTACTCAACAGGACCCCAGCCTTTGGCACAGTGGTGTCATCTTCTCCTCTACTTGGAGTTAAATGGTTACATTATATTCTACTTGGAGTTAAATGGTTACATTATATTCCCCAAACTTGGGCCAGTCAACTTAATAATTACAACTGCAACAGATTCATGAGAACTCTGCCAAAGCTTTTCTTCTATTCAAACTGATATTAATTTATTTAATAATGTTAGACTTGATTTTGCTAAAAATCAATTCCACTGTTGTGATTTATGATATTTTGTACAGATATTGGCATTCATACAGTGTCAAGCACTAGGACAAAGCTGAAAACTATGGCCTCATAACTGTTCTTCACTTCACAAGCGGTCCAAACACTTAGCAAACAGTCTTTTTTCAACTAATCTGTTTTAAGAGCATTCATGTAAAAACATAGTGCAGTCAAACTGTACATGCAATATGAGGGTACACAATTTAAATCTGTTTACTGCTTTTGTGAAGTCAAAGATCTAGTTTAAAATATGTCCCCCAGGTTCCATGGAAAGAGGCAAATCGTTTAGAAAAGCTTGATTCTAAGATAATCATTATTAAGCAAGGTGTCTGGGAATGCAGGCCCCAATTCTTTTCTTTCTTTCTTTTCTTTTTTTCCTATTCCATTTTGATAGATATTTTTCAAGAAAAAAATGAGAAGAAAAAAATTTTAATAATACATTTCTACTTTAATTCCATTTAAACACTTCAAATTCAACTCATTGTACTTTTTTTTTTTTTTTTTTTTTTGAGACAGGGTCTCACTTTGAGGTTCAGGCTGGGCCTGAACTCATCCCTGAACTCACAGCAATCCTCCTGCCTCTGCCTCCCAAGAGCTGGGATTACAAGCCTGAACCACCACACCCGGCACTGTGGTATGTGATCGATGGTAGGCGTGAGTCTCCACACTCAATATTGTTGTATGTGGTTACTGGGGATTGAACCCGGGTTCTTGGGCTTGCAAGGCAGGCACCAGAACCACTTAGTTAAATTTCCAGTCCCTCATTGTACTTCTTAAAAACTCCAAACCCACTTATTACCTCATCACATTTGCATCATAATTTTTACCAGCCTATGTTCGAAACATGAAAAGGTATGTTATCAAGAGTTACTTGGTCTCTCTGACCTATTACCTGAGGGAGCATAATTTTTTTCTTCTATCTCTGAAACCAAACTCAAAAAATATTTCCACACACAACTCACAAAACAGTAGGAGGTCTTCGGTATTAGTCACATCAGGCTTCCAGCAAGGTGCACTTGGGAAGCCAAAGTAGTTGGCAACGAAAGCCAGCAACGGGGGCTGTGGAAATGATACAGCCATGCACCAATGCCTGGGAGAGACAGGCTACTGGCAACACCCAGTCCAGCAAAGCTCCCTCTGTGATATGTTTTGAAACCAATGACATCATTTGAGAAGAAGAAGAAAGATTTAATATTCTCCTACAAAACAGGTCAAAGACTATGTTCCCAGACCCTAATTTGGTACAAAAAGAAAGTAAGACCTACAAAGGCCACAACCAGACTCCCACCTCCTCTCACCCCTTATTCTGCCCTAAGCAGCCTCATCTAAAGCAAACCAGCAATATGGTCATGATGCTTCCACTTGACAGCTTACTCTGCGTATGGAATTAGTTCTCAGGACCACCAAGATCAAAAGTGTTCCAGAGAGCCGTGGGCTGCCCACTCAACCGTCTTCTCCACATCTTCCCCACTCAAGAATCCATAAGCTGCAGGAAGACAGGCTTTCAACAAGCAGTGTGTATCATGCAGGGGACAGATTGCAATGCTGGCCCATATGCCCCAAGATTCCCAGCAGCTCTTCTGGGCCACAGTCCTCCTCTGTAGACATGGGAAGCGGGTGGTCTCTTTCCTCCTCCTGCCTTTGCATGGTGTATGAGGATGACACACTGGATGCTGCAGTGTTAATCTGCAGCCACAAAGGAGTGAGTGTGATAGTGGAGGACCTGTGTTGAGGGCAGCAGACAGACAAGATGTGGGCATGTTGGCCCATCACAGTGCCGCTGGGCACTGAATCAGCTTCTCCTGGACCTGTTCCTCCTCCAAGCTGCTCATGAGGGATGGTAATTGCTCCTTTTATAAGTCATTGGTGTGGGGATTTCTGTTGCTCACAACAGAATACTTTCTGTTCCAAAGTGTTTCAAATACTCTGTTCTCTCATGAGACCAACTATTGAACCATGCACCCAATTTTTACCTTAAAAATGTGTATGGGTTCTTTATAACTACATCACAAAATGAGGCATTCTGGAGGTGCTAAGGATGAGGATGAACAGTGACAAGGCTCAGAGAGGCAACACTCTACTCTCCACCCTGGGACACTGGAATTACAGAGGATCCCACAAGCCCCATGACCACGAGTGGGACCTGTGACAACAAACACATTTATCACATACATCCATGTCTTCTTGTAAGAATAAGAACATTCTCTATGACTGTTTCCCTTAGCAATATAAGTGCACAAATGGAAGAGCTCAGTCATAAGCTCAGCTGCCCACGGCTAGGGAAACCCAGGAGGTTCAATTTCCTGTGGCTGCACAAAAGACCCAATATATCCCCAATATGCATAGATGGTTTCAGTCCATGGTCAGCTGGCTCCAAGGCAGAAATAGTATGGCAGAGGGATGAGGCAGAGGAAAAGGTACTCAAGTCACAGCAGCCAGGAGGCAGACGCCAGGCTACACCCCCAGGGATCTACCTCCCACCAGCCCCCACCTCCTTACAGCACATTCATCTACTACACTCATTACTGACTTCATTACTCCCATGATCCAGTCTCCTTTGCTGCACATGACAACTTGGGGAGACATGTTAGATACAAATCATAATGGCAAGTTGTGATACTGTGGCCTCTGTTCCTGGTTCCTGGCATAAAGAGCTCCAAAAAACTTTATAGGCAGGGAGCCAGGAGAAATATTTGTTCTAATATTTGGTTTCTGCCCTATGGTTCCTGACACGAAGCTCCTAAATACTATAGAATCTTGGGAGTGATGATTGTCTTTGTTTTGGAAAAAAAATGACTGGTGGCTTTCATCCCTAGACAGCTTCATGATGGGGCTGGTCACCAGGAAGACTAAGACATGACTGGAGGGCTGGGACTTAGAGCCCATTTCCTCAGCTTCCAAAGAGGTGAGTGGGGCTGAAGGTTGACTTCATCGCCACTAGCCAATGATTTAATCAACCATGCTAACACAATAAGCCTCCACAGAAATCCAACAGAAAGCCAAGGATGGCATCCCACACCTGTAATCCCAGTATTCTGGGAGGCTGATACGGAAAGTCACAAGTTTGAGTTCAAGCTAGGCAATTTAGCAACTTAGTGAGACTCTGTCTCAAAATAAAAAGATAAAGGGGACTAGAGATGCAGCCCTGGGTTCATTACCCCCAGCACTGTGCAAAATAAGAGAGATTGGGTTTGGACAGATTCTGGGCTGGTGAGTACAACGTCATGCCAGGAGAGTGGTGCCCCCTAACTCCACAAGGACAGAAGCATGTGGGCTCAGGATTTTGTAAACCTCATCCTGTCATCACGTTAGCCTGGCCATTCATTGATATTCTTTACTCTGTAATCTAGCAAACCTGAGAAGGTATCTCCCAGAGTTCTACGAGCTGCTTAAACCTGAAGAGGGGTCAGGGGCACCTCCAATCATAGCCCATCATCAAATCGGGAGGAATCAATCTATGGTTAGCATCTCCAGTAGGAATGGTTCTTTGGGACTGAGCCCATCAGCTGTGGGACGTGACACTCTCTGAACAGAGTCAGAATTTAACTCAGACATGGGACACCTGGATGGTGTCTGCTGGAGAATCACTGAGTTTGTGTGGAAACAGCCCCTATATACCTGGCATCTAATGTGTGGTGAGCAGTAAATCAGAGTAGAGACACCTGAGCTCTGGCTGTCCAAATCCAGGTGACCTTTACGTTTTGCTGGCTTCCCAGAGGCCACCTTAGCTCTTACCATCTCTTATGGAACTTGTCAAAACCACTAGCTGCTCTCATCAGTACAGCACTGCCCTCCTTTCTCCAAAAGATGCATAAGCTACTAGTATAATCTACTAGGCTCTGTTCAGTTTGACACACAAACAGTGCTTCCTGGGGACAGGGAGAGATATCTGGGAACAGGATGCTCCCACCACTACCTGTCCCCCAGCTCACCCCAGTAACAACTAACTGCACCTCCATCCTCAGATCAGAGGACCCTGAGGACACTGAATTGTCCACACTGACAGTGGCCCCAAGAGAGAGGCCTCCAGGAACATCCCTGTGACCTGCTCTGGGCCTTCTTAGGCTCAGCTGCAACAAGATCAGTCAGCCATTTGATGAGTGACTTTCTAAGACTCCTTATATGAACAATCAAACAGTTCAATCCTCTTTAAATCATCAAGTCGGCCATGTTGTGAATCAACTGTGAATTTAGTATATCTGATTAGTGAAAAAGTTCATATGAATTGTATATTTTTTCCAGTAGAGAAGTGTTTCACTTCTTTGTCTGTCCCTACACTGCCAACTCAGACAGGATCCCAAAGTTAAGTATGGCATTGAACAAGATACGTTTATTGGGCCAGGGATTTAGCTTAGTGGTTCCAGCGCATGCTTGCAAGTGCAAGGGTCCAGGTTAAATCCCCAGTAACCACATACAACAATACTGAGTGTGGAGACTCACGCCCACCAGCAATCAGTACTACATACCACAGTGCCGGGCATGGTGGCTCATGCCTGTAATCCCAGCACTCGGGAGGTAGAGGCAAGAGAATTTCTGTGAGTTCAAGGATGAGCTCAGGATCAGCCTAAATTAAAAAGTGAGACCCTACCTCAGAAATAAAAAAAGAATTCAGTTTATTGTGTAAACAATGCAAGTATCATATGGGATATCAAAAAAAAAATCTAGAGTGCAGATATATTGTTATGGTTCTAACAAAGCAAAATAGGTGTTCCTGCATGGCTTAGTAACATTGTTCAGAGTCCCAACTGGACATTTCTGGCGTCTAGATATGAAACAGAAGATAAAAACCTGAATTCTCACTCAAGTCCTGTGGCCCCAGATGTAGCTGGTAGATTTGCCTAAAAAATTCTCATCTACCTCCAGATTCCCTACAGGTCTTAAATGTGTTCTACAAAAGGGATAGGAGTAGAATTTTTCTTATTCTTTTTCATAGGATGTTTCCAAACCTGCACTCAACCCAAGTACTTCATGTTAAAAATTCAAATTTTATTCAAAGACAAGGAACAAGATTGAAAGGCAGCTGGAACAGAGGAAGGATCCTGTTCTGAATGGAGGCAGATCGAGGTTCTATCACAGATTCACCAGGGCCCACAGGGACATCACAGCATCCCTTTGGGCCGAAGGTGCCTCGACCCTGAGACGAGCAGGAGGCGCTCTTCACCGCTGCCCACAGTCGACCGCGACTGCACTCAGTGGCCTTGGTGTAAATGTGAACAATTTGTGTGAAATTCCAGGAAATGTTTCCAAATGCCTCTAGATCACGTCTAGAATATTTTTTTTAAGTCAACTAGGTAATTTTTCAAGAAAATCTTAAATGCCTCATTAACATGATCTTCAGTGTCCTCTCCCATCACCTGGTCCCCACCCAGGTTCTACATCCGGAGAAGACACAGACCCATCGCTCATCGCCTGGGTCAAGAAGAAACAAGACGGGGCCCTCGACACATCTTTTTCTCACCATCATTCCCATCCTCAGGCCTCCTGAAGATCCAAATGCCACTGCCTGGGCTTCAGGCCTACTTCAGCACCCTTGAGGCTCCCTTCTACCCTGGATTTTCTGCCAAGACATTCAGCCCATGGCAGAGGGAAGGCTGTGGAGTCTGTGTAAAGTCAGTTCTCGTTCTCTCTGTATGGGTGTCTCTCATCTCTATCTCTCTTCTCAAACCCTTCAGGGATTTATCATCATTCTCAGCATGAATGAGCTCAGCAGAACTACAGAACAGCATTTCTCAAGTATTGTTTTTATTTATTCTCATGTTTTTTTAAATTTGAAATATGCTCAAAAAGGAAAGAAAAAAAACCTTCTCTTATGTATCACAGGAAATCAGTCATCCCTCTTACCATGGCTATAGGTTTTCAAGTCTTGTGTCCAAGTTTTCAGAGGCAGAATATGAAATAGCTCTCCTAACTTTTGAGCAGTGCTATGACAAACAGCTCTCTGGTTCTTTAGCACAAGATCTCACACCGGCCCTCTGGTTGTGTGTCTCTGTTGAGAGCCACAGTGCGAAGGGGACCTTGGAAAAGAATAGCTTTTATTTATATAGACACAGAACTTGAAAATAAATACTATCATAAGTCCTGAGTGTAACTGACCCCAGCTGATTTATTTCTTCTTTCTGAACATGCCTGAGAACAGGTGTTTCACAGACAAGTATGGAAACCCACAGGTAAGTAAATGTAGGAGCAATTAAGGACAAAATTCTCCTTCAGGTGTGATCTTAAGGGTGAGCTAATCCAGTTGACAAAAATATTTCGTTAACCTGCAAAACATGTTAGCAGACCATACCAACTTAGATATTTTCTTTTTTTTTTTTTTTTCAGGTTTTTTGAGACAGAGTCTCGCTTTGTGGTTCAGGCTGGCCCTGAGCTCAGCCTCCAACTCACGTCACAATCCTCCTGCCTCTGCCTCCCAAGTGCTGGGATTACAGGCGTGAGCCACCACACCCGGCACTGTGGTATGTGGTACTGGTTGCTGCTGGGCGTGAGTCTCCACACCCAGTATTGTTATGTGGTTACCGGGGAATCGAACCCGGGCCCTTGCGCTTGCAAGAAAGGCGCCGGAACCACTGAGCTAACTCCCCGGCCCCCAACTTAGATATTTTTACCCAAATTAAATTTTACTTTCTTTAAAAAGTAAACTAAGCTTCTAGATCTTAGATTCTAATACTTCCTCCAACAAAAGGAAACAGGGTACCTTGGACAGATGACTAGTTCTAGGAAGAAAGCAGAAAATAGACAAGACTACAGCATCTTGTAAGTGCTGTTTACAAGAGGCATGAAAAAGAAAAGTATTTTCTGTAATCGCACAATCACTGGGTATGTCAAAGGGACAGAAGACAATCGTAGTCACTCCCAGCAGCCAGACCTGCAGCAGTCTGAACAACAAAATCAGTAAAGTAATATTAAGTTACAGCTCACCATATGAAACACAGAAATAAAGACAAACCTCTCAAGCATAAAAATTCCTAATAAATTATGTAGATAGTTTGTTCTGAGTACAAGGGAACACAATGCTCCACTTCTTAAATGTAGGCAGCCTTTAGAACCTTGTTTCATGAACCATAAAACAGAAAGGGAAAGGGCAGAATAACTTTAATGGGAAATACTTGAGAAAAGCTTCTTCACCCTCCTGATCAAGGTAAAGGCCAACCACAGGTGTTGTGTTCCACTAGGAGGCAATGTGATCTTCCTCCCCTAAATCCCAGGCCCCAGTCTAATCCTAGTATAGGGGCATCCTACAATATTCCTTGTAGCATTGTCCAGGGTCAAGAGGAGCCCAGGGAGACAAAGGTAACATGGAGTTCTGGATGGGGTTCTAAATCAAAAAGGGGTACTAGGTAAACATTTGGAAAGTCTGAATAAACTAAGGACCTCAGTTTATGTGCGAATATTGATGTAGTAGCTATGACAATTATACTGTTATACATTTAATTTGAATACAACATGTCAATAATAGAAGAAACTGTGTACAGAAGTAAATCGGAGTTCTCCATACTACTTGATCAATTTTTGTGTTTCTAAAATTATCCTGTTAATTAAAACATAAAATATCAGTTATATTAATTTGGGGGGCATATGCACCCAATTCCTGAGCTCAGGCAGCTCTCCTGCCTCAGCCTCCCAAGTAGCTGAGATTATAGGCACATGTTACCATGCTGGGCTACAGCCATATTAATTTTTTAATTATCAAAATGTCCTGCTAATTATACTTCTCAAACCTGGATTCTAAAAACAAATGGGGCATTTCAGGTTAGTGATAATCCCTGCATCTATGTCCCTTAACTCTGGCAGTAAATTTAAATTATCTAATATCATTCTAATCACAATAAACAGAGTTCCTGTCCATAGGCATCAGTAATTTTGTTTTTGGTTTTTTGTTTGTTTGTTTGTTTGTTTGTTTGTTTTGAAACAGAGTCTCGCTTTGTAGTTCAGGCTGGCCCTAAACTCAGCTTCAAACTCATCACAGCAATCCTCCTGCCTCTGCCTCCCGAGTGCTGGGATTACAGGCGTGAGCCATCACGCCTGGCACTGTGGTATGTGGTACTGATTGCTGCTGGGCGTGAGTCCCCACACCCTGTATTGTGTGTGGTTACTGGGCTTGAACTTGGGCCCTTGCAGTACCAAGACAGGCGCCGGAACCACTGAGCTAAATCCCCGGCCCAGCATCAGCAATTTTGAAAAAACCTCTCACAATACAAAACTTCAGAAAAATTTTGCCAACAGAAAAATTTCATATGACCAAGCCATAGAGTTGCATTTTTTGCTAATGATATCAAATGTCCCTTTTCATAATGAAAAGCAAAGCTGCCACCTTTTTTTCTATCTAAGATACTTGGGAGATTCTAACAACACAAAATTAAGTGGGACAGTGACTATAACTGATCTAACAAATCTGGAAAACTTAACGCAACAAATTATAGAATCTCTCTTGTTTTATTTTTCTTACATCTCTCTGGGAAACCATTTGTTAGGATATTGGAAATTAATGTGGTTTAAAAGGAAGAATAAACTTAAATTAAGAGAAGGAAAAATGAAATCTTTTGATGTTAAAAAATAAAAATTAATTCAAAACATCGAGAATTCTGATGCACACAGAAAAGGCTCCTGCTTGGTCCTGGGCTGGAGGTGCACACCTGTGACCTAGCAGCTCAGAAGCTGAGCCTGAGGATTGCAATTGTAAGGCTGACCTAGGCAACTTGGGAAGATCTTGTGTCAAAAGAAAATACTAAAAGGGCTGGGCTGTGGCTCAGTGTAAGAGCTCCTTGCTGAGCATGTAGAGAACCCTGGCTTCAGTTTCCAGTAATGCCACCAAATAAATAAACAAACCATCCCTAGGACGCCAGGAGACCAGTGCATGCTCCCAGAGAAGCCCTGCTTGATGCGAGGTGCTTCCTGGCGGCGGGGATACACTCACCAGGGTCAAACATCAACCTTCACTGGTTTTGTTTTTAATGCTGTTTTTAGGAAAAGAGTCCACGTTGGCCACTTCTCTCAAAGCAAGCCAGTTCTGTGCTGCCTGACTGTGCTCCAGCCATGGGACCGGCCCAGGGTACAGGCGCACAAGGGTGAAGACAGGAACCCCCGCTTGCTTTTCCTCCACTGTGCTTCACACTGACTCTGATCTGCAGAGTATGAAAAGCTCTGGGGATGGTAGGGTCTCTGGCAAATGCACGTTATCAACTGAAATTTTTAGAAACCAAGAGCAGGAGGTAATTCTTCCTTAGTCAAGGGGGCTTCTACCAGCACGCTAGATGCTACAGACAGCCAGAGAAACCCGGGAAAATTAAGACTTTATTCTGAAGTGTGAAGATAGCCACAGGCCCTCTCAGCTGGCTCACTCATCAGACACAGGGTCCACACATGGGGGCGAGGAGGAGCCGGGGGCATATGGCCTGACTGCCAGCCCCGCCAGGACATGCCAGCAGTAAGGCTGCTGGAACTGCTGCGTCTCTTTCTTCATATGCAATATGAAGCTACAGACACTTAATATGAATGGGGAGAGATCCTCTGTTCCTTTCTACTTCCTCTCCAATTGAGAGATCTTCCTAAGATCCAATTGATAACTAGATTATATTGTATATTATTATATTGATAACTAGATTATATTGTACAAGTAGGCAACTAGTACTTATTATACCATTGTTATTAAGATGATACCAATAACAGTAACACTGATATTAAGGCCTACTAACACTGTCACTGAACTTGAGCTAAAAGAGTTCACCTTTCTTGCCAACAAACACAGTTACACTTCTTTGCCATGATCCCCACCTCACAGATTCCCTCCTTGGAAGACACATGCACAGGTACTCTTGCATCTGGAGTCAAGGAGCTTCCATTCTCTACTAAGCCAAGAATCATAAATTCATTTTAGAGCTGAAAGAGCCTATACACACCATTGGGGCCCATATCTTAATTTTAAAGAGGAGACAGCTGAGCTTGAGAATGTTTAACTGAATCACTGGGTGGTGGCCGATGGAGACCAGATCTCCTGAGTATGTGTGCCAGCCCTGGATCCCAATCTGAGTTATTTAATATGAAGTATAGACTCCCTATGCCTCATTATTTCAGCAGTAAAGTCTATGGATGCCGAAGAAATACAGTTGGCTCATCTAAGGCATGTAGGTGAGGGGGGGACCCTTGGAAATGTTCCCTGACAACATCTAGTATGCGCTTCCCACAGAGCAGGTGCTCAGTTATTGCTCAGTAAAGTGACACATCAGAGAACAAGAACTGAAAGGCCTTTCCTCAAAACTATCATCACAGGTACACCACTAAAGGACTCAAGAACTGGATTTATGGTATGGTAGCACGGAAATTCATTTCTTCTCAAGAAATTTGGGACTTTCAAAATTAACTTTGCAAGGTGCACGTACTACTTGGAGAAAGTATTTCTGTATGTACAGACAGAGAGCAAGAAGGCTACTAAGAAGCATATCAAACCAATGCCATTCCAATGAAAATTCCAGATATTCCTTGGGAAGAACAGGTGTTATGTACTTAGCACTACCCAGCCATGTAGTAAGACATAACTCGTGCCACCATGGTCAAAAATATTACAATCCTGGTCCAGTTAAAGACCAAGTATGCATGGAACAAAATACAGAAACTGAAACTAAACCCAAATTCATATCAAAAGTGGAGCATAATGCAAGTGGCATCACATATAAGCAAAAAAAGAAACACATTACTTTAACAGTGGTAATGCGAAAATAAGTTCACTGTAATGAAAAGATCCAGTCACATCCCCACTTCACTTTATAAACAAAAAGAAATCAAGATGAATCTAAAACTTTAGGAAAATAAACTATTAGGTTGAGTAGGGAAACAGGAGAATCAGCTGCTGATTCTGGGGCCAGGAAGGATTTCTTGAGTATGCCAGAAAAAGCAATACCTGTAAAGGGAGGAAAAGAAAAGTCTGATTAACCAAAATTAAAGACTCTTGCTCCACAAAGTACACGGCAGACTGATCTACAGGTGACAGATGGACAGAAGGTATTTCCAATCTATGTAATCTAGAAAGGACTGCCAACCATAGCATTTAAGAAATTCAGGAAGCCCAACAGGAACACAGACAGGGAGAGGGTGCTCCAATTGCTCAAGAGGAACTTGGACACTCGATGCAAGGCGATATATACCCTTACGGTGGTAATCAGAGAATTTCAAATCACAGCCATGCTGATAAAAACTAATAAATAAATCATCGTCATTAGCAAGATGTGGGGAAAGAGGAACTCTCAAAAGTGCTGGAGACTGCAAATACTATACTTGCATAGCCATTCTGGTGAGCAATCTGCAGAGGGCAATCATGCAAGTACATGCCTTGTAGTTTCTCAATATGTGCCCCCAAAGAACTGAATAAACGCGCGCACGCGCGCGCGCACACACACACACACACACACACACACACACACACCATGTTATAACAGCAAAATCAGAGAAAAGTAGTTTCAAACCATCATTTATGTATACAGCAATTTCTTATTCAGGGGTCAAAAGATAATTAATTACAAAGGACAATGAAAAAACAAAAAACTCACAAAAATACAAGGACCTCAACTTTTTATGTTATGCAATAATATATCGATCAAGTTCAGAGCATATAGAAACAACATTTTCTATTTTTCACAGATATTCTCATGTAGAAGGCTAATACCCATTAAGCTCTGGGGAATGCACACCCTCTAGGGAGCTAGATAACTGGTAATGAGGCTGAGAGACAAAGGGAAGAGAAGTAATAGGATCTGAGACCAGAATTATACTTTCAACATGGCACAAACCAAGGAGCTGCTTTGGTCATATTAATGCAATTTTCTGTCCTTAAAGGCCAAAATAGTTCAAATGATACAGAGATCACTTTAAATTGGGATGAAGGGAGAAAAAGTAAATGACCTATCTCTAATTTTTAGATAGCATAGTTTAAAAGAGGGGTTAACCTACAACACGCTCCAGTCAGAAATTTCTCTGGAAGGGTGGGGAGCCTCTGTGCGACCCTTTCATAGCAAAGGTAATTGAGTGTTAATTCCGCTGACCTTATTTGCAGTAGCTCCTCTATTCCCTGAGCATCCCCAGCTGTCAGGCAGCATGCTTTACATAGCTGTCGACTTAATGTTTTTCTTTTGACTGAATTTTTTACCTGAGGCAGTTCAGTCCTGTAACTTCAGCAATCAATTTAGGCCCAAAGCAGCACTGGGCCTTAGTTCCCTGGAAGCAGGTATTTGCATGCCAGCTAACAGCTTAAGCACCAGGGAAATGAGCTCGGTCCAAACAGATATGAGGAGCAGGGCTGTCTGCGAAATCACGGTGCAGCTCATTTGCCTGTCACAGAATCACACTTTGTGCGTGAGCATGGAAGGGAGAGGCTGTGTGCGAGCGCCTGTGAGGTGGCAACACAACTGGTTACATTTGTACATTTTTTTAAAGTTCTAAGCTATTTTTGATGTTACTTGCTGTAATGATCCTAATCTAATGTTTAAGAAGTAACCATGAAAATCTAATAGCTAGATCTTCCATAAAGGAGAAATAGTTTGAAACATAATTTGAAATGAATTACACTGAGCATACTAGAATCTAGTTTTTCAATTTTTTTAGACAACCTAATTTCATCCCAAGATAGAAATGTGTTAAGAAGCAGAATATAACTTGAACAGGAGAAATATATGTCCATATATATTTTTGTATAGCAAAACAGCAGCAAATTCTTAACCTCTAAAAGTGACATAGAAGCTATTTTTTAGTCCTTGTAAGGGTACAGGATAAAACACTTGTTCAGTTGATAGAAGCAAATCAGTAACATCATATATTCTATCCAGCTGCTATACCCAAGAAAGCTACTGTCACACTCAGCTCCATTATTTACAAAAAGAAGTGGCCAGGATTCCAGTTAGAAGTGTCCTGTACCCTCCCAGATATACTTGTAATAAAAATAATTGAGCCTCAATGTGACTGGCATGTAAAGAATCTCAGGTCCAGACCCTTGGGGGGACTGGAACGAGAACCAACAGTCCCTCCCCTGGCTGTAACCAGAGGAGAGCCAGAGGCATCTTCAGCTCTCTGGACAACATTCAGTATTCCTAACTCCACCGAGCAGAGGCAGCAGGTGACCCTCTATCTCACAGTCAAAATAAAGTCATTTTTCTTGCCCCACTGGCCTGCAAGTCAATACTGTGAAAAGAAGTCATTCCTTACAAAAAAAGCAATGCATCCATTTACAGGAGACAAGAAGAACCTTTGAGTCTTTAAAAACTAACATGCATAAAAGAATAATATTGTCTGGAAACTCAGGCTAGCAGGTTTCTGCCCACCCTGCTGAGCACCACAGAAGATACAGAAAAATAAGGTAGGTATTGTGCCAGCCTCAGAACTAAGGGAAGTAAGTGATGGGCATTCTTAGCAGCGAAGACTCATCACAAGAGATTAATTTAGGAACAAATGTGTGCAGTGGGCTAGAGATCACTGTTGGAGGGAGGGGTGACCCCTGACCTGGCCTCCCTCAGCAGGGGCAGCTGGCAGAAGTGCCTGCCGGCTGGTGTCCCCACTGACTTTCCCGCTTTCCCTGATGCCTTGGGACCTCTCCAGAGAGTTGGTGTCCATCACGGCCCCTCAGGATGAATTTCCAAGGCTAAACATCTTCATAGAAGGAAAGTAGACTGTTTTATACTAAGATTTCAATAAAGCTACTAGAATGTGGATAAGCAGGAAGTAGATGGAGTTCTGAGAAACCAAACAGTGTTGTGAGTCTGTTTCTCCACTGGTAAAGTGCAGGAGGTACCCATGGGTGGGCTAAAATGCAAGAGGTAGAGGTAAAGACTTCTAGTCTAACCACTTCCATCTGATAGGTATGGATTTCACTGCTAGTCTATGTTAGACAGCTCTTTCTTGCTGTGACAAAATATCTGAGGATGAAAACTTAGAAGAGGAAAGGTTTAGTTTCATCCTATGTGGTCAGCTGGCTCCACTGCTTCTAGGTCTGAGGTGAGGCGGAACATCATGGTGGAAGATGGTGCTTACCTCGCAGTAGAGATGGAGGCATCAAGGAGAAAGGGGCTAGAAAGAAGACAGAGTTCCTATGGGATGAAATAGGGAAAGTAAGAAACAGCACCAAAACTCTTCTGTGCCCGACAGGAAGACACTAGGAAGTGAATAACTGCCCCTACCTCAGAGAAAAATGTTTCCTCCAGGCACTGAGAGCACATTCCAAACAGCCTGCACGCTTCATGCCTACTTCATCCTGTTCCTTCTTCAAATCCTGGAGACACTACATCCTGTCAGGTCAGCCTTCCCCGGCTCCCTTCCATCTCCTGTCTGTACTCTCACATCCCAGCCAAGGCTTCAGCTTCACTGTCTTTTGTCTAAACTGCTACCCTATGCCTCTGCAGGGCATCTCTCACTCTTTCTCCCCTTTCAGATGATCTCCCATCTGCTCTTGCTATCTCTACTGTAATTCTCAGTCTTAGATGTGATCAAGATCATTTCCTTGTTAAAATTTCTCCCACCTGACATGGCTGCCTATTTCCCAAAGAATAGGGCAGAAAATCCCTACTGAGCAAGAAGGACCTGGCTGAGTCTGGCCCCCCTTCCTCTGGCCCCTCAGCACCCCTTTCCTTCACAAGAACTCGGGTCTGTTCACCCTGCCATGGACACAACCATCCCTTGTCCTAGAGCAACATCACCCCTGCTGTCAATCCCTACTCTGTTGAGGTCAGAAAATACTTTATCCCACAAAATCTAATGAAGTGCTTGCTCCTCTGGAGAAGCTGCTGGGTATGATACTACTTGGCTAAAAGGAGATAAGCAAGAGAGGTCTGTCCTCTGATCTGCTGCTTCAATCACACAGCTGGGATGCCAGTTTAGTTGTAGAAATAAGAAGCAAGAGTCCAATGGAAATCCTTATGTTCTACTGATTCCCACTCCCACCATCCAATCAGAAAAGTTGCAGTGCTGAGGTTGCGTAAATAAGGGCTCAGGAAGCTTTTACTTGGTGGTCAAGAGCAATGTCTGAAATGAAGACGTTCTTTAGAGACAAAGGCACATGTCCCAAATGTACAGGGCCAAATGTGGTATGGAGAGAAAAAAGACTTTCTGCATCATCTCTGCATCATTCGATTTTGTGGAATAAAGTGTTTTCTGACCTCAACAGAGTAGGGATTGACAGCAGGGGTGATGCTGCTCTAGGACAAGGGATGGTTGTGTCCATGGCACGGTGAACAGACCCGACTTCTTGTGAAGGAAAGGGGTGCTGAGGGGCCAGAAGAAGGGGGGCCAGACTCAGCCAGGCCCTTCTTGCTCCATAGGGATTTTCTGCCCTATTCTTCAATATTAAAGTTGTCATTCTTTTCTTAATTGCTTTGCTTTTACCAGTACCTCGCACAGCTTACAAACTTATAATAAAATGTCGAAGCCTTCCATTACTTGCCCCAGCAAAATGGTCATGAGCATGAGATGCATACAGCTATGAGGTCCAGTGGTACTAGGCTATCGTACCTATTCTTTCAGATGGCAGTCAGGGTTCACTAGAGCTCATGCAAGTAGACACATCTGGGCCGCCAGAAGGAAATTAACATCTGAAGAAATGAACTTCATGCGTATTAATTCTAGCCAATACTAGAATGTGGTTTTATGACAGCAAAAGAAATATATACTTTCCCAATGTTTGTAAACATGTTTAAAAAAATAAACAGATATCTTTTGTATATTGAAGAAACCAGTAAAATTTTCAGTCCACTGGTAGAATGCCTTCTTCTCATCTTGGAAATAGCACAAACAAAACAAAGCAAACAGCTATTCATTCATTTACTCACTCAATCATTCAACAAGTACGTACTGTGAGTGCAGCAAGTACGTGGCAGTGTTAAGCCATGTTTACAAATTCTTGACACTTCCCTCCATCGTAGAAGTTAATTTTCTTCCCCTGGAATGTGGACTAGAACATAGCATTGTAAATGAACACAGAGCAGTGGAAATGATGCTGCTGGATTCCCAGTATGGATTAAGAAGAATATGTATTTCTGTCAGACTTGCTTGAGAGAGGAGACTTTGGGACCTTGAATTACCACAGTAGCCCGGGGGTTAATAGTTTGGGAAATACAGAGATAGAAAGACATACCTAGGGAACATCAGCCATTCCAATAGTCTGAACCCCCACCCCCATCCAAACAAGAACCAGCTAGCAGAGCTAAGTCAAACCCAAGACCAAGTCAGATTAACAATTATTTTTGCTATTTTACACCACTAACTTTGGCTGATGGCATGGCTGTTATCTAAAATGTTTCCACAAAAGATTGTTGTGTTGAAGGTTTGGTTGCTGATGGGTCTTTGGAAAATAATTGTATCATGAGGGCTCTCACATCATCAGTGCACTGATGAAATCATAATTTGACAGCACTGAGACATAGTGGGGCCTTATGGGGAATGGATTATGGGGATAGGAGTTCTGAGACTATGCCTGGTCCCAGTCCTTCCCTCCCTGGATTTTTCTGCCTTTCCCTACTTCCCGGATGCCATGAAATGAGCAGCTGTGCTCCACCACACTTTCAGAACCAGATGTCCATGCTCAGAAACTTCTCAAACCGTGAGCCAAAATAAATCTTTGCTCCTTTAAGTTGTTTTTCCAGGTATTTGGTCGCATTAGTGACAATCAAGCACAGATGATTTCATTCATAGCAATAGATATAATAAACATATGGCATGTGCTCTGTTAAGTACTAGAGATACCTGATTTATGCAGTATAAAACTCACAAACCCAAGGCTCTATATGAATTAGAGAAATTGTGTCCTTGTCTCCTTGACTTTACTGTCCAAAGAGCAAATAGGAAATGTATAAAATGATGCATACCAACATAATAAAATAAAGGTAAGTACTAAATAAAGGAAGAGAAAATCAGAGACACTAAATAAGGAAGATGTTCTTAGGACCTCCACAATCAAGGAGAAAAATCAGCAAGGACACAGAAATGAAGGTAAATATCATGGGTTCCTGTGGACAAAAGGTGCTGGGGAAGGAAAGCCTTTGAGCCTGGGAGTGATGGTGATAAGGGCTCCTTTGGGAGAGAGCTCTCATCCAGGGAAGTATGTGAGAAAAAGAGCAGAAAATCAACAGAAGGCAGACAATAGAGAGTCTTAACGGTCAGAGTAAGGGCTTCAAAGGATTTGTCTTCATTTCTGAGGAAAGAGGAGGATACAAGCCACAGTGAAAAGTACCATATACCTGACAATGGGAAGAACACAGACTGACATCCTGGAATCACACCCCAGGCAGGGAGGCCAATCAGGAGATCTTTGAAATAACTTTCAAACACACGAAGGATGGATTTTTTTGCTTAGCTATCTATCCTTTTCTCTTATGATACTCCTCAGCTCTTCCAAAATGACTACGTGCCTCTCCCATCTATCACAGCACTTCATATCCCTGAAGCCGGGACACTCTCCTAATGACCCGCACTCCCTCATGTGAGGATTCAGTAATTGGGAGCGCTTCTTGGCAGCTCTCTACTGAATGGGTGGGTTCGCTCACTCCATCACCAAGCCCCGACAGCTGCTTCCTGGTGTTCTAGTGTTTTTAGTGGCTGCTATTTGTCTTGACCATTTGATCCTTGACGATACTCTACACAGTATCATTAGTTTGCCAATGCCTGACAAGTCTCATCCTAAAGTGAATGATTCAAGTGAAAACATGTTCACGTTTTCCCTGAAATTGAAGTGTTCCTGGTTTCTGGAAGAGATGCTATGTAATAACAATTATATGGTGCTTTCATCTTCAAAGCTCTATGCAAACATTATCTAATTAACCCTCACTACATACCTGGAAGGCAGGGAAGCATCATTACACCTGCATTTCAGGAGAAAAGATTGGAAACTACAAGTTAGATGACAAGCCCTCCTCCAGAAAGGCTCCATGTAGATGCCAAAACTAGCAAAGAACTACGACCCTTACACTGAAGCTGAGGCTATGGAGGAAAATCAACACTGAAATTGTAAAATTTATTGCAAAGGTCACATGCAGTATCTGCTCTTAAAGTTCATCAGAGGATAGGAAAATAAATCGTACTCACGTAGGGAGGGAGGAGTCTGGGTGCTGGTACTGGATTTGTCCTGTCTGGTGGAATGACCTCTTCATACTTTGAATTCCTCATCTGTCACAGGGGCCCTATTAGTCTATGATTCCCAACACATCACAGCACTAAAACAATTCATGAAAAGAGTGCTCAGAAAATGAACTCTAATGAGGTCCTACCATAGGAATCATTTCAGCATTTGGGAAAAATTAGAAGATAGCTAAGGCTTCATTCTCCCTTTCCACAAAATGTCTACCTCATTCTGCCACCTCCCGCAGACACAATGTCCCCAATCACCTCTGCTGGCAGTGTCCTCAGAATTCTCTCCTCTCCTCCAGCAGAGGGCTTGGGAAACAGTCTCCCACACCAACACCAAGACTTACAAGCATGGTAAGATTTGACGGAAACAAAGGGAGCTTTGCACTGCAATAGGGGGAGAGATGCCTCTTCACCAGACTGCAGTCCTAACTGTCCTGCTCCACACTTACAGAGCAGGAAACCTGGGGGGGCCCGGCCCTGCACCACCCTTGTACTCAGCAGCAGGAGCATCTGCTGATTACCAGCCAGGGGTCAAGCTCTGCTTCAAAAGAAATGTCTGCTGCTAAGAAACCATTTCATCTCTCAGGCCTCAGGTTCTTCATCGCTGAATTGGGAATGTGTGCACCCCTTGGAGAATTGTGATGATTAAATGAATTAATGCCCAGTAAGTGCAAAGCACAGCACCAGTTAAGGAGAACAGTTGCTGCTCCTGAGGCATCATATCAATTTTGTCACAGATAATAACCCGTTCTCACTGGCATGTGGCAGGGACCTCCTGACACATTGGCAGATACAGAGGTAGATACAGGGGTAGTCCCTGGTCCCATGGACAGTGAGCAGATGGTGGAGCAGGATTCTTGCAGATGTCCATACTGCACGATGTGGCTTTGCAAGTCTCCTCTGGATCCTTCCTGCCTTGAGGCAGTAGCAAGTGGACTGCCAGCAACGATATGAGAACAAGTCCAGACTTGTTGTCACCAAACATTCAAAGTTCTCCATCTTCCCTGTCTTGGAATCCTCTCCTTCAAAACAGACACTGTGCACCATACAAACTGGCCATGAAGATCATGTGAGTTGTGCACAGGATTTTGAGAATTCTGAAATGGAAAGCATGGTGGGTACCCACTGTGGGCTTCACTGGGTTGGGGCAGCTCTAAGCAGGATCTGAAAAGACCCCTCCCAAGGCCCTCTAAGGCCCACCTGTGCTCAGTTGGCTTCTCCATTCATGGAGACTCCCAGCAGACCAAGCAACCAGGCCAGAACTGGGCGTGGGGGTTCATAACCAGGTGCCAGCCCAGGGTACCCCACATCAAAGAGCTCTACAAGCACACATTCACCCACAGCAGTCCACCCCAGAACACGGGGAGACCGCATGACACAGCTTCCCTCCCTTGACTCTCTGGGGCTCTGCGGTCCTCAGCAGATCACCTTTTAAATTCCCAAGGACAAACAACCCAGAGAGTATTGTTGGAAGACGTGGACTTGCATTTTCAAGTTGCTGATTATTTCTTAATGGCAACAAGGCTCCTTTCACAACAAATCAGAATGATCTCTTTGAAAAATTGACACTTTTCTACCTTATAATGTAGTTAAGAGAGGATAAAAACAAGGGACACTGCCTGAAGAGACAGCATCCGCCAGGCCCCTCCGCCGTCCACCTGCAGCACGGCCAGGTGCTGAGCTGGCTGGGGTGACAAGGTCCAAGGATAATTATGCTGGCAGCTTCCGAGCCGCCCCTGGGGTCTGTCACACTTTAGGCTGCTCAGGTGAACACTGCTTCCTTTCCTCCCAGCTTGATTTCACTACAATTTGCACATATCTTACCGCTTATGAATAATGCCCCCATTCAAATCTGTCACAGGATACAGTAGATTTGGGAGCCACTTAATGGCAAAGGTGAGTGATTTTCAGACTCCTGCTTCCCGCTGGTTTCCCAAATGCTGCCCCTGTTCCCAGTCTTTGCCTCATTGTCATGGTGTTACCGTTTAACATGTAGCAAGGATGCTCCTTGTGTGCCCGGCACTCCAGCAGATGAATAGAAACATAATGTTCCTGCCAAGTTGATTTATCATTTAGCAGAGTGAGCAAGAGAAGAAACAAACAGTAGGAGAAGACGCGCGACTCACACTGAGGTTAGACCATGGCGAAACTGGGCCAGGTGTCTTTGTTGAGCAGCCTTCTGATGCCTCCCACAGTCAGCCGCTTCTCCGAGGGGGACCATTGTGGGGCAAGCTTTAAGGATTTTTTTCCCCGAAATAAAGCTACCACTCTATTTGGGACATCCCCTAAAACAAGATCCTGGTCCTGCTCCGGGCCACCTTCCCATCCCCGTGACCCTAACCACAACCCTGCTCCCCCCACCTGTCACCCCATCCTATTATTTAATCAGGAAAGAAGGAGGTTTCAGAGCTTATGCCCCTGAGGGGAATACTCGGCACAGCTTTTCTGTGAGCACAGACTTTTTGTGTGTCTGGGTCCCCACATCCAAAAGTAAGGCAATGCCACCTTCTGGCATTTTTCTCCTTAATTGGCAACTAGGTGACATTAGTCCCCTCAGCTGTCCTGATTTTTATTTTAAAGTAAGTGTTGATAACAATTATTAAACAAGTCTAAAATTAAGGAGTGGAAAGAGAGAAAGAAGAGTGTGAGCTAGCAAGATTTACTTTAAAAATGATCTGAGGCCAGATGAGTCTTAAGATCAGCATGGGACCACCAAATAAGCTGCTGCATGCTCAGGGCCTAAGCCACCAGAAGCTGGAGATTGGGCATTCCTACAGGAGGCAAAGCCCACGCAGACATCAGAGCATGAGCCTCGGCATGGACCTCCCGGGAGCCTGCTGGGACTCTCACTGAAACCCCAGCTTGTCTTCTACCTACCAACTCAGGATTCTCAGATTGGTCCCTAACAGGCCTCAGTGGAGTTTCCACCCCATAAGGTAAAACCTCTGAGCAGAGGACAAGGTAGAAGGTGCTAGCCAAGAAATCAGCAGATTCTCTCTGTGTCTCACCATGGTTATCTCAACAGACAATTCCCTGCTGCTTTCTGGCCCCTGGGGCTCAGGCCCTGGCAGAACCATTTCCTTCAGTAGCCTGTCTTCTGTACCCTTAAGCTGACTGAGAGCGATGGGTCTAGTCCACTGGCTCTCCCAGGGCCCAGGCCTTTTGAACCAGCACTGGGCTCCAACTGCCAGGCATTCACACTTGACCCCCAGGAAGCTCCGACCATCCTGCTCAGCACTGACACCTATAAAGCTCCAAAGAAGAAAGACACACGTATCCTGTGAGTCCAGCCTTGTGGTTGGTCTGCGAATGCCTACTGCAGCCTAGGAAAGAGAGACTATTGTTTTTGGTCCCATTTAAAAAACTGGAAAAAAAAAAAACTTAGATCTTACAAAGTCTAGAAAATTCTCCCAAATTCACGCTGCTAGTAAGAAATGAGAACCAGATGGGTAGCCAGTCTGCCTAGCTCTCAGGTCCAAACTCAACTACCCTTTACAGCACATTGCAGGATACTCCCTGAACCAGAAAGGGAAGCGAGTCTTTCCTACATTGAAGAAAATCCAGATAACACTTTGGTTCTCATTAAATACATTACTATTTCCTGATATTGTTTGATCATGTTCATTATCATCTTCCCCTCATCAAACCAAAAATTCCCAAGGACAACGACCACCTTTCCTGTGAATCGTTTTCTTCCTTGGCTAGCCTCAGAATGTTGATCTTCACTTTGATCAAAAAGTGTTTCAAATTAGATGACCTGGAGGGCCGTGGCTTGAGATAGACTCCCTGAAAGTTTGTTCCTTATTTTTTCAAAACATTCCTACCAAGCCAACTTGAAGCTCAAAGTGAAGTGCATCACTTCTGAGACTAAAGTTTACCCCTAATGCTGACCTGGGGACAAAGTGCCTTCTCAGAAAAAAGTGTTTCATGAGGATCCTGAGCCTGGTTATCAGCACTAGAGCCCACGTATTCCACACCTGGCCAGTAAATAGACTGTGCTATGGCCCAAACTCCATCATGACCATGTTCCATGTTTCCTCATTTCCTGTAACCTTTCGTGTGGCCAGCATTCCCAACACACATATATGTGCACACCCATATCTGGGTATGCATACCCATCAACCAAGTCTGTTTGGCTGTCTTGATCTCAGAACATGCAACATGAGTATTTCAGATCAAGGACCTTAGCGAAAGCATGTAAAACATCCCCTAGGTTTGAGGGCAGACTTGAATTCACTGCCTATCAAAAGGAAGAAACAAGACAATAGCCACATTGCAATGAAAGGATAGAGCACTTTTTAAAAAATATAAACAATAAACTTTTTAAAACTTCAACAATCTTATAGGTATTGGTCAAAACTTTCAATCCCTTAATACACCAAGGAAGCCATTTCACAATGATTATCTAGGTCTTGATTTATTTTTCACTCACCTAGAAATAGATATTCTTGCAAGATACTGGTTTCATTGAGGACAAAGGGCAAGACAAATTTTTAAGAAAATAAAAAATGTATGTGAAACTAAAAGATCATTATTCCAATTTGTAAATTAATGCACCTGCATTGGTAAGGACATGCCAAAAAAAAAAAAAAATTCCCCTAAATGAGTCCAAACGAATTCTAACATAAGAATACTGAGTAAAATGCAATTTGATCATGTGTTTCTTGACACCATCTCCAGGGAGAAAATGAGAACGTCTGCATACCATCTAAGTATGTAAGAGCAGGATGAACAGCAATGCCAGGCAAGTAAATCAGCTCTGTCATCCACAGAAACAGAAAACAATGGAACAGCAGGTCTATTAATTGGACAAATGGTTAAACATCTTCTTTGAATGTAACCACAGCAATAATTTATTTTCCTCAGTTGAGTCTAAATTCTTCCAATTGAATTCAAATTCATTTGAAAATATAATAGTTTTTAAAAGATATGAGTTTAGAAAATAAGTTCTTGGGCCAGGGATTTAGCTCAATGGTTCCAGCATCCACTTGGCAAGTACAAAGTCCCAAGTTCAATTCTTGGTAACCACATACCACAATGCTGGGTAGGATGGCTCACACCTGTAATCCCAACACTCAGGACACAGAGACAGGAGCATTGTTGTGAGTTTGAGGCTGGCCTAGGCTACTTAGTGGGTTCAGGACCAGTCTGAACTACAAAAAGTGAGACCCTGTCTCAAAAGAAAATAAAAAGGAAGAGAAATTCTCAAAAGCAGAGTCCATTTTGTAATAACTCAGAAGTTCTATGAGTATGATTCCAAGTAGATTTTTTTAAATGTGGTTCTTTCCTCAATCTTGCTGGGCACTCGTGTCTTATGCAAAGTCCAGCAACAACATTTCTCTCCATTCATACTTCACATACTAGAGATGGGAAGGACATGGGTCTGACTTAGATGCTTGTGCCATTCATTACACATGATCAAGTCTCATGCAGAAAGGACAGGAGGGAAAGGCAACAAAACTTGTAATGTGCTTCTGGAATATTCTAGAAATAGTCTCTCTATTCCTTTAGCAGCATCTGGCTTACGAATTGGTTTGTACTTTGCCAGTCTTCTTTCCTTCTCCACCGTATATATATTTATTTTAAATAATGCTTCCTGGTTGTGCCCATAAGTGCTTATTATCTTTAACATCAGAGAACACCATTAACTTCTAATAGTGCCAAGTTTTTCAATTAGGAACAGTGCCCCAAAATTTGGAGAAAAAGGACATTTCTCACTGTACTCATAATGTAAAGATGACTATGTCTACGAAGGGTTTAACTTCACATATTTTAAAGTATGTTTAATCTCAAGGGATTTATTTCGTGTGAGTCTCCAGATAGCAAGATGTAAGACAGAAACAAAGATAGAGGGATGATATATGTGCTGCTTGTGAACAGGCACTGGTATCTATCGCTAAAAATATGGATATTCACCTATCTGTATTCCCCTGCAGTATGTCCCTATAATGAAGGCATCTCCCCCTAGAGAGAAGCATATTTAATTAGAACGCATTTGTGTGCAGTGTGGCTTACCAGGATAGCCTCAAGAGATGAACATCTTGTTATGGGAAACCCCAAGAGGTATTACCGCCAATCTTCCTCCAGCACAGCAGGCCCCAAGCAAACAGTGACACACAGGACATTCCACCCACAATACAGACACTAAGCCAGAGGCACTGTTTCTGTCCATTTTTCAAGAATAATCCTTAGGACCCAAGAGTCCTACCTTTTGCTACTATAAACAAACCTGCCTCTGTATTCAGAATTAGAAGCCCAGGAACCTATCCCTTAGCATCTCTGTTCCACAATTTGTCAAGAAAGAAGGACCTCTCTTCTACCTGAATTCAAGTTATACTTGGTTTTCTAAGCAAAAGGTACTTAGATCCTTTAAAAACAAACATATCATTTTTTGCTCCAGAAACAAAAGATACTCCTGGTAATGCCTTGACTAGGCCCATTTTTTTCATTAATCCTCCCCGGAAAACAGCTTTGTTTAATTTTACATAAAAGTAATGCCTGGGCCTGTCTTGGTCATCAGCAGGTCTAAGAAGGTTTTAGAAAATGGTTTTATCAGGGCATCTACCAAATAAACCAAAGATTATTCAGCAAAACTGAATCAGGAAAAAAAAATTGGAGGATTTAACAAAAAGACACAGGCAAAGAACAGGCTGAAATAATGACCAGGCAGCCCAGAAGAGTAGCAAAAGTCGTCCCTGGGTTCATTATGTTTCTTGAGCTGCTGGGAGTAAAGTTAATTTTTAAATGCTTTGAGGTGATTAAGAAGCAGGCATCACTCGAAATGTAAATCACTTAAAAGTCTACATATTTTGAATGTTTAAGACAAAAACAATGGTTAAGATATTTTATATTATTAAAGTACTAAATAACTGAATGTCCAGATACCTTATGTCTATATAGCTTTTGGCTGACAAAAATATCATAAAACTTTACATTCCTTTGAGTGAGGCAAGGAAGATAATCCTCTCACTCACACTCAACCACCAAAGTTGATCATCCTCCACTGAGTTTAAAAAAAAACTATGTAATAGAGGACAGATGCAAATAAGAATTTTAACATCAATTGAGATTGTTGTTAAACTAACATGAGACTGAAACTACCATTTATACAGGCATTTGTCATCCTAACTGCTCTGGTCATTTTTATTGGCTGGCTAGAAATTTCTAATCAAAATCTACCTAATCACAATTAGTGTTTATTGAGAAGTGACCTCATGGCCACATAAGGCGTACATGAGTCGGTGGACCTGCTCTGGTTCAGCATGTGTCACCCATATGCCGGTTGGCGTTTCATTACAAAACCCGACATAACCAAGTTAGTGAGCAGAGAGGTTTATTTTAGCTCCACCACAGGGAGTTCAGCCCATGGTCTTGGCCCTTCTGCTTTGGGCCTGTGGCACCACAGCGTAGCATAGCAGCACTGTGTTCACTTCACAGCACATGGGAAGCAGAGAGGGAAGAGGGAGACAACAAGGAGAGGGCCCCAGTGGGCTCTCCCCAATGACCTAACTTCTTCCCGCTACATCCCAAAGGTCTCACCACCTCCTGAAAGTACCACAGGCTGGAGGTTGAACCTTTAAGGCATGGGCTCTTGAGGGACATTCAAGACTCAAACTATTAAAACTCATAAGAACTCTTTGATAATAGACCACTTGAAACGATTTCATATCCAAAGAAATTTATTAGAATAATTCCAGTTTCCTATTGTTCACCTGCCTGGGCCTGTCTTGGTCATCAGCAGGTCTAAGAAGGTTTTATAAAATGGTTTTGTCAGGGCACCTACCAACTAAACCAAAGATTATTTAGCAAAACTGAATCAAGAAAAAAAAATTGGAGGATTTAACAAAAAGACACAGGCAAAGAACAGGCTGAAATAATGACCAGGTGGCTCAGAAGAGTAGCAAAAGTCGTCCCTGGGTTCATTATGTTTCTTGAGCTGCTGGGAGTAAAGTTAATTTTTAAATGCTTTGAGGTGATTAAGAAGCAGGCATCACTCTAAATGTAAATAAGTCCTGTTTCATTTCCTTGAAGCTGACTCAGATCAGGGCAGTCACCAGCTACTTAGCCTGCTGATAAATTTAAGATCTATAGTTGAGTTTATAATTAACCCTGTCTTCTTGGGAAACCAAGGCTTAGCAAACTCATTTGTGAGTACAAGCACACCCAGAGACCTGGTCCTCCACATGTCCACTGGGGAAACGCATTTTGCCTCAGAAAGCCTTGTTACTGCCTGGAAGCATTGTGCTTATGATGGATTGCTGACCACATACTTGGCAGAAGGTAGTGTTATTTCCTTCATCCAGCAAATCTGAGAGGTAATTCGAGGGAACATCCCAGCAGTTGAATTTGGGGTCCTTTTTCTGATAATAAGATTTCTCTCCCTTCAACTTTCAGCTTCTGCAAAGAGCCCAATGAATTATTTATTTCCCACTCGCGCTTTCTCCCAGTGTAAGCTCTATTCATTCCTCTATCTGATTGTAATAAGCCAGGTCACCCCTGAACTAAACCAAACTCACGCCTGCTTGGTGCTATCTGCTTTGTGGGTCTGGATGCCCTACTTTACATTGTCTGTACTTTACTGAAGGCACTGTGCTGGTGTAAGATTGTATAACTGCCTTACCCCGGGAACCCTCATAAAAATGAGAGGGTTGGCTCATAAAACCATCCCACTGTGCAAAACTGCAAATAGCTTCCTTAGAGGCAGGACAAATCCGAGGCCACCAGAGTGCATTCCCTAGGTGCCTCCTACAGGACCGGCCCCTACAGCATGTGCCTCCACATCTCTGGGATGGTGCCTGGCCTGGGAACAGCAGTGCCAATTGTTCTAGCCATGTTTTGCAACTCAACACCACTTCCTCACTCCCATTTCCCTTCTGTTTCCGCTTTGCCACTGTGTGCAGACACAGGAAAGGCCAGAGGGCACAGATGAGGACAAGGCTCCTGCGGAGCTCAGCCCTGTTGATAGGCTGGGTGACAACCCTAGGCCCCAGCACTGTGTTTACATGAGGGATTAAATAAATAAACAGGCTCTGCACAGCTGCTGTTTTTGCTATCTGTTTTCAAGAGTCGGAGTGTTATTCTAGAACAACCAACTCCGGCCCTTATATATGGGGCAGAAATGAAGTTAGGGTTTATTTAAGAAGTTTATATTGTTCGAAATACTTCCATGATCAGCACACCAGACACACTATTTATCGTCTTTAGCCAGTCGCTAACAACAACCAGCACCTCAGTGTGAGGCAGTTTTCCTCCCAAACCAGTTCTGGGAACAGGGGAACAGAAGGCCCCACAGCAACCTTATAGTTCTGGACAGAGCACAGCAAGAAGACGCCTTGGGAGTCCCAGCTGGGAAAGTCTCTCTTCCACTTCAAGGTAGTGCAGATTTGACCTGTAAAGTAATTGCAAGGTGCATTTCACCTTTCCTAATGCAGCAAGCCAGTGGAAAGGGAATGCAATGAGAAGGCAGACTGTCCCAGAACCATGGTCTCAAGTGGTATTGCCACTAAAACTGAATGGAACTCATTAGAAGCACAAACTCTGACTCATGAGTTACATCTTCTGCAGCAGGGACTGTAAATGCCTGTTTTCAAATGTTTCCCAAAAAATTCTGATGGAGCTAAGATTGAGAGCCATCTCTAGAGAAAATAAGCAGGCAGCAAATCTCCAGTCTCCCTGAAATGCTGTGTACAACCCTACTATCTCCCGAATAGAAACTTTGCTGACTTCTATTCTCGTCTTTTTAAGTCACTTTCCTTCTTTCCTCCATTTCTGGTCTTCTCTCTATGTAGAATCATCAAGCCTCCATTACACAGAATGTCAGCCCCTGCTCACCCCAAAAACAATCCGACATAAAGAAAAACCATGAGATCAGAAGGAATGACTGGTTCCTCCTCTAATAAGCACAACCAAATAACATCAAGGTGAATGTGCCAAGTCAGAAAAGCCAGGCTTTGTTCGGGCACCACCAAAAATAAAGCCAACACGGACAGATAAAGAAATACACGCCTAAATAAGTACCAATTTTCAACTTTGAAATTCAGCCCTTTGTGACCAAAAAAACCCATAATATTTGTTCCCCCTTGCTTTCTTCTTCCTTTTTCAAATGACCGAAGGCTACAATAAGCAAATATCACCTATCATTGCCCATGAGTGAGAATCTTGGAAGTAATCGACTTCTCTCCCAGCAGCCTCAGTTTATATTCGGAAGACATACAGAATCTCATCCACGCATCTTGCAATGATGAATCCATAATTTTGCCAAATATTAAGGATAATTCATTAGAAAGTAAAATCTAGCTTCCTGAAACCTTCTCCTGGCCCTTTCAGGAGTTATTCTATAGCATCTCTTGCTAGGTGCAACCATAATCGAAATACACTGTTAACAGATGATAAGAACCATGGTCTCTAAGGAAATAACATTTTCTATGGCTTCCCATATCACTATCACTTGCTGGAACAACAATGGCAGCAAGACGTAGTTCACAGCAATGTGGTCAGTGACTCAAGATGAGCCAGGAGTCTAACAAATATGGCGGATGTCCGCAGTATTTACTAGTGTTTGGCTCTACTTTTTGGAGCCTTGGTTTCCTGACTAGATGAGGGTATCGATGAACATTTTGTACTCTTGGAGGAATTTCTGCCACCCTGAGAGCACTTTTATGTGATGCCATCACTATCTTGGCAACTTTACAAAGCACTTGTACTTAGCCCATCCAATTTGACCCTGAAAGTACCACTGTGAGGCAAGTGAGGCAAATATTAGTTATCCTTGTCCTACAAATTAAAATAAAAAATTGACCCATAATGATGAGTGCAGCTGCATTCAACCACTTAGAATGAGGCTGAGCCTGCACTTGAATCCAGTGTTCCTTACTAAAATACACACTGTCTTTACTACATTATTGTCTACATTTGTATTCGTATCATATTTTTTATTGCTAACAAATTATCTTAATTGATTACAACAGTAATCACTTAAAATAGTAATGTATTGAGGGCCAACACTCTATTTTCACCATCTGACAAATGGGAAAACAATTTGGGAAGCAAAGGCTGGATCCCAGGGACACAGCAGGCCAGTGCAAAGGCAGCAAAAAAACCACGTCTGCCCTAACTAAGCGGTCTTTCCATGAAACCAGCCAGCACTTCAGAGAGAAGAGCCGAAGCAGGAACTGAACGGAAGAATTACAATTAGCTAACCCTGCTGGGAAAACTTCCAGTGTTTTCAGTGAAATCCAGTGTTTCCATTCTGCAGAAGGGCTTCCAGCAAATCACTGTAGAGCAGCTAACCTCACAAACCCTTTACAGAACAATCTTTAAACAAAGGAAGGGAAAGATTAGCTACCTAATAAAATATCTGTCCCCAAGACTGCCCCTCTTCCCTGGCTCCTGCTCTCCCCTCATCTCTAGGGTTGAGGCAGAAGAGTGGGAGTCTCTCAGAGCAGGACAGGGTCCTGTGCCCACCCCGTGGGGCCTGTGGGCTGGGAGAGAGCAACACAGCACACCTCTGGAAAAGCCCATAGTCCAGCCACCTCCTGACAACCACTTCTGGACAGGAGCGGCTGCTACTCATGTGAGCCTGGAGCACAGAAGCTAGAGTGCAGTGTGGAGCGCTTGGGATTCTGTCGCAGGCAAATGAAAGGGCAGAGAAAATCACCAGGAACCCTTTCATTTTGAGCTATCTCTAATTTGAGCAATTATGTAAACATATGATGCAGCTCTCCTTAGATTTAGCACTACTGTGGGACAACAGATGCTAAAATGGCCTGACAATGCTCACTAAAACTATTTGTGTTGGAGAAAGGAGGAGTTCAGGAAAGGTTTTATTCAATTTAAATATTTCATAGTTTAGATTTTTAAAATCAGTTCCATTTTCTGAATCTGAGCCCAAAGTGGAATGTCCTATTCTGTACTATCACCTCATTGTACAATAAATATTCTACACACTGGTGTTCTATGCAGCCAGCAAGGTTAAAAAAGACAAGTGGTTGTCCTGACAATGCTGGGGAAGAAAGAGGAGACACTCTTCTGAGAGAAAGTGCTGGGTGAGAGAGTGGATAGTGCACAGCTGGGCTATAATCAGATCTGCTGGCTCTTGGTCACTGTGACAATCCATCACTGATTCCTTACTCTGTGCTGTACTACTTTGGGTAAGTAGCCCCTGAAGGCCCATGTGGTAAAAGTGTGGTCCCCAGCCCACAGAAGGGGAGACTGGAGTACTGATTCTCTCATTCTCTCTCCCTCCTCCCTTTCCCTGTCCCTCTCCCTCTCTCCAACTTCTAAAAAGTTATGAGAAAAAAATAAACCATTCCATCTTGTAAGTTCTTTATCTTAGGTATTTTATCACAATGATGGAAACCTAACCTGCTCTTTTATTTCTGAAGGGATTGTGGTAAAATGTCAAATTGAAACAAATACAGATAATCAGGACAACAGTCTTTGCGATCATTTCAGAACAGCAGTTACTGGCTTTTTAAAAGTTCTTAGCTTGACTGAGCCTCATTTTCTTTGTTTTCAAAAGTAACACAACTAACTAGATTTAGTTATCAAGTAACATCTGACCCGGATTCCTGAGGGAGGAAGAGATCCCCCAAAGGAGCAAAGGGCAGGTGGGGCTGGAACACTGGGGCCACAGTTAAAGTGTCTTTCCAGCGAAGATGGTCTACAGTAAGAGACTGGGTTTGGGTGTCAGACCAGGGAGATTTGGAAACTGGATGGTGAAGAGAACCAGGTGGTAAGAATGAGTTACTGTCTACTTGTCTGCAAACATCCCTGCAAAGTGTTTTTTTAATCACCATTCTCTAAGTGAGGAAACAAGTTTAAAAAGGTAGAGAATTTGCTACAGGTGATGAAGCAGTTGAAAAGTAGAACCGGGACCTGATCCTAGTCCTAAGTCATGTGTCTTTTGGGATAGTTGATAAGACTGTTGAAAGAAAACAAGACTCATCTACATGAAATGATCTTGTCAACAGATCCTCATAAATACAGGGACAAAAACCTGAATGTGTACCCTGCAGGAGCTCCCTGACTGTCAATGGGATGAGGAGTGACTGTCATCCTGGTGTGGCCAGAAGAACACGAAGAAAAAACCCCAGGCCCATGGGGGCGCACAGGAGGGCTCCTGACCTGGAGCCGGCGGGAATGTTTCCAGAGGAGGATGCCGGATGCTTCCCACGATTAGTAAGAAGGCAGAGGAAACAAACTAAAGTGGAAGGAGAACCTCGAAGGAGCCAGTTATCACCAGATCTCAGAAGGAAAAAGTAAAAGATGAGGCTGGGAAGGGAGGCAGGGCCAACCCTGAGTGCTGGGCCACACTGACCAAGTTCTCCTGAAGGTACAGAGAAGTGTTTGAAAGATTTGAAGTAGCAGCAATTCCTAGAACAGTCCACAGGTTTCCAGCATATAGAAACAACAAACATCATCAAGGAGATGGAACTGCTGTTTACTCTGTTCTGATCTTTGCATACTCTTTACAGTCCTTCAGTGTATCCAATGATCTTATATACCTATACATACATACCAACATATATGTCCATTACAAATCAGAATCTTTTTAAAAGTAGGAAAAATGATGTGATTATATTTGCTTTGTGAAGTTTTCCCTCTACTTTATGCATAAGACATCTGATACATGGTAGACACAGAGGTTTGCCTCTCCACCTCCCATTTCCCACATCTCACTCTCCTAACAGATTTGATTCCATTCTTTGCGTGACTGATCTGCATCTGCCCCTCCAGACTTCATCTCTGCCTTCATTGCCCTCTGGCTTTTGCATGGGTTCGGGACAGGGCAGCACTGGCCTAGGGAGAATAGAGATCTTAGCTTGTCTCATTGCATTCCCCATCTCTGGAGAGCCAGAGTAACTAATGACACCTGCAGTCAGCTTCCTAACCCAAAAGGAATTCTGCAAGCTATTTAATACCAATAAATATTTTTTCTGCTTAAACTAAAAAGAATCCAAGAACCCTGAAATGTAAAATCAAAAGAGACTTCATAAAGAGAAGGAATCTGGATTGAGCAATTGAAACATGGGTAGAAGCTGACTAACTGAAAAAAGGGAAAAGAGGAAAGTCTATGTGACAAAAATGAAGGAAGAAGAGGAGGAGGAGGAAGGAGAGGAGGAGGACAAAGACAAGGATGAAGATGAGGACAAGAAGGGAAGAAATAGGTGGACAATAAAGCAGTCAGTGGGATCACAGCAGAGGGTTCAAATTAACCAAGTGTTAAGACAGAGAGAAAAAAGCTCAGACGGGTCCCTAGTCCTTCCTCAACAGAAACCACAAAGGCAGCTGGTTTTCATCTACATCCCACACTAAAAGGATCAAGGACAAAGTAAGTGTGAGGTACGGACATCAAACCAGAGGACAAAATTCACCAAAGACTGGAAATTTTAACAGAAAAAGTGGAAGGAGAAGTGAAACACGTAAATAAGAGAAGCAAAGAGATTAGGAAAAATCGAGAAATCAAGATATATTATGTGCAGATCCAAACTCCCTTTGATGAATGTGATCATTATATATATATTTAAATTGTACCAATAAAACTAATTTTTTTAAAGTAAGAGAACTAAATCTAACTGAATCCTAATTATAACCTGGAAGTAACATAGAGTAATAGTTCAAAGTGTGACTCCCCACAGTCTGGGAGGCTGAAACAGGAGAATCAGGAGTTCAAACCCAGCCTGGGCAACTCGGTTAGACAACTCGGTTAGACAAAAATAAAACATGGGTTGAGGATTAGCACACTGTCTGAGTCCTGGGTTCAATCCCCAGGCCTGGAGGCCAGAGCTTGGTTGTCTGAGCTTGTGTCTTACTTTCAAGTCCTTCCTCTTGCTTGTTGTGTGATCCTGAGCAATTTGCCTAGCCTATTCTTGCTTCAGTTTCTTCATTTACAACAAAAAGATAACTTCATCTCCCTCCAAAATCACTGTGGCATTTCAGTGTGTTATCATATTGGCCCCAAGAACCATGCAGTGCATGCAGTAAGCATTATACTACTGGTTAGTACAGTAGCAATACACAAATTCATCCAACTCACAAATGAAAAGAGCCTGCTATTCGATCTGGATTGGGAAACAAATTAATTATGTTTGCTATTTAATTTGAAAATACAAAGGTTAAAAATGTACAGAGAAAATAAACTTCAGACTGATATGTAAAAATTATGCAACAATCTTAATACTGGACAAAAACAATTAAAGGTGAAAATCATGATGGAAAACCAAAATAAATATAGGAAGAATGGCATATAATCTTTAATGAGAAAAAAATAGATCAAAATATTTTAATAATTACAAACATCTAACATATGCAGCCTAAATGTTCAGAGATTTAACTCCTCTCAAACAGGGAGGAGTGAAGTTGTCACACATTAGCACACAATGAAGACCCAACTCAAATGGCTAATAAACTTAATATGTTAAATACAGAATGCAATACCCAACAAATAAATACAGTATTTTTCAAGCATACATGTAATATTTATAAAAACTGACAAGTTACAGACCACATAGCAATCCTCAACAAATTATAGGAAAAATAGCATCCTAAGAACTATGTTCATTCAATACACTGAAGCAGAAGTGGAAGTTAACAAAAATACTAGCTTAAAATATATCTAGAAATAAAAACACATACCACAATATATATATGTGTGTGTGTATATATATATATATATATCTTAAGAAATTTTAAGTACTTAAAAATGAACAACAAAAATACTTCACATCAATATATATGGGATAAATAATAGTACTCAAAATAAGACTGATAATTCCAAATATGCTTATGAACAAACAAGAGAAATCAGAACAAACCGCTATGTGTTGAACTTATTTGCACCAAAAGGTTTTCCATATAACGTTAATTCAAGGGAAGAAGATGTAATGAGACATCTACCTTTCTAATTTCTTATCAAAGATTTCTATTGATATTCCTCTAGGGACTGGCAAAGCCATGCTCCTGGGAGTTCCCTTTTCCGGCATACATTGAGACGCATGGAGGGGGCTTATGTTGGCACCCCACTACCAGTGGCCACAGTGCACCAGCTGTTATCTTCAGGAGCAGCTCAGCAGCTTTCCATCTGCCCGGCAACCTGAGACTCTTACACATGGGCATCTGAGCCAGACACCATCACAAAATCACTTGGCTCCATGCTCCCCAGGAGGACCAAGGCAAGCAAGACCTCCCCAAACTCTACTCTCTCAGTCCCATCATTATTTCCCTTCACCCTCTCTCCTCCAAATATTGACCCGGAAATATTGATAATTAGCACAGCAAATCGCCCAGTTACAGGTTGTGTGAATTTCTGTCCTTTCTTTAAAAAATAAAAACTACAGGGCTGGGGATTTAGCTCAGTGGTTCTGGCGCCTGTCTTGCAAGCACAAGGACCTGGGTTCAATCCCCGGTTAACCACATACAATACTGGGCGTGGAGACTCACCCCAGCAGCAACCAGTACCACATACAACAGTGCCGGGCATGGTGGCTCACGCCTGTCATCCCAGCACTCGGGAGGCACAGGCAGGAGGATTGCTGTGATGTGAGTTGGAGGCTGAGCTCAGGGCCAGCCTGAACTACAAAGTGAGACCCTGTCTAAAAAAAACCTAAAAAAAAAAAAAACAAAAATTAAAACTACATAAAATATAAAATAGGATTGAGGTCTCTGGAGTAAAAGGGAGAAGAGAGGGGAGAGGAAGAGAGAGAAATTTATAAGTGTGTGTGTGTGTGTGTGTGTGTGTGTGTGTGTGTGTGTGTCACTTTCTTGTCACTGGGACAAAATACCTGACACTTACAAATTAAAGCTCGTATTTCAGAAAGTTCAGTCCATAGCCATCTGGCTCCAAAACATGGCACCAAGAAGCAGAGAGAGAGGTGGATCCAAGAACACTCATGGATGTGAAGAAAGGGGAGGAAAATGGAATTAAGATGTGATATCAAGTTCCCACAAGGAATGTAAACATTATGTACTATATACATTTACTAGTAGACTATGTTTTTAAAAAAATGGACCACCCCCTAAAAAATGCACCCTTTCATATCAGGGCCCCACCTCCAAACATATGAGACCCTGAGAGATATTTAGAGCTAAACCATGGAATTCCACAAATGGCACTAGAGGGGCACACACAGAGAAGACACCGAGCTGCAGCCAGGATACTGAGGGACACAACCCCTCCTTGGAACCATGCACTGTAGTAAGGGAAAGGCAGAAAACAAACTACGTAGGCATGCTGTGTTGCATGACGGTCCTGAGGCAAGAAATGAGGCTGGATGGGGAATCAGAAGGCAGGAAAACGTGTGTTCAGCCATTCTAGGAGCAGACGGCAGCCTCCATCCAGTACCACACAACTCCCTGCATCACCTCCAAGATACCAAGGAAACTGCCAATTCCTCTGGAGCGCTTGCTGCCATTAGTCCAGTCTCCACCTGACCCCAAGTCCTTTGACAAGATGATCAAATGCATTTAAAAAAAACCAGCATGGCCTTGTCTCCCTGCTCCAAACTGTAGCCCTTTTTTGTACCATGTTTCTCAGGGGCCCACAGCAGCTCAAACATGACAAGGCTTCCATCACTCAGACTATCTGAATCTAGCTAAGAGCACCCCTGCCCCTTGTGGATGGGCCTCGGAGGGAGGGGAATCCCCTGCTGTCTTCGTCATCCATTCAGCTTTAGTCTTGCGCAGAATTGAAACTGGACAATGTCACCTCCTGACTGAACAGAGGGAATGTAAACGTCAACAGCAGTGACCAAGAAAGAAATCAGTTCATTCATTAATTACAATGAAACAGCTCGAGAAAGCCCTTTGACTGCTGTCCCTCCCTGGTAGAAAGAGACAAGGTTTGCACCATGCAGCAAGCTCTTCCCCATACATGACTGATGGGAAATGTGAGATGGTAAATGTCTGCAAGCTGAGGGCCAGTGCAGTGATGCCAATTAACATGGACGCTGGATTCACAATGCAGAGCAACTTAACCCTCTGTGAAGATGCCAGTGATGAAGCTGATCCTCGGGCAGAAAGTAAGTGGGATTATTTGCTAAGTGGACAAGAAAAGCCAATGTCTAGCAAAGAAAAAAATTTAAGGAAAATCACCTGAGCAGCAGCATGTCTTGGGTGGAGCACTCTTCCTACGACTAACAAGCACTCGAGCAGCCAGGCCTTCCACATCTCAGCTGCAGCTCAGTCTTGCACCTGTTCCTATTCACTAATCCTTGGTGTCTGACAGTATTTCCATAATGTCTATGGATGGGGCACTGTTTTCCTCACTTCAGTAATTAACTGTGCAATGTCTGCTGTGGAAGAGAACAAGCAGCAAGAGCCCAGGAGCAATGAGAAGGGTGGACACCCTGGTGAGGGAAGCGGCCCACGGTCCTACAACGCCCAGGGCACAGAGGCCTATTGAATCCCTCGGCCCAGGGAAGCCCGCGCTCTCCCTCACCTGGTAAGTGCATGGACCTCATGGCTTGATATTATTAGCAGACAAATGACATTCCCATTATTTAATTTTCTCCCTGGAAAACTAACACATATGGACAGGAATCATTCTTATGAGAATTTCCAAATTAACTGGGATCTGAGGATTCCGATGAGAGACTCAATTTAGTACATAATTATTAGCAAGATTATCACAATTGTACTATATACAAAGTTGCAAAGAAATTCACAACCACCTAGGATTTTTTTTTTTTGAGAAACGTTACTTCAACAAATCCCTCACTGTGATTACCCTGACCCACTCATGCACTTAAAGACTCTTATTTGGACAGTGCTGCTCTTGTAAATATGGATTTAGGTAATATCTTTGCTGGTGGGGGTTAATTCTGAGGGCCTGTGGTCAGAGTGATTGTGGGGAACGTTTTCGGCAGGGGCTGGGGCTCAGTGTCCCTGAAGGTGGATACTGGAAACCAGCTCTGTGGGGTGGAGTCACACAGTCTGTCCTCCCTCTACTTTCCTCATCTTTCCCTACCTGTAACAGAAAAATAAGGAAGAAAATTCCTCCAAAAGAAGGGACAGGGTCACTAGGGGGAACATGCTAAAGCGGAAGCATCCTTCTGCGAAAGGTCACTCTCTACTTTTGCCCAGAATCCAATATGCCTCCTGCTTGATCTTTGCTGTAAGAGACACAGGCCAGAGAGCAGTGTCCCACTGGCTGGGGTCTGCGCCACCGTCCTGGTCTTCTATGCTACATCCACCTGTGTGTCTGTCTCACAGACATAGACCCCTTCAGGGAGCAGAGGGCTGGGTTTTTTTTAGGTTTTTTGAGACAGGGTCTTGCTTTGTAGGTCAGGCTGGCCCTGAGGAGCTCAGCCTCAAACTCGCATCACAGCAATCCTCCTGCCTTTGCCTCCCGAGTGCTGGGATGACAGGCGTGAGCCACCACACCCGGCACTGTGATAGGTATGTGGTACTGATTGCTGCTGGGCGTGAGTCTCCACACCCAGTATTGTATGTGGTTACCTGGAGATCGAACCCCGGGTCCTTGTGCTTGCAAGACAGGCGCCGGAACCACTGAGCTAAATCTCTGGCCCAGAGGGCTGTTTCTTGGCCACTCCTGGGGCCTCTGGCACCTGGTGGGCATTTACTGGCTTTGGAACAGACAAGTGGATGTGCTGGTCTGTCCACCTGCCCCTGCGTTGCTGTCCACAGGCTCATCTTAGCCTTCCAAGATTCTCCTTTCCCTGTAACTCCGACCTCCCCTGGATAAGGAGTTGGAGGACAAGGCCCCCAAGATCTCACAAAGCAGCACTACAGCAAACAGTCCTCACCCGCGTCTGCACTGACCCGAGTCTCCGCCACTTCCTTCATTCATTTACCGCAAAACCAATTACCCAAATTGCACAGGGAAAAGAACAGATCTCCTCATACTCTTCCAAACACCCCCAAATCTGTCTCGCCTGAGCCTGTCCTAAGCAAGGGGGCTGCTCTGAACGAGCTGTCGGGACCTGACCCCCTTCCCACATACCCCAGCTCTGGGACTAAACTGCATTCAGCTGAGTGCTCCTGTCTTCCAAAGGTGAGGTGACAGCATGTGTCCTGGCACCCTCCTGGGGTCTCTAGGGAGCCCAAGAAATGGCATGTGAGGGGACTTCGAGGGTGTAAATTACTACAGTGCTAAGTATTCTTAGCCTGCTTACAAGGGCAACGACTTGGGGTTTTACAGTGAGTTAGAGGTAACACCATAGTAGCACCTCATGTGCTAATTTTTCACACAAATTCTGTTCAACCTTTCTCAGGGTCTAAAGTACAAGTGTCTCGGGGTCCTTAATTGCTGCCCTTTTATCCGACCCTAGAATCACCGGCCAACCCAGTCACTGCTCGCCATGGCAACAACTGCAGCTGCTTTAAAGCCCGTGGGTGACAGGGGAGCTCACACCCTGTAAACTCCCTGAGGATGACATTTGGACAGGAAATTGTGTTTGGGGTTGAAACAGGAAGACATTATGCATCACTGACTTCTCAAATCACAGCTCTCCTTCTGCAGTAAGAGTTGGAATGGGCGATAAGACAGGAAAGCTTCGCCCCATCCTCACGGCCACCCAGCTTCTGTCAGCAGCTTAGACGCCCACTGGGCCTTAGGAGCAAGAGAGCAGAGTGTGCAGAGGGCCAAGAGGCTGAAACACCTGCCAGCCCCTCACTCAGCCCCTGCTGGACTTGTTCCTGAACACTGGCTCTGGCCTCAACTGCCCCAGAATGTCAGAGAGCAGGACAGAGAGTGCTAGACATCAGCGCAGAGCCACAGAAAGATCGGGGTCTCTTGGGCCGGGGAGTTAGCTCAGTGGTTCCGGCGCCTGTCTTGCAAGCGCAGGGACCCAGGGTTCAATCCCCGGAAACCACATACTATACTGGGTGTGGAGACTCACCCCAGCGGCAACCAGTACCACATACCGCAGTGCCGGGCGTGGTGGCTCATGCCTGTAATCCCAGCATTCAGGAGGCAGAGGCAGGAGGATTGCTGTGATGTGAGTTTAAGGCTGAGCTCAGGGCCAGCCTGAACCACAAAGCGAGACCCTGTTTAAAAAAAAAAAAAACCTAAAAAGATCGGGGTCTCGATCAAGACTAAGCCAAAGGAAGACAAAGGGAAGCATACGATCACAATTATACCCAGGCAAGCTTTGGGAGAAATGTGCCGATGTGGAGACACCTGGAGACAGATACACTGTCTCACTTGGTGTAAAACCACTGGGTTTCTGCAACTGAGCGCATGCAGCAGCACCAAGCTTCCTGACCTCTCCTGCCGCAAGCCCAGGCCCAGGTCATTTCACATGCCATGCACTGTGCGTGGGCCTTTGACCTCCTTGCTGTCTACCTGCTGGACTCTCAGACTGCTGCACAAACAGAATGCTCATCTTTAAATGTAATTCTAGCCTGTCATTCCCTATAAGACCCCAGGAAGGTCGGGACACACCTCTCCCATCCAATGCCAACCAAAACCAGATAAAACAGAGAACAAAACAAAGGCATCTGAGGCTCACACTGTCTGTGAACCTGAATTAGGAGAAAAGCACCCGGCAGCAGCTCTTCAGGAGCCCTGGCCTGCAGGGCACCCTGCTGGAGGGTAGAAAGCTAGTTTGGTTCTGTGAGGTAAACAGGAGATGATCCCACTCCAAAGTTGCAGCCAGGGCTGGCTTTGCACTCATTCTGTTCTCCCACTCCCAACACCCCACCCCCAGCCAGTAAAGGACACCGACCCCTGGGGTGGGGACTCTTAATAAGCCTTAAGTCTTTAAAATGAGAAACAAATTAAGCACCATTCAAGAGAGGAAGCAAGTCACAGTGTCTGGGTGCCACTGTGCAACAGGGCCCCCTGTAACCAGGTTTCAGGGAGGGCAGGGAGTCCTGAGCTGTGGACAGAGGAGACCACAAAACCACTGGCCCAGCAGAGCCAAAGGCAGAAGGAAACAGAGAAGAAAAACAAAAACAGGAACCTCCCACTCTAAAAGAAGTCTGCAAAGCAAAATTCCAAAACAGAGGAAGAAATCAAATACTAACAAAGACAGCCAACAAAATCAGCACTTAGAACACCAGTGTGACCTAGAAGGAGGCCAAGTCTGAAGAACTATCTGGCCAAACCCTTTAAACACAGGTATGTTTGGCTGTCCCACAAGATACATGAGTAACTTCCATTTTGAAAGTGTGAGAAATTTAAACAACAGAAAGAGAGAGCGACTGAGTGACAGCGAGGAGAGACAGAAAGACAGACACATAGACAAGGAGTTAAAAAGGCTTCGTGGATAATATACTCCCGGCCTTACACAGACAGACCAGGATCACAGGGACCCCTCTGAATCAGTGCAGAGACGAGAAACAAAGCTGAGAAACAGGACATGGGCTGAGAGCACCCGAGTCCACAAGGAATCTGCAAACAAGTAAGTGAACAAAAGAAAGGAGGCAGCACTCGGAATGTAAAACTGCCCAGGTGTGAAGAGTCTAGATGGCTGCACACTCTCAGCGCCAGTCAGGACAAGGAACAGAAAAGTTCTTCCTGGGATTACAGTCAAACTGCAGAACATGAATCATGAGAATGCTCACAGCTCCCAAAGCAAGAAGACAGGTTCTCTCCAGTCAGAATGTTGGCAGAACTCATCAACAAACCCCAGAAAACAGTGGGATTATCTCATCAGCTGGAACAGAAGCACTGGCAGGTCTCTACCTTAAATTTCATACACAAGCAAACTATAATTGAAGACTCAAAAGGAAAAATGTGTTAAGACACAGAAGAGTTGAAAGGAGTAAACACAGATCCTTATTAAAAAATACTTAAGAATTATTTCAGAGGAAAAAAAACTCAGTCAAGGTGAGCTTAAAAAAGTAAAGGACAGGGGTCTGGGATTGAGCTCAGTGGTTCTGGTGTCCGCCTTGCAAAAGCAAGGGCCCAGGTTTGATCCCGGGTAACCACATACAACAAAAAGCTGGGTGTGGAGACTCATGCCCACCAGAAATCAGTACACATACCACAGTGCTGCGCATGGTGGCTCATGCCTGTAATCCCAGCCCTTGGCAGGCAAAGGCAGGAGGACTGCCGAGTTCAAGCTGAGTTCAGGACCAGCCTGAACTATAAAGCAAGACCCAGTCTCAAAAACAAAAACAAAAAAAAAAGTAAAGGACAACCTAGAAAATAATAAAATGTTTTAGTAAATATATTCATTACACACAAAAAAAATTAAGAAAGCTAGAAACAAAGATAAATAGACTATTCGGTGGATAACTAATATTTGCCCATGTTGTGTTTGTGTCATGTCTGCCATATAAATACTATTAGAGAAATTTATAGTTAAGATACTGGTTTAAAAGTTAATAGCAGCAGATCAAAAAGTAGAAATAGAGTTGAAGATATTGCTCAGTGGGAGACTGTACTGACCTAGTAGTATGTGCCAGCTCCTGGGTTCAAATTCCCAACACCATCACCATCAAAAAAAAAAGAAAAAATACAATGTACAATGTGTACCTTTCAAGTCAACAAAGATTATAATGGGACAATCAAGAACATTTTATCAATTCAACAGAGAAAAGAGTGAAAAAACAAAGAACATACTATGAAGAGAATATAAAGAAAGTTGTAAATATATAATAATTACAATAAATGTAAAGGATTAACTTATTTATTTAAAGATAGAAATTATTCCAAGTTAAAACATAACTCCTCCTAAATGCTACTTGTAAGAGAACACCTAGAAGACACTGTGAGATTAAAAATAAAGGAAAAATGATATGTTTTAAAGAATTTAATAGCAGGCAAAAAATAAGAAATGGATAGGAAGGGCTAGAAAGAAATAGAAGGAAATAAAATTATGTATACAAAAATAACTTCCGGGCCAAGGATTTAGCTCAGTGTTTCCGGCGCCTGCCTTGCAAGCCCCAGGGCCCAGGTTCGATCCCTGGTAACCACATACATTACTGGGCGTGGAGACTCACACCCAGCAGCAATCAGTACCACATATGACAGTGCTGGGCATGGTGGCTCGGGCTTGTAATCCCACCACGTGGGAGGCAGAGGCAGGAGGATTGCTGTGATGTGAGTTTGAGGCTGAGCTCAGGGCCAGCCTGAACTATAAAGCAAGACCCTGTCTCAAAAAACAAAACAAACAAACAACAACAATAACAAAAAACCTTCCAACTGGATTAAAGACCTTTAGGTGAAGAGTCAAACTTTTAAAAATTTGGAAAATAATTAAATGCCATCATGAATAATGATTTCTTAAAGTAGACAATGAAAACTACAAATAGTAACTGAAATGTAGAATACTTAAAATAAAAAGGTTAAAAAAAACCTATTTGATGTCAAAAACATCACAAGCAAGTGCAAACAAGTCAGTGATCATGCTGGCTCACAGACCTGAAGAAGTTACAGCACTTACCTTAGTCCACACACAGCCCAAAGGATAAGAATCAGTGTGCACAGAAAACACTGACCTCTCTGGATCTCAGAAGGTGCACAGCACCCTAATGAATGTAGGCTGAGAGCAGCATAAGCGCATTTACAGACAAGCTAACCTTTCCTTGATTCCTACAGAAGACAAATTAAAAGAACTGGAAATGGACTTGCCACATCAGACTAAAAATCACTACTAAACTGTGCTGTGAGATTAACACACAGACAATAAAATGTAACTTGCTGGAAGCTGTGCATTTCATTCAGCCCAACAATTTCACTTACAGGAAACAGTGACAGCCCATTTGCACAACAAGATGCTCCCGGGAAGGCTCTTCCGAGGCTGGGGTGTAGCCCAGGGACAGAGCATTGGCTTAACATGCTTGAGGACCAAAAAGGACAGAAAAGACCAAAGTAGATAGACAAACAAAAAACAAATTTAAACTTGCAAAACAATATTGTACATTGTTTATGACTTCATAAAATGATAGTGGGAGTGTCAAGTCGGAGGCTGAATGATAGACATGAAGTCTACAGGAGGGTTATCTCTGGGAAGAGTTAGAAAAGATTTGCAAAGATTTCAAAAATATCTACAAAGGTATATGTCTTTAAATAGAGGAAATTATAGAATGCAGCTTAGTAGCCACTACAGAAGTCTTCATTCACTACATTCTCTCTAACTTTCCGTTTTGAATACCACATTTTACCACAACCACTTAGACGATCATTCCATGTTTCACTGTTTCAATACTGTGTCTATGCATTCCACGTTCCATGTTTCACTTTCCCTGTTGACTTCTCTGAGAATAAAGGTGAAAATCCCAGTTGACCCAAACCAGCCCCTCCCTTCCTAGCTCTTTTCTTTTGAATCCTGGGCCCCTCACTTTGACGCCTCAGGGCAGGGCGGTCATTTAATTTGAGCCTTTCTCTCTGCCTCACCCTCCCTAGCTTGACTCCTCCACAGTCAAATTCAAATATCATCTGGCTGGAACTAGAGAACATTCCACCAGAGAACAAAGTAGCTTTCCCAGTTCAAATTCACACTCTGTGAACTTCTCCTTCATCATCCTTACAACATTAAAATTAATTATTTGTATGTTTTAAATATTGCTCAAAAAAACTGTCCAGTTCACTACTTAATGAAGCATAAGGCTGTATACGCAGTGGCAGGAAAGATGTACAAGCAAGAATGGAGGGAAGACAAAGAGGGAGAAAGGGAAGGAGAGAAGGCAGAAGTGGGGACTGAGGAAGCCTGGGAGGAGAGAGGGAGGGAGCCATGGCTCTGGACCTGAGGAACTGCTGGTTGGGCACAGTGAGCTCTCAAGGTGGAACAAGAGAGGGGGAGGAGGAGGAAACAAAGACAAACCAAGATTATACTGGAGATAACTTCAACTTCTTAAAAACCTATATTGAAGAGCACTTGGGGGCTGGTTTCTATTGGCCTGTACTCAATTTTCCGGTGTTCTGTTATCTACAATTACTGATCTGTAATTATATATTTCCACCAGGAGCCCACTTGCAGGAAGTCATGATTAAGGGTTCCTGCTAAATTGGCCCCTTGTGTATTAGTCATTATTTTAACATTCACTGTAACAATATATTCAATACTGTGTCTATACATGTGAAAGGGGGAAGGAGTTACCATAGTCTATGTTAATGCCTGGCATTAGTTCAGTGAATGAAGCAGTTAATTAAAATGGATCAAACAGTTTTCAAAAACTGGATCCACTAAAACATACACACACTCCAGCACTCTCCTTCATTAATCCACATGATCACTTATACACACACACCAATTAATTTGTTACTAATTCAGTAAATACCGATTATAAGATAAAATAAAAGAGAAAGCTATCCTTAATGGTTTAAAATCTATTTTCTATTTTGGAAATAAGACAAGGAAGGTGATGATGGTATACACTGACAAAGAAAAGTATCTAACACTAAGGGTGTGTAGGTGTAGCAGCATTAAATTAAATGCCTTAAATGATATGCATTTGCTGTCTGATATAATCCTAGCCGATCAGATGAAATAGGAAGCTCTGTTACTCCATCTTAGAGGTGGAGTTACCTAACTTTTACCTAACTAAAAGTTACCTAACTTTACAGCCTCGGTCCCTAATGTCAATATTCTCACCTGTCATACCTCCTCTTCTCTAAACTGCGCAAGCGCCACATGCCACATGTCACAACCTCTCCCAAAGCTGTTTTACAAATATACAGTGAAAACTGCATGTGAAAAATTTACACTCAGATGTTTCAAAATAGCATACTTGGTATAAGCAGATCTATGACTGAACTCCCTAGGTTGTGGAATGATTAGCCTAATTCCCCCACCATATTTTAACTCTGAGCAGATGGCCACACAACTGTTTAGCCCGACTGGTAGGCATCTATAATACAAACAACTCAAAGTCTGAACAGATGTTTCAGTCCAAATATCATGAATCCATAACACTGACAGAGCTTCCCGCTCACAATATTTTGAACACTGTAAAGGATTATACCCAACTTTTATTCATTTTAAAATATGTAAAATTGATGTTTTCATATTATTAATGTTATAAGCAGGTAAGCTAGTTAGACATCTAGTAGGCAAACAGGGCCAGCCTTTGAAAAGCCCACATGGAAGGGGCCAACATAGAGACAGTCAAAGAGACCTTCACTGAAGGTCAGCATAACCAAAGGAGAAAACTACCCCATAGGACAGTAATTGATATTCTAAGTAGGTACCAGTCTCCCCCCCCTGGGGGGGGGCAAGATCTTGACCCACCCCTCTGGAAAAGACCCCAGACTAAAATTGCTTTATGCTTGTTACATGACTTGATTTCTCACTGGATCCCTATTTAATCAGTATTATCTCAGCAACTATACTTGTTGTAATCTTGAATACACATCCTGATATACTTGTTGTAATCTTATCAGTTGATCATAGTTTTATCCATTTTGTGATTTCCCATTGTACCAATATCACCTAAAGGACTGTACTTGCAATGTTACTGGTTGACTATATTTCTGTCCCACCTTAAATCCACCTCACCTCATGACTTTGTTCCATAAAGGCCCCCTGAAAAGTGAGGTGAGCAGGCCTTCCACTTTTGGGTCCCTCTTCTGTCCCTCTTAAGCAGAAGATTTCTTTCTCAATAAAGTTTTCCTACTCTTAACCTCTGTCGTTCCTAAAATTCATTCTTCAGTTTTAGAAAATATAAACTCATATTTCAGGTATCTAGAAGGTTGGGAGCTAGGTCTTGCTTCCCTGTATCACTAACACCTTAAGAAACACATTTTCAATTAAAAAATAATAATAATAATTGGAGATATACCCACTTGAATCTGAGTAGACAGGCTAATTTTATATATTTTCTGTTATCATCTACGGGCCATTCAGAAAGAAATAGCTGTTTCTTAGCTTTGGATCAGAGTTCAAATGCCCTAATTGATTCTTGCATGTCCAGAATTCTCAGACAAACTTCAGGGCCATAAAATATCCAACTTGAAAGGCTCTCTGAGTTCAAATGGGAATGAATGTGGTAATAATAAAGAAAAAAGAAAACAAAGATTGTGTGTTTAGGGGTCTGGGGGTTTCAGGGTGGGGGGAAAAGGGAAAAAATGAGAATCAAGTCATGTCATATTCTGGTACAAACTCTCAAAGTTGAATGCAATTATGATGTGTATTCATAATGTACCAATAAAGATAAAAATTTAAAACACACACACACACACACACACACACACACACACACACACAGCAAGTGTCTGGTCTAACCTCCCAAAAAAGAATTTTACAAGTGAAAGAGTATCTTCTTTCTTTAAGTAGAATTGGAGCCTAGGAAAAATGGTACTAAACTTGTGGAGATAAAAAAAAAATTAATGCAAAGTTTTAATTTTTTAAATACAATTAAATGGAAACAAAATTAAATTACTTACTTGATTTTTCAAGCATACCTGTTCTTCTTTCTCATTTTTTCCCCTCAGATTCCTACCAAAACAAGCTTAAACTCTTATTTGGGAAAAGAGACAAAGGGACCATGCATATTATCATCAAGCTTCAGATCTAACACCCCAAGTCAAAAGGCTATAGCTTAACTGTGAAACCAAGAAGGCTTTCTCAACTTCTATTCCTGAGAGCTCTTATATGCATAACTGTACAGAACTCTGCAATAAGACAAGAAAAATTATACAGGCAAATTTAGCTTTTCCTAATCTTCTTCCTTAGCTGTAGATTCCTGGAGAAGTTATTAATGTGTCTGAGGTTCACCCTCTTTGGTAATGAGCAAGAACAATATACATCCTGATACACATGGAGTCCTCTTCAGTGACCCTGAATAGACACACAGATAATATTGACCACAGAGCAGCTCATGGGCCTGGAGTCAACCTAAGAAGCAGTTTTTAGAATTTCACCATGAATAACATCACAGAACCAGTGTTTCAGGATAAGAAGAAAACCTGTGGGTCATTTTAGTATACTCGGTGTAAAGGAAAAGGCAGCTAAAAATCTTATACCCATCTGGGTTTTTTCATTCTTAATGGGAGCACAGACTCAAAATGATAACCAATTAATGGGCTAATTCTACAAGTGGTCCTGCAACCTAGCAAATTCTCCAGGGGACCAAGCAACAGCCTGAAGTATTTCTAGCCGAAGAATGACTTCATAGAAAGACCTTGCCAGTACAAACCACGTAGTCTCCAGTTTCCCAAGAGAACTCAAGGTCAGTCCATTGTTTTTAACGCAGGCATCTGGCCACTTGGCTTCTCCTTAATTAGCACTGAAATAGGGGTTCTTTTTCTGGTGGCTTGATTGCAGTCCTCCCTGTCAAAGCCTCAACTATACCAACTAAATCTTTAAAATGTCATTTATTCCCCGTGCTGAATACTATTCTTTTTAACTCGGTCCTATTCTCAAGAGGTTAACAAGTATAGGAGGAACACAGACAATTGCTTTTCAATTTTCTACACACAAAAGGCTTGCCCTTAACCACGAAATAAGACTTCCCGGTTTGGACCTTATTCTAACTTCCCAGTCACTGATGGAATATCATCCAAATGTGAATGACCTGGTTAACTAACCCAAGAACACCTCTGGCTCCAGGCTTTCTGTGTGATAAAGGCATCCATCAGACGTTAAGGTGGCTCTGTTTTACACACAAAAAAATTATTTTGCCCAGAAAATCTCTTTCTAAAACTTCTCTTTTCCTGGGGTAACAATTTATACTCTGATATCAATCATATTTTTAAATTTTCTATATTTTGATGATGTTCCAGCACATTAGGAGCTCTCTCTGGATGGGAAGAGATAGCCCTTCCTGGGTCTAGCTAACTCATGAACTAATATCCTGCCTGCAAACGTGCCTTGTGTGCCAAATTTAGGTACTAGAAGATCACACCATTTTGTATTAGACAGGTATTTAAATCCAGATTTATGTGTCTATCTTTTGTATTTCACCTCTAGTTGTTTATGCTTCTATTTCCCAGTTATACTGTAAGAAGCCCCAATATATTTGTTTTATTTTTAAATATCTACCCTCTATCTAAATCATGAATGCTCATATACTTTTTTTCCTCTGTGAAGAATCGTGAATCTTATAGGCTCTTCCTCCTGAATTTGCACAGATGTCTTCTGTGACTTCATGTTAGCCATTGATAAATATTTTAAAATGTGTGAGACTCTTTTCTGAGATTCTTTCTTAGGGACTATATTGGTGACTTTTCTGATATATATCATTGCTTACAAGCCATGAATCTCTTTAACTAGGTTACCCTTTTCAACATTTTTTACAACAGCTAACAACGGGTTCCTTAGTATAAGAGAGGATTATTATCACTACTACCTGAATACCATGAGAAATATTATATATTGAATATTATACCATGAGAAAACCTTTCAAATGATTTTTAAAATCATGATGACATCCTGTTTACAGCAATCCACTACTTTAGCAGTGATCAAATTACCCAGGAAAAAAGAATGAATGAGAAAAAAAAAAGCACATAAAAAGAAAGAAATGAGTTTGTTTCCTTTTTTATGCACTAAATGAGGCTTGCAAATATCCAGTTATTTCTCTTTTGAGCATATTCTAGTGCACTGAATAAAAGATATGATAGCATTGGATTGAGGTGTATTCTTAAAATACTCACAAGAGTAACTGTTGTATAATTGTTCATACCTTAGATTCCCATAGTGCTTTGCAATAAAAAGTCTTTCCCAAATGTGAGGGAGCAGTGAGCTCCCTGCTGGAAGAAGTCAGCTCCCCCAAACCAGCTGATGGAACTGCTCACTTGAGCTAGGTCCTCTCCCTCTGTGTCTGAGAGCTGCTGCCACCGCCATGGTGCAGTAGAAACATCACTATTCGTGATGTCTCCAAGGCCTACAGAAGCGTCCATCCAGAAGCAGGATTACTGTCCCTGCACAAAATACTTCCATCTGCAACTCCTGAGCTGAAAAACTTCTCCAAAAGATGGCTTTGAACTACAGCATTCAACATGGAAATCATTGCAGCAAGCCTTCCAAGAGCTCTAAAAGTAGAACGGTCACGTGGGGGGACGGCTGTGTGTATTTACTGGCTTTATAGCAGAGCTGTACGCTGGGCTCTGTGCCTTTTCTCACGGGGCTGTTTCAAAGCCCTTCCTTCCCGTGTGCCCTCAACCTGTTTACAACAATCCCTCTCCTCCATAGTGCTTGCCACAGGTAGTTAAGTGTGAATAATGACAACTAAAAGAAGAAATAACACTAAATTCCCATTACTAAAGAAAATCTCCAGTTAGCCCTGTGGGGGAGATACTCACAAGGATTAATTATATTGTAGGAGTTGATATCTTTCTTCATTTCCCTTTCCAGCAGTTTCACAAATACATTTTTCCACAGTTTTAAAAGAAATGTAAGAACTCCCAAGTTCCACAGCCAGAAAATCCTGACAGTCTCTGATAGCTAAATAATGGATGAAGCTCTACTGTTTACCTAGTGAGGGGAGAAAAAGCAAGCGATAGAGAGGTCCAGATAAAGTGCAGGCATCTGACGTCCTCTCCCACTGAACAATGGTGAGAAGAATAGCCTGGCTCTTTTTTTTTCTTTTTTGCCCATGTACAAAATGTAAATGGGAACAACCACTGGCTATGAAGCTTATTATCATTTTGCGCCTGTACCTAAGAGTTAGCGCCACTGGTTTCCTTGTGTCAGTGTGACTGCTTCCCTCAGAAAGCGGATAAGCCCGGGAACACAGATGACTAAGCATTTCCATCCCAACAAGCTCTGCTACACACACATACACACACACACACACACACACACACACACACACACACACGCACAGAGGACACTCCCTAAGTTACTACATAATGCTCCTACCCAGGAAAAACTGCCAATATTCCCACTTCTTCATTTACTAAGAAGCTGATGAGGACATGATGAAGTAGTAATTAGCAAAGTTTAAGATTCTCTTGTGGATAAAGTTCAGAATTTCACTGCTGATTCTCTCACACGCCTGTCCTCCTGGGCAGAACCAACCATTCCCAGTCTGTCAGGTTGAAGGCTGTCGGTGTTTGTCTACTGAGACCCACGAAACCTCCCACAATACCTGTCACTGGTACCTAGAATTCCACCATTAGAGATTCACTCTTTTGGTTTGGGAGGTATTTTAATCCCTAAGGGTCCTATTAAAATGCAAAATCTCAGAAGAGTAACAGCCCTGAAAGCTATTATTAACTGACAGCGAGGAGGCCCTGGGGAATTGGACACAGGATAGAGCCTGAGGAACAGCTACAGGAAATCAGGACAGGAGGAGAAGACAGGGAAGATGGCAGCAAAACAAACTTCGCAGCTTGTGGGGGCAAGAAGCCCTGCCTTTGGTCTTCCCTACTGTAAGGGAATTCCATTTCAAGGTGAGATAACAGAGCCAGCTCAAGGGATCTATGTGCAGCTGTGCTAAAGAAGAAATTCAATACTACTGTAAATATACAAAATAATTTTTATGAGAATCCTGACTTTGGTGGAGTAGTTGAATTAGGACTTTTTCCTCCAACACCTGCAAGTGGTCACTCAACCTTGTCAACAGGGTTATATCTAAACCACAGGATGCTGTGTGCATTTTCTTCTGTGTATTCCCCTAACCTCTTTGGAAATGGCTATATGGGATTCTTTCTCTTTTGCTTACTTTTAAAACTGTCTATTTCACATATACCAGAGCGTGTCTGTAGAAAACATGGAAGTGAGAAGAGAAGAACTGAGGACCACTGAAGCGCGCCCCCTGGATTACAGGAAAATCTTTCTGTATTCAATAAGTAGCTGATGTGCATCAGCAGAAATGATTCAGGAACAAAGTGTGTGCCCCTCAGTGAGGCTTCCTACCTTAATAGAGTGATGTGGACATGAAAAGATTTTTAAAATCCTGAAAGGACTGAAACCCTATGTTATTATAGGGTGGGGGGTGTGCGTGTGTATTCATGCGCATGCACACGTGTGTGTGTGTGTGTGTGAGAGAGAGAGAGAGAGAGAGAGAGAGAAGATGTAGAGGCATACAGAAAGAAACTTCAGTGAGAGATTGACTTTTCTCCAGAAAGATAAATTATTTAAAGGTGTTTGCCTGTAGGAGGAAAGTAACAGGTTTAAGCAAAAAGTTTTTTTTTTTAATAATTTTTCATGTATCTGAAATGAAAAGTTATGAAGGCACTTTTGAAATTCTGCTATTTATTACCACTATTGTTGTTGCTACTGTTGCTCTAATTTTTATGGTAAGTATTTTCCCAAATCATATCCATCTCAAAGAATATCACTGAATAATGACTAAGTTCAGGCCAGGAAACCAGTGACAAAGGGTTCAGACCACACAAGAGAAAAGTGTTTGAGGAAGTAAAGTCCATGGGAAACAAGGGGAATAGCCTTTATAAAATTGGAGATTTAAGGAGAAAGTAGATTTATTTATTTAAATCTTGTTTCCAATAGTATTCTGTGGTGCTAGTACAGGGAAGGTTGGTGGATATACTACTCAACAAAGAGATACAGTTCTGTAGCAAAAACTTAAATGAGATGTCTTTCCCTGCCTCTTACTTCATTCACCTAAGCCTCCTATGGAATACCCATGACTAACAGACATTCGTCTACATCATGGGATCCCAGAACAGATCCCAGACCTAAGAAGAGGTTAGGAAAGTTCTCCTCAATGAATAATGTGGAAGAATCCTAAATGTATGTCCTCCTAACACATGCCAATCGCCATTCATCTGTATGCTCTCCAGAGTAGCAGCTCATCGTCCTTGAAACGGTGTGCTGGCTGAACTCAATACTCTGCCTGGCACAGCATGAGGGAGGGCAAGCATGGACGCAAGGGCCTCTCTTGCAGCTGCTTCCCATCTAAGAACATAGCCAACTCATCATCTTGGGACTGTCAGTGTTTTGGTCATCGACAAAGGACAGGAATACACACATACCCCACTGTATTCTACCGCTACAAAAAGTGTTATCTGCTGCTGACAGTAGCCACAACCAGTCATTCAGACAAAAAATACAGAATATCTGCTGAGTGTCAGGGTGCATGTCAGATATCAGGAAGGAAAAACAAAATATGGGAGAGTTTCTTCCATTTAGACTAGGTTAGACAACAACAACAAAAAAATTATAGTACCCAAAGGATTCAGTGGTAGGAAGAGCTTTGAATTTTGAAAACTGCCACTGTAAGAATCATAACTACATTGTAATCAATTTTGTAAATAATATTTAAAAGCAATTAGTGAACAATCACTGTGGCAAACATACATACACTATCTTTTACTCTTTCCTGTACCACTCTGAGATAAGAACCAGAGCAGATTTCAGGAAACTGGGTACATTAGTCAGCCTTCTACCCACCACTGTAATGAGATACTGAGGTGATAGATTTATACAGATAAAAGGTTAACTTTGGCTTACAGTTCTGGCGTCTTTAGTCCAAGGTTGAGTAGTCTAAGTCTTTGAGTCTCTGTAAGTAAAGAGCACACCAAAGATCATGAGACAGGAAGCAAAAGGAGGTAGTGAAAGAGTCTCACAGTCTCTCCTTCAAGGGCAGCCCTCAGTGACTTCAGGACCTAGCAAGTGGCCCCATCCAGTGAAGGTTCCCCACCTCCCAAGAGCATTACTTGGGCACCATGACTTCAAGCCCCAGGTCTCTGGAGGACACTCAACATGTAAGCTGTAGCACTGTGGCTCAGAGTGTCAGCTGACATTTCAAAACTACATCACAATTTGTCACCAGAAGCCAAAGGAGGAAGAAATGGGGAGAGATGTTAGTCAAAAGATAGAGTTTTGGTTATAAGTCTCCAAGATCTACTGTACAGCTGGCGGTTACAGTTAATAACATGAATATAATATTTATCTTATAATTCCCCCAGAGAGTAGCTTTTAAATGTTCCCACCACAAAAAAAATGTCAAGCATATGAGATGATAGATATGTTAATTGGCTTGATTTGATCTTTCCATGATGTATCCATATGTCAAAACGTCATATTCTTTTCCATAAATATATGCAAGTATTATTTATGAATTAAAGTGAAATTTAAAACTCACAGGGCTATGACAGAGCTGATATAAAAAACCCATGTCGCCTGCCACTGACCAGGATCTTATCCAGTAGATCATTCTAGCTCAAAACCCTAAAATTTACCTTTACCTTAGTCAGCTCTACAGTTTATTGCCTCAAAGTTCTCAGGAACTTGCCACTGAAAACTGTATCTCCTGTCTGTGGGATATACTTTTTAACCTATTGAAAACGGGGACAGTAGGTCCCCTAAGAAATGCCTCGGGTACCTTAAAAATGAAACAATCTCAAGTAACTAAGAAAGTCAACAAACTTCAGCAAATTATCCCAGCGGAGAGCCATGTGAAGGGAAATATTTTGAGGTCATCTAGGAGACAGGCATCTTTGTTTGGGGGCCAAAATACACTTCCCCAGTGAGGCTGCAGGATAGACATAAATAATCCGGCATGGAGAAAGGTCAGCTCCGAGGCCAGAGTCAGGGTTAGCGGCGACAGCTTGAACACCAGTTGCTGAAAATCTGCAACAACTCTGTCTAAGAGCCACAGGGAGGGCAGAGCGGAGAGCAGATAAGGCTGAACTCCTCCGCGGGAGCCAACCTTGAACCTTTACGCTGCTCAGTTTTGCCTCATATTCCCTGCAGCAGAGGAAAATGCAGCAAGCCAAAGTGCTCCCTGAGGGACAGGAAACAGGTCAGAGGGCATCAGCCAGGTCACAGGCCGCAGGGCAGCAGGCAGGAATCAATAGCAGAGAGCTTAGTCCAAGGGGATCAGTGACCCCTAGACTTTGTGGCACTTTACCAACTTGATTAACAGCACACATGGGATTCTGCCAGGGCTGAGCAGCAGCCCCAGACTTCAGTTTTTAGAAACGCAAGAGGCCACCACGGAGCAGCACCAACAAAACTATCTGCACAAGGCAGAGCGCATGCGTAGCTGCTGGAAAAGGCACACTCTCCCAGCCTTTTTAGTGGCCAAGAAGCTCCCTTCCTAGTACTGCAAGATCTAAACCTTGAACTCACAAGGTAAAGAGGTAAGATACTACGTATCCTCCTGGTTTTCCTCTCTATAACAAACTCTTTTTATGTCTTATTATAAGAAATTACAAAATTATGCAAAAATTAGCAAGGATACAATAATAAATCACCATAGATGTACCACCCAATATGCACGGACTTAGTCATCTCTACTTCCTCCTACCATTCCCCTCTCCCCACTGGCTTATCATTGGCAAACCCTACACATGATAATCTGATTTAATTTTAAGCACCTCAGTTAGAATTGCTAAAAGAACTCATTATTAAAACATGCTATACTATTATATTACCAAAAATAAACTGAACAATGGGATTATGAGTACATGGGACTTGGCAGAGAAAAGAATCCTTGACCTTGAGAACATAACAATTGAAACATTTAAAACTTAAAACCAAAGGGAAGAGATACTGAAGAGAGTGGACTACATAAGAACCCTGTCATAGTTATCAAAAGCGCAACATCCCCCTGTGGAAGGAAACAGAAAAAGGAACCAAAGAAATGTTCAAAGCACTGTGGACTGAGGATTTCCCTCAATTAATCTGCTCAAAGAACACCAATAAAAAGTGCACCAAACACTACACATAGGTATATTCCATTCAGACTTCTGAACTCAAAAAAAAAATTCAGAAGAAAAAAGTCTTAACCTCCAGAGGAGCAAAGCTAAGAGCTACTCTTGACTTATCCCAAGAAAACAGGAAGATGAGAAAATATAGTAGTACCTCAGTTCAGGAATCCTTCTGTTCACAAATAATTTGACACAGTTTTGCTTTTCTGTTTGCGAGCTTCACATTGGGTGACTAATAGTTCTGTAGCCATCTTCCCCAGAATGGTGGAATGAATTAAATCCATGAACCCAGGTACCACTGTAATGAAATCAGATATTTAAGCACTGAGGAAAAAAGAGAACTTTCAACCTTGAATTCTGTCCCTATAAAATTTGTTTTTTAAAGTAGAGACAAAATATTTCCTCAGATAAACAAAGATTGAGGGAATTTGTGACCAGTAGCTCAGTCTTAATAGAAATGTTCACTCTACGTAAAATTATAGCAGAAATCAATAAAATTGAAAATAGGAAATCGATGAGGGAAGTCAAGAAAATCAGCTGGGTTTTTGAAAGACTGATAAAATTAATAAGTCTCTAGCTCCTCTACTCCCCAAAATTTGATAATTTAGGCAGAACAGACCAATCCCATGACAATTCCAATCTCCCAGAATTCACTTAGAAAAAACAGAAATTTTTTTTTAAATTCAAGTCTTTATTGGTATATTATGAATATACATCATCATCGCATTCAACCTTGAGAGACTATACCAGAATATAACATGACTTCATTCTCATTTTTCCTCTTCCCTCACCCACCCTGCAACCTTCCACCCCCTTTATACATAAAATGTCTCCTTTTTTTTATTACTATCACATTCTTTTTCCCCTTGTCATTTAACCCTTTACCCTCTTTCCTTTTAAATATTTTCTATTTCACAATATCAACTATATATACTAGAACTCATTTACATCTTCATTTTCTCATACAGAGAAAAGATACGATATTTACACATTTGAATTTGAATAAGCCTACTACTACTAAACAAATCAATGAGAAACTAAGACATAAAGCACCAGGTTCAAATGGGTACACTGTTGAATTCTATTAAACATTAAAGAAAGAAATTGGATGTAATCCCACACTCGGGAGACAGAGATAGGACAACTGCCATGAGTTCAAAGCTAAACTGGGCTAAACAGTGAATTCAGAGTCAGCCTGAACTACAAAGTGAGACCCTACTCAAACAAATAAACAAACAAACAAAAACTAATAAGAAAGAATTTATACCTTCATCCACAATATCTTACCAAAGCAAAGAAAATAACTTACAGCATTCTATCAGGTCACCATTACTCATCACCAAACCAAAGATAGTATAAGAAAAGAAAAATACAGTCCAAAATACCTTCTCAGTACAGATCCAAAAATACTCAACAAAATATTAGGAAATGAAATCAATCAGGTATACAAAGAAATTACACCATAATCACTTCCTAGCCTATGTATTAAAGTTGAGCTTACACTCAAAACTTAGTTAATCTCTTTCATCTTAACAGATAGAGTCAAATGATTATGCTATTTAATGCAGAGGAAGCTTATGATAAAATCATGGGCTCATGAAAATTCTCAACAAACTAAAAATAGAGAATTTATTTACAAAACAACAGCACTACAGCTAACATCATAATTCATGGTGAGAAACTAGAAGCCTTCCTGCTGAGATCAAGAATAAAAACATAGATATCCTTTCTGGTTTCACCTTTTTCACATCTGACCAGAAGTCCTAGCTAATGCAGTAAGACAAGAAAATAAAATGGAATTATACAGATTATGTAGGAAGATTATAATACTATCTGTTTGCAGATGACAGGATCATCCACCCAGAAAATCTGAAAGAATTGATAGAGAAACTTTGTTATGCTTCTTTGTATTTTCAGTACTGGAGAATGAACCTAGGGGCACTCTACCACTTAACTACCTCCCCATCCCTTTTTATTTTTTTAGACGGAGTCTTGCTGATTTCCCCAGGTCGGCCTCAAATTTGTAATGTTCCTGTCTAAGCCTCCTAAGTAGTTAAGGGTTAGGGTTGCTTCTGTGCCTGGCAAAAAAAGAAACTTTGGAACGAGTGACTCTAGCCAGTTCACTGCACATAAGGTTAAAGCACAAAAGTCAATCACTTTCCTATTATCAGCAATGAACAAGTGGAACTTGAAATTAAAAACACAGTAGTATTTTTATCAGCACCATAAAAAATGAGACACTTAAGTCTAACACAATACATACAAGATCAATATGAGGAAAATTACAAAACCGATGAGAGAGATAAAAAAAAAAACTACATAAATGGAGAAATAGTTCATGGTCATGAATAGGAGGACATTGTGTCTAAATATCAATTCCTCCCAACCTGAATTATATTCAACACAATCTCAGTCAAACTCCAGCCACATAGTTTGTGGATACTGACTGAGTATAAAGTTTATATAGACAGACAAGAGACAATAGCCAACTGAATATTTGTGGAAAGTTACAAATCTGGAGGACTGAAATCATTCAACTTTACAAGTACTCACTCATATTTATGGTAATACAATTCATAATAGCTAACTGCTGGAATTGGCCCATATGTCCATCAACAGATAAATGAAAACAGAAAATGTGGTATTTACAAACCATGCAGTACTATTCTCCCATAAAGAAGTATAAATTTGAGTCATTATGGTAAAGTGGACACAAAAGTAGATAACAATGTTAAGTGAAATAAATCAGACTTAGGCTTCCTCTCATATTAGAAACCCAAAGTATAAAAACTTTAAAGGGAAAAACGAGATAGATAACAGGAAACAGGAAGATATATCTTTTGCAAAGGGGAAGGGAATCACAAGATAGAGAGATATGGAGGAAGTGATAGGGAAAATGGTATAAAAGAATTAAGATATGCTATACACATGTATCAACTTACCACAATGAATGTAATCATCATGTACTGCAAACATGTAGTGATAATTTTTAAAATCATAATATAAAAAACAAATACAACTCTTTCATTTTAAAAAATCTTAAGTATGTAACTGGCATGATCGAGAAGTTTAGTATAGGCACGAGAGAGTAGACAAATAGATCAGTTAAGCAGAATAGAGGCCCAGAAATAAATACACAAGAGCATTGCTGGCTAGTTTTTCACAAAGAAACAAAGATAATAGAGTGGAATATACATAGTCTTTTCAATAAATGGTACTGGCACCTATATGAAATAAATAAATACAGATGCCATACCCTTAACAAAAATTAACACAAAATGGATCACAGATCTAAATGTAAACTAGAAAACTCCTAGAACACAAAAAGAAAAATCAAGAGTGACAATTAGCAGTCATAAGTTTTTAGATAAAACGCCAAAGGCATAACCCTCTTAAAAAATTGGGAGAGCAGCACTGGGGATCGAACTCAAGACCTTGCACTTGCAAGGCAGGTGCAGTGCCACCGAGCTAAATCCCTAGCCCCAAGATATTATTAATAAAATTGAGAATAATTAAAATTATAAGCTTCTCTGAGAAAGACACTATCAAAAAAATGAGAAGACAAATTACAGGTCAGGGAAAAATGTTTACAAAACATACATCAAATAAAAGACTTTTCAAAAACACACAATGAACTCTTAGGACTCAACAACAAGAAAAATAGCATCTTAAAAAACTGTCAGAAGGCCTGAACAGACATGTATCATGAAAGAAGATAAATGGATGGCAAGAAAGCATGTGAAAAGGTATTCTCCACAATATGTATTTAATTTCCTAAAACAGCACTATGATATCACTACACACTTACCAGAATAGCCAAAAACTAAAAACATTAAAAGCACCACACTCTAATGATGTTTTGAGAAGAGGGAAAGAAACTCTTCTCGTCATTCACCATGACTGGGAATACAAAACAGTGCAGCCACTTTGGAATATGGTTTGGCAGTTTTTTACATGAATAAACATATTATTACTGTATGATATAGCAATCACACTTATTTCTATTTACTCAAATGGAGAACTCACATTAACACAAAAAGCAGCACTTATGTGTTTGTAACAGCTTTTGTCATAATTACCAAAATTTAGAGAGCAAGATAACAGTCAGTGAAAACTATAGCTACCATAAGACTATCAGTGCTTCATAAGTGTTCTGAGAAAAGGAGAGATAACTATTAGGGAAAGGGGATTTTTAGGGTAATTCCATTTTGTAGTTTACTATAATGACAGATACCTATCATTAAATACAAACCCTAAAACCCTTGGGCACAAATTCTGAGGTGAACTCTCAGCTTTGGGTGATAGCAAAGACATGTCAATATAGCTTCATGGATTTAACAAATGTACCCCTAGGTATCTGGTGTACAGTGGGGCATATGGTGCTTGTGTGGGGACAGGAGGATTATGGAAATCCTCTGTAGTTTCTGTCAGTTTTGCTGTGAACCTGAAACTATTCTGAAAAATAAATGTTTTTAACTTAAAAAATTAATAATTCTTCTATATAATTAAAGATTCAATGTTCAAATTTCCTATATTGTTTCCAAATATACATTTTTGAAATCATCACAAACAATAATCATATATGATATGGCTCTTTAGTCATTCTTACATCTGTATATTTTCTCTTTCCCTTTTATTTTTCTTTGTAAAATATATATATTGAAACCTGAGGCTGGTGTCCTATAAAATGTCTGTGATTCTGCGTACTGCTGATTACATCCTAATGGTGTTGACTGTATTCTTCTGTCTCCTGTATTTCCTGAACAATGGCCCTAAGACCTAGATATTTCATCAAGTTCAAGTTCCATAAATATAATAGTACACATCCTTTCACCAGGAAGCAAACAATACCATTGGTTTTTCATGTTTTAGTGTTAAGAGGCATTGATGATTGCTATCTAGATCTACGAGTTTTTCTGGGGTCATGAATTATATTCTAATGTTATCTTCTATCTGCTGTATACTCATCAAATATTTCATTGTCCAGAAGCACAGGATAAATATGACTCTTGGCAACCAAATGTTTTTGATGTTTTTCCTTTATTTACTAGTTTTCATAATAATTGTTTTACTAGCACTCTGAAAAGATTATGTTAGTATTCTATGACCTCATGGACTATATTATTTGATATATTTGAATTTATTGCAACTGTCATTCTTACCAGTACTGAAGTTGTCTTATTTTTCATCCTCAAGTTGCCTGAATTTACTTGTTCTATACCTTTTGCCCCAGATATGGAGTCAACCATTTATTTACCTTAGTGATCCTATGGCAATTTGAGCTTAGAAACCACAAGTTGATCATTTTTTTGAGTTCCATGAGAAAGCTTGGATCAACATCTTTTTTGAAGAGAAAATCTTTTATGGCTTCATACCAAAGTTGGAATTACGAGGTTTTCATTCAACTTCCACAATTCTGAGCCTGGTACTCAACTTCCAGTCTTAAGCCTGGACAGAATCCCACTCCTTTTCCCAAGTAATAACCTCTCTGTAAATTGTGCTGCTTGGAGAACAGGAGTTGACACAGGCAGTGTTTTCCTTCCCATCTACTTCAATATTTTTTATGAACTAAAACTACACTTAGTGCCAGGGATTTAGCTCAGTGATTCTAGCATCTGCCTCACAAGAGCAAGGTTATGAGCTTGATCCCCAGTACTAAATAAATAAAACCACACCCATGGTCTCTCACCTGACTTTTTGTGAACAGTTCTTGAAATGGGTATGTATAGGCGGCCATGATTACTAAGGATCTCACTCAGTTGTCACCCTGCTCTATTTGTGCATACCTTGCTCTTAAACAGAGAAACCAAACATACAAACTTATGCTTTCTCTGAGAATATGACTACCAGTTTTAGACTAGCAGCTCCAAAATTATTATGACAATATGTGCACCAACAGCAGTTTAAGATTTTTGTCTACAATTTGGGTCTTTCTGTTGCTGTTTTATTGGCATTTGTTTTCCAATTGAGGTATACTTTTGTAGACACATGCAAATAAGTTATCTTGTTTAAAGCCACTTGAACTAATTCTTTGTAGTGCAATTATGCTACCAATATGATATGTGGCCAGGTTCATTTTCTCCTTTTCCTTTTCTTTCTTTTAGGAATTATTTTCTAAGTTTATTTGATAAAATACATATTTTTAAACTTAAGCTACAAAACCATGCATATATTCAGAGAAATCTAGTTTATCTATCCTGTAGTACCTTTCTTTGCTATTTGAGTGACTTTTTGTTAGGTTTTACTCTCTTATGTAGAGATATGCATATGTATTATACATCAATACATGTTATATAGTGTGTATATATTCTTATAACAGTATACACAAATACATATACATGTATATATACACACACATGTATATTTTAGTATAGGTAAATTCTTACTCATACTGTTTATAAAGCATGCAATTTCACAGTTCTGCTTCTTAGCTTTATTATTTTTAAAGTATCTCAGAGATAAATTTATAAAATATTTCTTGATCCTTTTTAAAACTGTATAATACTTTATTATGTGGATTTATACTAGTTTCCAACCAGCTCCATCCATATTGATCCATATTTGAATTGTTTTCAGTTTTTTGCTACTGGGAATAATCCTCTACTGATTAGACTTACATATGTTCTATTTCTTTCTATGTCTTATTTTTTGTTGTTGTTGCTGTACTACTTCTAGGATATAAACAGCCCTCAGGGAAATAAACATGATGCTGATATTCTGGATGAATCAGATACTCAAATCACCTGGCTTGGAATATGCATTCAATTACTTGCCAAAATAATCAAGGAGTCACTTATTTCTCTGTGGATTTAGGCAGAATTAGAGCAGGTGGAACAGAAATGGGAGTTTAGTACTGAAACTTGGAAAGCCGGGTCCACAAGGAAGATCTAATAAGAATGGATAATTGTCCTTTGTAATTTTGCCTCATTGGGGGATTTACTGGAACTACAATGCTCACCTGAAATGATTAGTTACTTTCCAGACAGATTATAATTCATTTGAGGTCACTTCCCTTTAAAATCAAAAATAAATCATATGCTATTTTGATATGAGCTGCTTTAGTACAACCACAAAGATACCAAAAGCTCTACACTGAGACATGATGAGCACTTCCTCTCTCAGCAGCTATTAAGAAACCTCAGCAGCCTTCATATATGGCTTCTCCCTCTCGACTACAGAATCCTGGCTCATCCTCAGCTGTATAGCAAACATAGCAAAAGCGAGATTAGACGTGCCATTTTTCACTTCAGCAACCTTCCTTAAATTCTTAAATAGAGCCATAAAGACAAAAAGAAGTTTAAAAGAAAACCACTTATTCTCATGAATGAATACCAGAGGAGAAGACAAGTAAGCTTTTCAGTGATTGGAAAATGACCATTCTAATTATTATTTTTTCACTCCATATTTCAACTTTAAGGCTTAAGTACATCTTCATTAAGAGAAGATCAGGGCCTAGGGATTTAGCTCAGTGGTTCCAGTGCCTGCCTTGCAAGCACAAGGTCCCAAGTTTGATCCCCACTACCACATACCACAAAAAAAGGGAGAGAGAGAGAGAGATGAGATAAGGAGGCAGAGTGGTAAGGTCAGTTATCCCTGTCAATTTCTGCCTACTGTCAGGCCTGTGGGAATTTAACACAATGGAATCTCCTTGTAGACAAAATTGAAAGGATGAGATTGACAAAAAGAAAAGAAAGTGTACAAGAGGAAGGTGGCAATGAAATGAGAAAACAGAGCTTGTAATTGAAGAATGGGCCAAGGAAACATTCGTTTCTGAAGGGAAACTAAGCTTGGAAACCAAAGTCTTGACCAAGATCACCACATTCAAGATCATGTGGTTTCCGTTCTTTCTTGGCTTTCTGTCAGGCCGAGGTTCATGTTTACCTTTCAGGACTCACCCTAAGCATGAGATTCATCCCTAACCTGTACTAATTTATGGACATTCTAAACTACAGCTGGTTCTAGTATAGGTGAGTTTGAATCCAATGGGAAGTTCAGCTGTGCTGTTGTCGTGGCAACCATCCCATTATCAACCTGGGCACTCAGGGGAAATGTTGATTACATCTGGAAGGAGGAGCATACTTAACAGAAAAAGTTCAGCCTTTTAGTGTGGGCTGACTGATGGGGAAAGGACACCGGAATGGGTAAAAAGGTGGAGACAAAGACCAGCCACTTTAAATATCCTCCCCTAAGAGACAGAAAGGTTTAGGTTTCATCTCAGCAGAAAATCCAGCCTGAAGAGTTGCCAAGCCTCTTTCCTCACCATCCCAGGAAATGCAAGTGCCCCAGTTCTCCCTGTGGTGCCCTCCACCAACATCCTCATCCTTTTTCACTATTTTGGCCACTTCCATGAAGTGCCTGAGAAACCCTATCTCTCAATGACCTCCAGATTTGCTTGTCCGTTGAGACACCCAGATTTGGGCCTTTGCTTGACTCAAGCTATTTTCTCAGCTTCTTTCTGCCCACTGCATTCTAAACACAGTGAAGAACTCTCCACCTTCTTCACAGCACAATTCTCTACCTTGACTGCACCTGCCATGCTACCGTGTGAATCTAAAGACCTCTCACTTCTCTTTTGCCTTCCTGGTCAGGACAGGTGCTATGGAGCAGGTCTGAGCTTCAGAGACACCTGGTTAGGGACCATCCTTGTATGAGGAATCCCCCTGCCTTCTGTCTGCATCTGATGCACTCCAGGACAAGCACCAATCACCTTGGATTGCACTGCACACTCAGGGCTCCTTTCCAGGGGCACAGATCACAGCCACGGCTCTCTGACCATCTGGTTGCCTTGCTCTTCCCCATATAATGCATGGCTTGTTTCTTATTTTTCAAGATGAAAAATGTCACCTCCCCACATATCCCTTCTGCTTTATAATCCAAACCTTTCAGTCATTCAAGTGACATTACCTGGCTGTGTTGTTGTTGTGTCATGAAAACACCAATGTTTCCTTGTATTTTGCTCCATTATTTCCTTATTGTCTGTTTTTTCTCGACAGTGCAAGACTCATAACCGAAAGGAGTTTTCTGTCCTGCTTACAACTTGCCCCTTGAAATAGCACCAGGTCAGCCGGGGATTTGGCTCAGTGGTTCCAGCATCTGCCTGGCAAGCACAAGGTCCCAAGGTCGATCCCCAGAAATCACACACCACAATGTCAGGTGTGGTGGCTCGCTCCTGTAATTCCAGCACCCAGGAGACAGGGGCAGGAAGATTGCCATGAGCTCAAGGCTAGCCTGGGCTACCTAGTGAGTTCAAGTCAGCCTGAACTAAAAGTGACATCCTATCTCAAAAATCTAAACAAACAAACAAACAAAAACCAAAATAGTACGTCTATAAGGCATAAACAGTAAGAATCTGATGGTAAGTCAGTGCATCCATATTCCAAGAAAATAGCTGTAGCTTTCCTTTAATTACTCTATTCTTCCATTTACAAGTAAGGAACTGTCTTGTTTAATTCATTTTGTATGGTTTGGCCCCTTCGTCTCTATTAAAATGATCATTACCAATGCAGGGGCATTAAGAGAGCTCCTGAGCCAGGCTGTTTCTCCCTTTGCCCATCTAAGCCACTCCTTCTAGAGACAGGACCTAATCAATGAACTTGTCAGAGACAAAAATGCAGCAGCACTTCAAATTTTTTTTTTAAATCTTACAGGTGTTCTCAGAGTATCTTCATAAGATGTCACTAAATACCTTTATCCAATCTCCCAGGGACTCTATGAAGTAGAAACCACATAACAGAAAATAGGAGAAGGGCTCTAAGAGTTTAAATTTTCAGGTGAGTTGTAAGTGAAATATCTGCTTTCAAACCTGGTCTTTAGATTTCCTGTTAACCATGTGTAATTCCAAGTCTTTTGATATTACTATCCATGAAATAGTGTCCTATCCTGGGAGCACTCTGGACCAGGAGCTGGGAGATCTCTCCAAGACTTACCCTTCACGGGCTCTGTGACATTCCACAGCTATGCATCTATAAGGTAGAGCTGGCGCACACTGTTCACACCAGTTTCCAGGGGGGCATTGCTGAGCACACAGATGACAACACACATACTCTGGTCTTCATTGCCAGTCCTGTTCACAGCTTTGCTTAATCTAGTCTAGAATCTACTAAAGCAAGGGAGAAATCACAAGGAGAAAATTAAGTCACAGGTTTGGGAGGCCACTGGAGGGAGGCTGCGATAGGAAGAAATCTCTCCAGAAAGAAAGAAGAGGTAAATAGAACCAGTGCCCAGGGCTATAGTTTAGATACAAAATTCCCCACAAAAGCCCATTTTTTGTTATAAAGGCTTTGTCCCATGTGCTGGAACATTCAGAAGGTGGGACATGGTGGAAGGGAGTCGGGTCATGGAGGGCAGTCCTTACAGGCGAAATTGGAACCTCAGCCCATCTTCTTCCTCTTTCTTGTTACCATGAAGTATTTGGCCTCCTCACCACACGCTCCTGCCATTTAATGCTGTGCTGTGACAGACCTTAAGCAATAGAGCCAAATGACTCTGAACTGCCAACCCTGCATCTGTGAGCCCAAATAAATCTCTCCCCTTCAGTTGATTATCCTAGGTATTTTTTTACAGTGATAGAAAGCGGACTAACACACCATGCAGTGTCGCCATTTGAAGTGAATATGAGGTTTTGGCAAGTCCCAGAAATACATTTTTCAGTAAGGAGAGCTGCTAAAGATGGCAGCTCCAGCCAGCACATTTCAGGAGGTTTAACACAACAAACCCAAAGGAAACAAACCAGCCCCACAGGGAACTGAGCTCACAGCTCTCCATCCCCGTGACTGACAGTTAACGCTCAATATGGCAAACTGCTGGAGGATATTCAGCAACTCCCTCCCGTCTCTAGCTGAGGATTCAGATCTGACAGGTCAAATGAAACAAAATCATCCTTTACACCTCCCTGATCAAGTTTTCCAGAGAAACTGGTGAGAGAACAAAAACAAATCCCCAGAATAATCTTTCACAGAATCCTTCTCAAGACTGCAACTAAACTAAAACAAAAGCCAATAAAAAAAGAAGCTGAAAGTTTTTCTCATTTCAGTTGAATCAGAAGATTCATCGTATGACCTAGATAAAAGACTCTTATATATTTTTTCTTTTGACTTAAGACATAACTGAAATAAGAGTTTTTTAAAATAGCCTGTCATTTAGAGACTTGGACAAATATAAATTTTATGCTATGATTCCTGAGCGATTTCACCTGAAGGAAGCGCTAAGCCTCTCACAGGTCTGTCAGGTATTCCATGGAAAGTACAAACAGATATAACCTTTTCTTCCTTGTATTTATACAAGGACTTCTTTGATTTTCTGCATGTGACATATTGGAATGAAAAACTGGTGACTGTGTTAATTCAAAACAAAACACGATGTCTTATTTTTTCTCTCTAGAAAATCCTAGTCAACGTCCCTGCAAACAGACCTCCACGGGAGCTGCAGGCTGCCAAGCAGGGCCTAGCATTCCAATTTGTCACTTGATCTGATACAAGCTTAAGTCACTGATGAGAACCAACATTAACTGGAGCCTGTGATGATGCTAAGCGTCTGAGACACACTGAGGAGACAGTCTGATCCATCATCTCACGTCTACAAGGAAAAGATGACTTCATTTGCCTGATTTGCCTGCACTTCTCCCCTCCCCCACCTCAAATCAACCACAGAATCGAACTTAATAAACGAGGAGGAACAAAAAGACAGAGGCATTACTGGGCTTCTGCTTCTCATTGCCCCACAGAAAAGCATGGGCTCCACTTCTTACCTGAAGGAGTAAGTCCTGGGTCCCTGATAGACAATACTATCTGCAGACAAGTCATTGATGAAATAGCTGTATCTTCTCTTCCTTCAGAAAGCTGCCTGTCAGAAAATGCCATGCTCATATATGAGAAATATACACACACTTTCGACGGTTACCCATTAGAGCTACACAGGCCCTCAAGAGATCAAAGATGAGAAAATGGTCGGCTTGTCCAAGACTTCCTGTAGGACAAGAGAAGGCATAGTATCAGAATCTATGTTTTCCATTTTTGAGTAAGGACTGTTTCTGATCACTCTGACTCTTTTGAATGAGTAACTACCATAAGGTAAGGAAAGTAAATACTGAACTCAGTATTTACTGAGTACCTCAAGTGGACTCAGTCTGCAGTCTAAGGACCTCTAGTCTGTTTGAGAATACAAGAGGTTACAAAGTTTTGAGTTATCAGCTGTAATATTCTGGTATAACCTCTGTGACATGAGCAAAGGGCAGTGAGTTTATCCATTCTTTCACAGTGGTCAGTTCTACAGAGCTAGAATACCCAGGCCAAAGGGGTTAGCAAAACTCTGTGACAAGAACCATAAGCTGAAACAGCAAGACAAATTCTTCTGCCATCATTATCACCTTCAAAAACTGACATTTTGCATAACAGCAGTATAACAGTTTCTCAAAAAATTAAAAGTACTATTACCACACATCTAGCAGCCCCACTGGTGGTATACTCCCAATAATTTAAAGCAGGGTCTCTAAGGGATATTTAAATGCCCATGTTTGTAGCAGTGTCATTCACAATAGTCAATAGGAGCAACCAAAGGTTCCTCCAATGATGAGTGGATGAAGCAAGACACTCAACAGAATATCATTCAACCTTAGAAAGGTGAATCTCACACATCATAATATGAATGAAACTTGAGGCTAAGTGAAATAGGTCACAAACGGACTAATAATATCTGATTCCATCTGAAGTACTTAGAGCAGTCAAACTCATAAAAATGGGAAGGAGTATTGTTGCTAGGGGGTGGTGGAAGAGAAAATGGGGAGGTAGTGTTTTAGCAGGTGCAAAGTTTCCACTCCACAAGACGCTGAGTTCCATAAATGGATGGTGATGATGGCTGCACAACAATGCGACTATATTTACTGTCACTGAATTGTACACTTTAGTGCTTCAGATAGTAGATTCTGTGTTACATGTACAATTTTAAAGTAGCAATAAAATTAACATTTTTGCAAATGAATATCAAAAAGGACTTTTATTGGTGAAACTAATAAATTTTAAGGAGCAGGATAAATATTAAAAATTATCTTTTATGGGTGAAATTCAGGCTATTCTGGGCCTACAGATTCACTAAAATCGCATGGAAGCACTTCCCAGCCTTGCAAGAAGTGGGCATAGAAGAGCACCTAACCAGTACTGGGGCACTAGAGGGTAACATTCAAGGACTAATCCTCCTCAGGGCAGGTGTCCTCAGGTTGTTTATTACTGAGAAAAGCACAGAATCCAGCCAAACAAGTTGTTATACACCTGTAAGCCCAGCTACCCTGGAGGAGGAGGCTAGAGGGTGGCAAGTTGGAGCCCAGCCAGGAAGCTTAACGAGACTATCTCAAAACAAAACAAAAAGAGCTGGGATGTAGCTCCATGGTAGAGCACTTGCTCATCATGCACAAGGACCTGAGTTCAATCCTAGGGGAGGGGACAGAAAAAGAGAGAAAAGAAAAGAAGGGAGTAAAGGAAGGAGAGAGGAGAAAAAAGAAAGAAAAAGTAATAAAAGGTTACTCAAGAGTGGCAGAACAAGTTGTGCACGTAGTCACACACTTATAATCTCAGCACTTGGGAGGCTGAGGCAGGAAGATCAAAGCCAACATAAAGGCCAGTCTGAACTACATAGTGAGACTCATCTCAAATAAAGGCCTCCCCACAAAAAAAAAAAAAAAAAAAAAGTTGCCGAACCGCTTGTGCAAATGAGCTGTGCATGCTGTGATGCTTGCTTAACAGCGCCCACGCAGAGCTGTCTGTCTCCTGGAGCCTGGTAAGAGTATGTTAAGACACACACATTCACATATTCCTGGTGGCTCCTTAACAAGACTACACAAGAAGGCCGACTCACTGCGGGACTGATGATTTTCCCTTCAAAACTGTTGCTCCTGGGGCCGGGGAGTTAGCTCAGTGATTCCGGCGCCTGTCTTGCAAGCGCAAGGCCCCGGGTTCGATTCCCCGGTAACCACATAGCAACCAGTACCACATACCACAGTGCCGGGCGTGGTGGCTCACGCCTGTAATCCCAGCACTTGGGAGGCAGAGGCAGGAGGATTGCTGTGATGAGTTTGAGGCTGAGCTCAGGGCCAGCCTGAACCACAAAGCGAGACCCTGTCTCAAAAAAAAAAAAAACAAAAACAAAAACTGTTGCTCCTGGTCACTTCTCCCGGGCTCTGTATCTATTTTTCCAGCCACAGTTGTGGAGGCCTCTAACAGACCTTGGCTAGACCTGACCTGAGTCTCGTTCACTCCTCCAGTTCCCACCGCTCTCTGGGAGGAGGAATCCGTTTTTTCTCTGTGTGGCCCCCCTCACCTCCTAACACCCCAAGGATCATTTTGCCGCCTCCCACTGCAGGTGAGGTCTAGGAAAATATGCAGCCCACCTTACATTCCTAGACTTGATGCCTCCTGGACCAGGTGTCCCCGTAAATGAGGCTGGGAAAGGAGGAGGAGAGAAAGGGCTGTGCGGAAGGGAGCACTGAAGACCCTGGGGAGGGAGAAGGAAAAAGACTCCAAGAAAAGGTTGAGGCAGCCAAGCAGCCTGGGATGACAGATTTGTCTTCCTTAGGACAAGGGGAGGTCTCAGTGAATTCGAGGGGCACCCTGACTGGACTTGGTGAGGGGACCAAACAGAGGAGCAAGCTGAGCCTCGCCAAGGTAGGAAAGCTGTACAAACGCGAAATCAGACCTCAATTCAATCCTTGTCTCACTTGTTAGGATCTGCACAGTTCCTAGGTCAAGCCACATTTCAGACCTTTGATTCTCTTTCTGTAAGCAAGAGAAACAGCCGTTACCTCCTCGAACGAGCTCACTCCCCTCAGGAAACTGCCTGCGGCGCCTGCGCAACCGGCCCGGAGGCGTTCTGGCGTGCACTTCCGGTGTGCACTTCCGGTGTGCACTTCCGGTGTACAGCCCTGGTGTACAGTATGGGGGTGCAATTCCAGTGTGCAGTTCCGGCGTGTAGTACCGGTGTGCAGTGCGGGTGTGCGGTCCCGGTGTGCAGTCCCTGTATGCTGTTCTGGGGTGCAGCTCTGCTGTACAGTCCCAGTGTACAGTACGGGTGTACAGTACGAAGGTGCAGTCCCGCTGTGTAGTCCCGGTGTTCAGTGCTGGTGCGTAATCCTGGTGTGCCGTCCCGATGTACAGTCCCGGTGTGCAGTTCCGCAGGAGGCAGCTCTGGCCTGGGTTGGGATGGCGGAACAGATTGTTTCCTCTCCCCAGTTGTTGTTCAATCCTCCCAGTACACATTACTTAAGGGAATCACAAAACCAGAAGTTTTATGGGGCCAAAAAACGTCATTAGGTGACAACTAAGCCTCTACACTTTATTAATAACTCGCTAGATTTAGCTTTGGAACCGAGCGTGCGCCTCCGGCTGCAGCCAGGATCCCCTCCGGCGCTGAAGGCCAAGCCAGCCGGAGCCCCGCAGCCCCCACTCGCAACCCAGTTTCTGAGTGGATGTAGACTTTGTGCTCGAAATTCCTCTTTCGCTTCCCTTTCCTGTCACTGTGTGCGCTTGGCAGCTGCAGTTCTGCAAACAGTGCCAGGGCCAAACTGAGACCCCCAGGACCAGGGAGGCCACTGCTTCTGCCTCCCTGGCAGCCCTGAGAAGGGGGTCAGAAGTAAGAGCACAAGGGATGCCCGGCAGCCGGCAGCCGGGCTGCTTCCTGCTACCTCCGTGGTCTCCCTGGAGAAAGGGAGCCCGGATCGTGGGCTTATGGGCCCAGCTTCCCGCCCCAGCTACTCTTGTAAAGCTGCGCAGGTTTCTTTGGCCTTCCTTTCGCCTCTGAGCCCCACGTACTCATTCACAGAATGACTGCAATGCAGGTGAGGGTAAAGCACACGCAGATTCCGGGCAGAAGTAGCTGGGATGTCCCTGATACACGCCCCAACATTCGCGGTGAGTGATTACCCAGCGTTTCGTGCTCTTCCCCAACCAGAGCCTTGCTTTCCGGTGGTTTCATTCAGTGCTACGCTGGCAGCAAACAAACTGTGCAAGCCTAGAAGTATGAGCACCACCGTGACCACTCGGAAACCACTGGCCAGGAGCAGAGCATCGGGTGTGGGGCAGGGAAGTGGGAAGGGGAGAGCAAAGGAAGCCTGGCAAGGGGAGGGCGCCATTTGGTTAGAGTCACTCTGCAGCCTCCCATCATCAGAACCTGCCGAACAGCACCAGATACTTCCATTTTAGCTCAGCCTCCAATGGTTGCACAGCCAGAAAAACCAGAGCAGAAAAACCGATTCTCTTCCTCCTTTGAGGAGGGCCTCCGCGCGCTGCTTGCCAGCCCCGCTGTGCCATGGCTGTCGCTGGCCTCTGACAGACCTTTTCCCACTGGACCACGCCAAGTCCCTTCTCTTCCTCTGCTCTGCACTCCTCCTTCCTAAGCTCCAAGGCCCAGCTGCCTCTCTTGGACCAGAAGCAGCTGTAAGAATAAGAATCCACCTCGCGGGATTTGCACAGCCTCCCGATGTCAAGGCCATCTTCTTTTCTCTCTGGCTACTTCTCTGAAATAATCTGAAAACTGACTCCCTTTCCTTTTGCCTTTCCCAGGGTCAGACCTTTCCCAGCATCTGTGCGGAGCTCTTGCACTGAGGAGGAAGGGGCTGTGTCTGGCTCTTCCTCTCTCGGCTTTGTGATTTCTTTCTGTTTGGGCCGCAGAGGGCTTTGCAGGAGAGGAAAGATGGATTTGTGCTTTTTTTTTTTCCCCCCCCACCCACTGAATATTCATCAGGTGATGAATTCTACCTCAACAATCAGCCAAGGGAATAAAAATAGTTTGCAGCCAGCTTTCTAGCACAGATGAGTTCCGAACCATTGTAAGGGAGACTTTTTCCTAGTGGGTGAGGTTTAGACGAGTAGCTGTGATTTCCCCAGACATGGCCCATGTTCAGAGCAGATGGCTGTCACACCAGCCCCCGGTAAGTGGCAAGAGTGATCTCACTTCCTTTCCCTAAAGGTAAGCGTCCTCATTACTCTCATTACTGAGCTGAATGAACCTTGGGTGCATAATAGAATTTTCTTTAAAATATTCATCATCTGACAGCTGATATTTCAGCCATATTTCACTTGAAGACTACATCGGGAGAAGGAGGCTGAACAGCAGTGCTCAATTAACTCAGTGTTTTGCTCACCTTCTGAAAGGACTTTTCAAGTCCAAGTCATTAAAAATTCATGGCAGTATGTAACATGTGAGTCTCCCCCAGCTCCCCGCGCGGGACAGAGGTGTCCCTGCCACACATGTGGCCCTGCCTACGCGCACACCAGCAGCTGGAGACATCCGGCAGTCCTGGCAAGGACAGAGGGAAACTCCCACCTTTCACCTCCTGCTTTGCCAGCGCATCTCTCTGTGCGAAGAGCAACAGCACCTCTTCCTGAGCACTGCGAGTGGACAGACCAGCTTCTTCGCAATTCCCAGACAAAAAGGGGGGGGGGGTGTTCACAAGCAGGTACTTGAAATGTGCAAGTGGGAAAGGCCAGGATAGAGATGGGTTCACATCCAAGTTTTGCCATGTATTTCTCTGAGCCTCACTTTCCTCATCTGTAGAATACAGTGTAAGCTCTGGGAAAGGCAGGGAGCAGGGGCAGAGTGCAGGGTGGAAAGGATGAGTTGCACTGGGGCCTGATGCATTGGGCAGCTCTTCTGGCTGCAGTAAGAGCTCCCAAGGCTCAGGCCCAAGTCTTAATCACCTCTGTAGCCATGCACAACACATACCTGGTACCCAAAAGAGGTGTAAAACTTGTATGAAGAATTTATAACTAGATAGAATTTTAATTATTCTAATTATTCATTATTCACATAATTATTTAATGAAATGTAATTTATTAACCCCTTGACTACTTTGGAATGAATCTATGAGAATTATTACGAAGTGAGTAGAAACCAGCCCGTGCCAATATAATCATTTTAAGGAAAGTTTTAACAGGAAATTGACAAAAGTAAGTTGTTCTTCTAATTCCTTCTGCTGCCAGGTCCCCGGCAAGCAGGAATTGCCTGTGAGAGGAGAGCAGCCCCTAACAAAGCCTGACCCTTTAAGAGCTAAGCTAAAAACAAGCTTGATTCTTGCATCTCAGTTGCTAATGGACATTTGCCCAAAGCCCCTAAACCATTCTGTAATTTGAAAATCTTTGGTTTGCTTGTCGTTTCTCAATTTGCTGAGGTTCGCCTTTGTCTCTGCATACAAACACTCAGAATCTTATTCAGCCTGATCCAAACCACTCTGGTCTAGAAATAGGGCTTGAAATCTAGCCAGCTGCTGGTTTTATGCAATATTTCCAGTACTTGTGCTTTCAAAACAAGGTGGTGGAAAGAAAATACCAGACCAGTCCTGTGGTGTTCCAGAATTTTCCCAGTTTGGCCTGAACATTTTGGTCCTCTTCAGAGGATTGTTCTGAGATACAACCAAGAAAAATAAAAGTGATACTGTTTCCCCTTTAACATCTGATAGCTTATGCATAGCTAATGTGATAAACTGTTATTATTCAACAGGCCATATAATACAGTGGTCATTCACAGCCTCCACAGCCAGATTGTTTGCGTGTAAACTTTCACTTACTCTGAGGTTGGTGATGACTGGCCATCTTAAACTGTTTATGTCTCTGTTTCCTCACTTGTAGAGCAGATATACTATTATCTGCTCCATGTAGATATTGGACTTACTTAATTAATATAAGTATTCACCTTTGACCTATTATCAGATAAGCTTTTGCCATTATTATTGACTACACTGAGCCTCAATTTCATCTTCTCACATGTATCATCTAGATATAATGACCTTCACTGTTCATGCTGGGATATTTTGTATACCCAGTGTGAGATTCCATTTCTTAAGGGAAAGGGTCGTGTATTTGTCAGCTTCCTATTACTGGGACATGATATTGATACCTACAGTTTAAAGGAGGACAGCTTTTCATTTGACTCATAATTTTAGGAGACTCCATCCATCCGTGGTTGGGTGGCTCCAAGGCAGGAACATCATGGTGGAAGAGCATGGCAGAGCAGAGCTGCTTAGTTCATAGTAGCTAGGAAGCAGAGCATGGGAACAGCACCAGAGTGGAAAGAGCAAAGGAACTGGACACAGACCCCAAGGTCACTTCTCCATGGAAAACTCAGAAATGTGCTTTACTAATCCCTGGGGCAGCTCCCAAGCCAATAAAGATGACACCATCAAGCTTAACCATCCTAGGTACTTTGTTATCCTTTTGGTTTCTTGCAATACCTGCCACCATGATAGATGCATAGTAGGTGACTAATAAATACTAATGGAAGTATAAGTCCATTTTAATTTCTTACATTCCAATGCACCAATTGAAAAGTCTCTGGTGATCTTTGTTGCTTGAGGATCAAGCCTGACTCTGAGAAGCCCAGACTCTCAAATAACAGAGAATTCCTTTAACCCACCCTCAGCCTGATTCAGCTGCTTTGTTCCAGGTCCAACCAAGGATGACATTTCCATCCACATTTGCTCAGCTTGCTTTTGTCCCCTAGATGGTGGGCTCAGGCTTTTGGGTTTTCCCTACCCCAATCTCTCACCCTTTCAAAGCCTGCTTACTATTTCCTCTTGCTCAAATTGCTCCCCAATTCCAAGTCAAGTAGGACTCTCCTCTTCTCTTGACTCTTTGAAATAACTACATCTCATTTAAATCTTAGTTATGGTCTAAATATGATATATAGCCCATCATTTTTAATCTGTAGCTGGTAATCTTTTTGACAGGTTACAAACTCAGGGGTTGCTGATACAGATGATCTGACTCACGATCTTGACCCCTGGAATAGCACTGGCATAAACTAGACAGATCAGCTGTCTGCTCTTGCATAACAGATCAGCCCCATGTTTGGCTGCAGAAAACAAAAATAATCACTAATTACTGCTCACAGTTTCATGGGTTGGGAATTCAGAAGCAGCTCATCTGATGGTTCTGGCTCAGGGCCTCCTCTCTTGAGGCTGCTGCAGATGTTGTCTTGGGCCACAGGGATCAGAAGATGCCATAAAGGCTGCAGGGGCCACTTCCGAGGGAGCTCACCCACCATGCTGGCAAGTCAGTGCCGGCTGCTGGTGGGGCCACCCTGGAGGGCTTCCAGAGCCTTCTCCCAGCAGAAGGCGGGCTCTGCCTTTCCAAAATAGTATCCAAGACCAATGTAGGAGCCAGCTTTGGAAGCCAAACAGTAACAAGTCATCTGGCTTCCAAAGTCAATAGGTAACTGCTTTGGATTAAGTGCTTCTTCATTCATCTATATGCTTATTGAAAGAAAAAAAATCTTACCTCCTTTCGACATTTAGCACAATACGCAGTATCTAATAAACAATCAGATCCTTAATGTATTTGCAATATCATATAATGAGTTGATATTATCGAAATTTTCCTCATCAGCCAACTCATGACTTAATTTTTAGGTTTTTGTCAAACAATTTTATTCACATGAATAATGTTTGAGGAAACAGAATTCCCATTTTGAAATTCTTTAAATAAAAGCAGGATTTTGATGGCCCATTATGAACCAGTTGAAGATAATCTCCTTTAGCTACTGAGCAGAATGCTTTGTAATTTTCTTATTTAAGTGTTATGTCTACATGTTTGAGGTTTTCATGTGCTTTTGTTGGCATGTGTTCTGTTTCTAGACCACCAGTACTCCTAAAGACCAAAATTAATTGCTAGTTTTGTATGTCTAAATGATAGGGATGCCAGATTGTTTCAAAATGAAAACACATCCAAATTTAATGAAGTTCAAAGGAAGAAATGTTTATTTATGGATTAAAGCATAAAACGATCTATTGCCTGTAGTTCCTGAAACTGTGACAGCTTGTCCTAGTGGGTGGAGGGAGGGCAAGTGAGAAGCACAAGGGAGAAAGTCTTCCATCAGCGATCCAGACAGACAAACAAAAGACGCCTGGGTCTTCTGACACCGGCTGAGAACACAGACGATGTGCAGGCAAAGGCGGAAGCAGGCAGGAGCCTCTCGTGAGAGGGCGGAGGTTTTGCTCCATCAGCTCCACACACATCTCACAGGCATGTGTCGACGTGTCTTTGGGAACAGAGCATGCTCTGTCCTTTTGGGGCCCAGCTTTGCTGGCTATTGGGCTTCAATGCTATCATTAAACAGAGTTGGTGGAATGGAGGGTACAGAGAATCTAAAGTACAAGTCTACCAAAGAGACTAATTTCCACGCCTTTGATGGCCATCCAGGCTCTGTGTGCAAGCAGTGCCCGAGATCAAGTCCACAGTACCCTGTTTGCGGAAGCAGAAAGCACTAGTGTATATACAATGGACCTGAAGCCCTAAACTTGTCTCTAACGGGCTTCATTATCTCCCCGACCTTCCTCTCATCTTTTTATTTTACCTTGAACAGAAAAATGTGATTTTGACTAATACATTTTTATTTGATACATAATGATTGGACATATTTATGGGGCACGGTGTGACCTTTCAATTCATATACACCATGTATAGTGGTCAGATAGGAGAAGTTGTCATATCTGCCACATCAGACCTCTGTCATTTGTTTGTATTTGGCACATACAAAATTCAGAACATCTGAACAACTAAATTTTTCCCTTCACAAGATAGACTAATATCTAATTATATTTATTTTACTCAGTAATTTAATTAAACTAACACTCCTCATTTTTGTTCCATCTGAACTTAAGTATATTCCAGAACTTGTGAATATTGCATAATGACACATAATTTACCATTTGGGTATTTTCTATTAATTTACTTTTAAATTCTTCCAAACTCTACATCAGCTTTCTTTGAAATGAATTGCAGTTTGGATACGGTAGAAAGAACATCAGATTTCAATTCAGGAAATCCATGTCTAAATCTCATCTTTCCTGCTTATTTTCCTTGTGATCATAAATATATCATCTAAGTTCTCAGAGTTCCAACTTAGTTGCATCAGTGTAAAGCAAAAAGAATCCAATTGTCTTCTATACTTCACAGGGCTGCTATAGAAATCTAAATGATTGTAGGTATCGAAAGCCCTAATACAAATATTTTGCAAGAGTGAGATATGTTAATACTTTTATCTTGCACATAAAATACTCAAGTGCAATACTTTCACTAATAGCTAGCATATCTTCTGCCTCATGCTCACCAACAATGTCTCCATCAGTGCCAGAAATCTAAGTGGTTGTATTAACTGATTTAGTATAAGTTCCTGCTTTCACTGAAATTGTCCATGGATCAAATTGTGGGTCTCAGTGTGAATGTTAGCTAATGATGCCCCTTTTTGACCTGGTCAGTTATGCAGAATTTTAATGGGTAACTGATTTTTCTCTCTGGTCTAATTTTTAAGTCCCAATCATGTGAGACGAGACTATTTTCAACCCTCTTCCTCCATGTCTAAATTATTTGATAGAGCTTTTAGATGGACTAGAAACATGGTTTTGGTATCATGAACATAAAATAGTCTCAAGAATGAAAACAGACCTGAATTTAATTATCATGAAGAACAACTCAACAAAAACAGCCATTATTTGCAGCCTGCTATCATCCTCACGACTCCACGATAGAAGCCAGTTTGGTTCCTCAAGGGCATACTGGGTGGCTGGCGCCTATGTAAAGAGGCAAGATTTCCCAAGATGAAATGATCCACAGGAACTCTGGGAAGGTTCTCTCATGGTCCAGTTGGCCAACTGGCAGCACCTGCTCTTAACATTTTCCAGATGAGTCACCACTTCCATGATCTATGGCATGAAACAGAGGGATTTAGCCACAGAAGCGACCCAAAGACAATATTCCTTCCCAGGTCTATGCTGAGATAAGACAGCTTCCCAGCCAGGCAGTATTCAGTTAGAGCTACTTCCTTCACATGGCAAGAGCTTTGCTACCTGTGTGTCTACTGTTCAATTAGCAAGTCGCTTAAATCTGGCCTGGAGGCTTTACACTCCAGGCACTTGCCAAAGAAGTCTTGCCAGGCTTGAAACCTTCACTCTTGTTGTTGCTAAACGCCCATGGAAACAACTATAATTCAGAAAGGAATGGTTCCAAGTCTCTCAAATAGCAATCCACACAACACATTCCTTTTAGAATTTAGTACCAAGAAAAAGTCTAATTTCTCCTGATGGATTTCCTTATTTCATTTTATCAGGCACATAAAAATATAAAATATATCTTTGTATTGGCTCTCTAAAGGTAAATTTTGTATTGAAGTCTAAAAACTTAGTTAACCTACAATTATAATTCCATTCCTCCTTCTAACTCTATGGCGGATCAAAATACATACACACATTCATATACACACACAGTTTCTGAAAGTAGGTACAATCACAAATAAATGTATTTTACCAATTCCAAATCTTAATCAAACGGGGTAGCAAGGATTAAACACATAAGAACAATGAATATATGAACATTTAATACATTTTTTAGTTAAAATGTTTTCATCTCCCTAACACAAGCTCCTTAGCCTAACTGATCTCCTCAGCTACCGACCATTTCAGCATATTGACTTTGAACTTCCCAAACTCCAGAACTATCAGCTAATAAATTTCTGTTTTCATAGGTTATCCAATCTCAGGAATGTTATCAGAGCAACAGAAAACAGAGTAAAATGATTGAAAAACTGAAAATTTGAGATACAAAGACTCTGTTTAACTTCCCAAGATTTTGTTATTAGACATCAAGAATTTCATCACATTCACATATAAATATACATCAAGTATGGGCCAGGGAGTTAGCTCAATGGTTCCGACGCCTGTCTTGCAAGTGCAAGGACCTGGGTTCGATCCCCAGTAACCACATACCATAATGGGCATGGACACTCACACCCAGCAGCAACCAGTACCACATACCACAGTGCCGGGCGTGGTGGCTCATGCCTGTAATCCCAGCACTCCGGAGGCAGAGGCAGGAGGATTGCTGTGATGTGAGTTGGAGGCTGAGCTCAGGGCCAGCCTGAACCACAAAACAAGACCCTGTCTCAAAAAACCTAAAAAAAAAAAAAATATATATATATATATATATCAAATACATCCCCTTACTTACAAGATCTTATCTTGCCATTTTTTGAGATCTCACAACTACAATGTTTCTGATAAAGTTTAAGTACACATCATAAGAGACAATTCTTCTGCTATGTCACTATATTGTCATCAACGGGTACATTAATATGCACACTCAGTGAAATTATCAGTGGGGACTGAAATCAAACATCTCTGAAGTTTGCAAAGGTACAAGGGCCAAACTCAAGGAACCAACTACTGTCACGAACCAAGGGAAAGGGAGGTGATAACAGGATGTGGGTGGCATAGAGCCCAAATGTTCCCAGAGCATCTCACAGCTGACATCTGAGGTACTCCTTATAGATTTACATATATGTGCCCACTATTTCATACATGTAAACATGTCTACTTATACATACAAAAAGAAACTTCAGCATGATTTATATCTTTAATGTATTTATATCTAAATATCTAAAATGTATGTAAATATCTAAATTGATATCTAAAATGATTTAAATCTAAAATGAGCTTCCAAGTGAGACTTTTAGGACTGATTGGATCACAGGTGTATGGTACTAAATTATGGGTGTGTGCTGTCTGGAATAGTCCATTTATTAGACTGGCATGCTTCTGGCTATAACTGAATGGGTTTATACAAAACAGTAGGCCCCCCCTGAGTGTGAGTGGCACCAACCAATAGACTTGTAGCCTGCATGGAATAAAAAGGAAAAGGGAGTCTCATTGTTGCTGCCTCCTGCCTTCCTTGTCATGGACTGTTTTTCCTTGGTGATGCCCATCTGCCATGCTTCCCTGCCTTGCAACCAGCTGGCTAAGGACTGAAACAGTGCAAATAAATAGTGCAAAAAAAACAGTGCAATAAAACAAATCTTTCCTCGTTTCACTTGTGGTTGTCAGGTATTTTGTTCTGGCAACAAGAAAATTAAGTAGGAAAATGTGGTAAATTTAACTGAACTACTTCAGTGAACAGATCTAGAAGCAGAAGACAAAATGAAGTGAGGAAAGTTGGCCCTGACCATGACACAGGAACTTCTCCTTCTAAACTGAAACTTGTACCCCTAAAATAAAATTGGGGAGACACCATGTACTTTACACATGCCAGCTCTAAATGTGTAGAGTGAGTGTTCTCTTTTCCATTCTTGCCGTGTAATGCCATTCCATTCTGTTCTTTCCATACTCTACCAACACCTCTGTATACACACACACACACACACAAGCATACTTTGTTATGTATATAATCCATTGGGTATCCTATTAATAGCCATCAGCTACTTGACAAAATCGATGCAGAGTTAAACTAAAAAAAAGAAAACACAAAAATTGTGGATTGTGTACATGTGCATATGAATAGCCCATAAGTGCATTGTGTGTATACTGTATGCATGTATCCATGCACATGTCTGCAGGTGCATTTCTGCACTGTATGTGCCTTGCGCATGTGTGTATGTGTATGCATAAGTACAGTGTTGGGTTGACATAACCAAAAGGGAGAAGAAACCAGCAAGAGAAAGAGATTACCTATATATGCAACTAATTACCCACTAAAATGCAATCAGCTCTTTGAGTAATCCATCCACCCACTGTCTATAACAAAAATAAAGTCAAATACAATTAGGGGTAAAAGAAAGCCTTTTTATCTAAGAAAGGAAAGGAGATATAAAATAAAAAAGTAAGCAAGCTAAGAAAAATAGATCTCTACCTCCATTTTTTTTTTTTTTTGCCAAATCCAAAATACTGCCTATAACATTGGCAGTTTATAATGGCAATTAACATCAATCTTAAGGTCTAATTAACCTCAATCAACAAGTCTAAGTAGGTTAATTAAATAGGATTTGGCTAAGCATAAAGCACAAAAATACAGCTGTCTCACTTAAATATGATTTACTAAGGAAAGTCACCATTTACCAAAGTTTTTCAATTTCTTTTCGGGAGCAGAGCATGCTGGTGGGGGTAGGGGGGTGACGATGTCATGAAGAGATTGCCTCTTGGGGATTCTTAGGTAAAACCAGTCACATAGAACTTGAGTATTGCTACCTGGCTATCTGCACTCCTTCCAATCTGCTCTCTTCCAAGCAACAGCTCGTCTCTTTGTTGTTTATTTTGTGCCCTTTCCACCCACACTTACCTCCACCCTTGTAGGTTTTTCTTTTCATGGTAAAAGCTAAAGAGCCTGTTTGATTCATCTGTCTCCTTAAGAGCATCAAGCAGAATGCTTGTCAGTACTAAGTGCCCAGTTAACTTTTCCTTTAATTGGACTTTCATCAAAATGCACATTTTGCTCACTACACTCTCAATAATCATTTGGATTTCTGAGTTTTAGATAACACCGCCCAGACTCCTTTTTCCTACTTTCCTCGGCATCTTCCTCACTCCCCACCATCCTCCTACTTCCGCACCTCAGGTCACCCAGCATGGAGTCAGCCAGGCCATTGTAGCTGACAACTGCATCAAAGGTCCTGATCACACTGCACCCAAAGGATGTGTCACAAACTAGGGTCCCGAGCACAGACGTCCCTGCTTCACAAAGCTGCAAGGGCTGAACCAGCCCGCTCTCTCTCCACCTCAGTTTGGCCATTCTTCAGTGTCTGTAAGATGATGGTGTCAGGCTGAATACACGAGTGTACTTTTTTAGATGCATTTCAAGTTGCACAGGTACAGCTGCTGCTTCAATCTGAGGTACAAATCTGAGCAGCAACAACCTGATAGCCTGTCCTCTCCCAGTGCACACAGGAGCCTTCCTGGGCCTGAGCACGAAGGTCACGGCACCCAGACTGAAAGGGGCTTTAGAAATCAGCCTGCTTAGCCTTCTCAATTTACAGATGTGGAATAAGCAAGTGGGCCGGGCCACACCACCAGGGAGACAGAGGCTAGGCTCACTCACCCAGCTCAGGACTGCTCCTCGGGCCCTGCTGCTCCTCCGGTTGGCAGGGAGCTGCAGGCACTTAACAGAACAAGAGCACTGTCTCACAGCTTGCTACAGCTCTATTACATTGTCTGTGGAAGCACGGAATCCAGCTGAATCCCGAGGCCTTGCTCAGGGGCAGTGTTATCTGCACCCACTGTAGAAGGCAGTCACCCTCTTGTGTGGGCCACCCACTCAGGACAAGAAACATTATTGCCACATTTAACCTGACAAAGAACTGTAAATTATAATTTTGAATCTTATTTTTGGGTTTGAACACTAAAGTTTCATGTTTTCTTTTGCAAATTCAGGTTGAATCCTGTAACAAACTAGGAAATTAGGCAAGTCAGGCTAAAGGTTACATGGGGAATCTCAACATTTTGGCTCACTACCTCATGAGGAGCCAGTTATCCCAAACATACCAGCTTCTTTCTCCTTCTTCCTTGTCCCCCACCTTCTCCATCTTTTCATTGCTCTTTCTCTGCCTCTGTCTTCCTCCCTTTTTCCTACTGCAGTGAGTCCTCAAGTTACATCCAGCCTAACATACAGACTATTTGCATTATGGTTACAATTAAAGTGTTGAATTATGACCAGCATGCCAGCCACTTGTGCTTCCAGATGGTCTCAGATACAGACATAACCCTTAAGGAGTTGTGGAAGGAACATGACAGCATTCTTTCCTATGGGGGAAGGGGGAGAATCATTGAAAAATCCTGGGCCAGTATCTGTCAAAGGACACTGAGATCTTCCTGTACACAGGGGAGAGACTCTGAAGGTTGTGTAAAGGGATCTGAGCCTTCGCTGACCACCCTGAGTTAGAACCAGCCCTCAGAAACAAATTGAGTTCATAAGCCAAGGCTACACTTTACCTGGTACCAATTAATGCTTGTCTCCTTTGTTTTCTAAATAATCTGTCTAAAACCCTCCTCATCATATGGTCCTAAAACTGCCCCTCCTGTTAAGCTCAGTGTTCACTTGAATTAGCTCCAGGCTCACTGCAGAGCTCACTCATCAGTGGCTTCTCCTCTGACCAGTGGCTCTGTCCTACTACCCCTGAAGCTCCACCTCAATGCCCACAGCCACTGCCCTGGATAGGCCCCCTTGTGAGCCAAGCACTCTTTTCCCCAAGCCGGACCTCTCAGCTGAGACTAGACAACTCATCCTACAGACCATTCTCAGCTGAAATATCACAAGCAGGCCAGCACTGTCCAACAGGGCTTTCCACAAAATGACAGGAATATCCTACATCGACCTGTCCCGCACAGCACATGCTGAGCTGCTGCTCCTTCAAGCTTCGCCTAGCTAAGGCCTCCTCCTACACACGTACATGTATGTATGTCTGCACTTCCCTCTGTAGCACATTATCTCATTTGTTTGTTTCAAGTAAATGTTCATTGTCTCCAGGTGTCAAATGTTGCTCTGAGTCTAGACCTGTGTGGATCTCGTTTACTGCTGTCTTCCCTCTCCTACAGTGCACTTTCTTAGCAAATATTTGCAGAACTAATTAGCTTGATATTTTACAGCAATAATTTCCCTAAAACCTCAGCGAATCAACTGTATATTCTTAAATATTTTGTGTTGTATCAGTATCAGTCCAAGGAAGTCAATGTGGAGACTGCTCATTTCTCATTTTGATTCAGTGACTGACGAGGTACAGCTCAGATCCCATAACTACTAACAGGAGGAGAACAGAGCTCTGCAGTGCCCCTGCGCCAGCTGCCTCCCCACAACCCTTCACATTTTCCTGTGAAGGAGGACAAGTATGACAGGGGACAATTCTGGCTGTTGTGAGAGAAGCCACTGCTGGAATGAGACCAGCTGAGATTCAATTTTGTGGTACAAAGTTGGTGGACATGAAACAAAGCAAGACCAGAAGAAGGCAAGGACGGGACAGAAGAGGCTGAAGAGACTGGAATGGGCCAGATCAGCAGGGACTGTGGGAAGGCTGTTTATCCCTCAATCCACGGAAAGCCACTGGAGGGTCCTAAGAAGGTCAGTGATATAAACAGATTTGCATTCTGGAAGATCCCTCTGGGATCCCAGTGGAGTGTGGACTGGAGACAGCAAGGTTAAACACTATGAAAACAGTTAGAAGCTTCTTACATAAACTGTGCAAGAGCTGATGGTCATTCAAACTGTGATGTTAGCAGAGAAAACTGGTAACTATGCAGCTCCGGGAGCTATTCAAGACTTCCATGTCGTCTGTTAATGAAAGTGAAATAAATAATAATCACCATAATGAAGTACACAGTCCCTAAGAAAAGGTTGGTTTTGGTAAGGTCAACATGAGATAGAAACTAGAATCTGAAAGAGAAATTTGGCCTCCATGGTTAAGTGCAAAGGAGAGAAGAAACAACTGAAACGAGATTCTAAGACCAGCAATGACAAGGGGAAAATGAGCGAAGAAGGGAGAGGGGAAGGGGATAAAATGACATCAAAGGAGCCAAGGAGAAAGCATTACAAGAGGGCGTATTTGTCCTGTTAGATGCTGCTTAGTAACCACAGAAGACCACTGGAAAGGACCCACTGGCTTTAATAAAACAGATTATTGGTTCAAAGCAATATGTGGATGAGAGACTACATGGAGTGGGGTGCGGGAAGGGGAGAAAGTGACAGTGCCATTGGGAGAGCACACAGGGCCCCAAAGCAGAGGCTGAGACCCAGGAAGTAGCCAGAGTTAGGAGAGGTTTAAGAAGTTTAAGGCTGGTGATGGGGTAGATGCCGAGTTACAAACCATCTCGATTGAAGCAAGAAAGTGGAGGACGCAAGGAATATGACCATAAACACTGTAACATAGACTGTGAGTGAGAATGAAATGCCTTTGAAAGTGCTAAGCTAAGAAATACTGTCCCAGGGCCGGGGATATAGCTCAGTGGTTCCAGCGCCTGTCTTGCAAGCGCAAGGACCCTGGTTTGATCCCCGGTAACCACATAACAATACTGGGCGTGGAGACTCACCCCAGTAGCAACAAGTACCGCGTACCACACTGCCAGGCATGGTGGTTCATGACTATAATCCCAGCACTCGGGAGGCAGAGGCAGGAAGATTGCTGTGATGTGAGTTTGAGGCTGAGCTCAGGGCCAGCCTGAACCACAAAGTGAGACCCTGTCTCAAAAAAAAAAAAGAAATACTGTCCCAAACACAACACAGACTCCACAGTGTTCGAGAGGAGGAGGTGAGTAGACATGCGCAGATAGGCTGTAATATCCAGAAAAACTGGTAAATGCAAAGAACTGAGATGTAGAACTTTTCTTCTCAATATCTCAATACTTAGGCTACAGAACTGAAAGGCACATTTAGAAATACTGTATGTTTTTATTTAGAGAGAATATATGTATCCCCCCAAAACCCTATGTATTGAAGTGTTGGTCACCAGCCAGTGGTGCTGCTGAGAGGTACTAGCCAATGTCATTTTCCTCTCAAAATTAGTGAAGTTAGGACTATGAAGTACAAAATTAAAGTCAAAAGATTTGGATTTCTGACAGCAGCATTAAATTGATTACTGCACACATGAGCCAAACTGTCAAGATCTCTGGCTGTGGGAAAATCCTCCTTCAGCCTCTACTGCACAGGACACAGCATAGGAGGCACCCAAGAAAAAGCTTTTATAGTATGGTTTCTCTCACCCTTTAAATAGTTTCTTTGGGGGAAAATGAGACATGGAAACCCATGGAAATACAACTCCATGTGATTGATTTTGGGAAAATCATATGTGAAAATATAAAGAAAACTGAAAATCTAGGCATATTGCTTGGAAAGTTTACTTGAGAAGATTTAAACCAATGTTAAGGAGCAGATAGATGAGGCTTTTCATGAAAACAGGTAACTTAAGTCTCCAATACAATTTAAATAGGAAGCGGTTTTATAAGTCTGTATTGGTTATTTTACCAAGCTTACAACTGAATGAGCTCGAACCAGCAGACTCTTAATTTTGTACTTTCCCTGTCTCCACTCTTTCTAACCTTTTCTTTCACCCTACCTACTAAATGAATGAGTCAATGGCAACTTGTTTAAGGAAAGTCAAGGTTGGTGTTCTCACACATTCTCTTACAGGCTTTCACCTGGATATAAGCACAGTTAAAAGTATGCCTACAGTACTACAGGGCTTCTACATTTCATGACAGCAACAGGAGTTTTATCCAAACTGCACACACATGATGTCAGAACATGCAGAACATGCTGAACCATACCTCTCTTTGACTGGCTGCAAATGTCTTAAGAATTCCCAGCTTTGTTTAGGCACCCTTCCATGCCCCGATCCACACAGAGCATAGAAGCATGAGGATGACTGCCAAACTCACCCAAAGACACAGTGAGTCAGGGTGCAGGGCAGGCAGGAGTTCACCAATGCCCTCACCATGTTAAATATGCTTCCCTCTCTTTATTGCTATACACTCATCCTGTGGAAGTGCTCCTTTATTGTCACCTGGAAACCCAGAATCTTGGCTGCCCAAGTCTGGGACGGAAGCTGAGGCCCCAGGTCCAAGCAGGACCTTTTATTTTCCTTACAAATCCCAGGCCTGTAAGCGAATGACCACAGCAACATGCAGCTAAGCCTATACTTGAGAAGTCAGAGGAGGGTTGAGGCCAGGGACCTCCAACAGACAGAGGGTAGTGCATGGGCCCTAGATTTTCCTTATCTCCATCTAAAACAGCTGGGGTCCTGGGATATAACCAAAGAGTAAGTGACCTCTAACTCTAACCTGTCCCTCCTACATCCTTTAATTACTTTATAATACTTGATATGTATGTGAATAATTTTCTCCTCCAAAATCACACATTTCCTCAAAGCAAGAAAGAACAATGTTTCTTGGATTTCCTGGAATTGTTGGTCATCACATGGCCTTCTGATCTTGTCTTTTCCTTTATGTCAGTGTCTGGGTCTGTCCTGAGGCAGGAGTGAGTGGGACACTGAGGCAGCTTGGTCACAAGAAGAAGATTTCCTTCCAGAACACAAGCTAACATGTGGCCACAGACTCCTACTAGTCTGCAAAGCCATAATTCCCCTGCAGCACATAGCACCAGATCTGCAACTCTGCTGTCCAAGGAGCAAAGCACACGAGGAATACTGGTGGGCTGACAACTTGAGATATTCCTGAATTTGAACACTTGTTAACACTGTGAACAGATTAAGACAAGAAAGAAAGCACCAATTTACCCCATATCATCACAGGCCTGAATGTATTTAGCAGATAGCTTATCTGTGGACAGAGATTTGTGTGCCACTTCTGGCTCACCCACTAAAGCTCACTGAACTCATGTAGGCTGGTCCATGTAGGCTTCCCTTTCCTTCTCTGTAAGTGATATATCAGAGCCTAAGGCCACCTCTCTCTTCACATATTTGGTAAGTTTGGAGACACTAACACTTTTCACTGAATGTATGATGATTTATTTTGTGTACCTCTACATTTATAAATGTAAACTGAGTGGGCCACCAGGAGTGAAAACCACCTCTCCTATCATTTTATTTACATAAAGGCACAAATATTCAAAATCTAAACAGGATAATTTTGTGTGAGTAATTGTTTCTTGTATTGTTTCTTTTTCAGAAATAAGGAAACCATTAATATAAAACTAAGACTAAGGACTATAATATTACAATTTTGATTGTAACCTTAAGTAACCTACAAGCTACCTAAGCCACTCATCAAGCACCATGAGAAGCACTATACATTTCATACGATGTTGGCAGTCCACAAAAGTGTATGTACATTAACCTCTGCCCTTAGTAAGGTTGCCTAACATAGTTAAACTATTGTATTAACTTGAAGGAAGTTGCATTTGACGAATGTACTTGTGTAATGTGGGTTTGGAGAAGTTCATATGGGTCAGAGGGGAAAAGGGCTTTTTTATTCAGATACTACACCAACACAGAAAAGGTAAAATATTTCCCCCTAAAGAACTACAGGTTATCATGTTAAAACTACAACAAAATTATCTAGATCTCCTTGAAATACTTACCTGATTTTAGGGGGAAGGAGAAGAAAAAGAGAGAGAGACAGACAGACAGAGACACAGAGAGGGGGAATCGATTTTGTCATAAACCCTGTCCCATCAAGGCCCCTGAGCGAGGTTGATAGGAGTCACCAGCTTTGCGTGGAGCCCCGTCCCCGTTGCTCCTGCTGCAAAAGCCATTGCCTTTGACATCTGTGACACATTTCCATCATCGCTGCAGGGAGAAATCATGAAGTGCCATCCGGAGACACTCGGGGAAGTACAGTGTGACAGCCGAGGGAACAAACACTGTCACCCAGGCCGGGAATAGCAGCTGGCTCTGCAGGAGAGGAGGAGTTCCAGCAACTTCCCCACCACAACGCAGAGGTGCTGCCTTTATTAGGAATTAAATTGTTCCCACCGCTGCTCTGCTCCTTCAGGCCACAGTAATACTGGAGGATTATTTTTAAATTTTACCTCAGCAGCAAACTCTGGGTAAAGCTGATATATAAGAATTGCTTCACTGAAGTCTTTACAATCAATAGAAGTGGAGGAGCAGAGCCGAAGCCACCACAAGATGCACCCTGAGAGTGTGGTAATAGGCCAGGAAAGGCTTCAGCTCCCATTAGACTTAAGGACAGATCACAGGGTAAGAAGAGGAAGAGCTAGGGATGGATAGGGGAGCTATTCAGCTGTTGGGGATGCTGAGGGTCCTTCTCAAATAAGATCTGCAGGACAGTCACACCCATAGATTGATGCACATACACAGAGTTCAAAACTTTGAAGACAACCTGAAGCACTGTGTAGTGGGAAAAGTTTTGGTCTCTAAACTGGACCTGTGTTCAAATATTTCCTCAGAGCTGGACAGGTCTTTATAGTCTCTGACCTCAGTTTCCTTGTGTGTGAAGGATGGCACAGTCCCCACCTGAAGTATGACGGCCGTCACAGGTGATGTTCACTGCACAGGGCTTCCAGCTTGTCCTCAGAGAAAAGCAGTGATTATTACCCTCAAGGGGGAAGGGGTGTAAAGGCTTTGGGGCTGTTGGCGTCTTCCTGGGTGGCAGCTCTGTGCCATGAGAGCAAGGCTTTCAGCTCTGAAGGGCATCACCAGGTGCCTGCAGCATCAAACTCTCCCCTCGCCAATGTCACCGGTCCTGTCTTATTCAGCAGCAGCTGGGTCATGGTGGTGATGAGACTGAGCGAAGCAGCACATACAGAAAGCGAGTAGATCACATTCCCTTCTCCTCTGAGATCAGGAGCTGCGCAAAGGACCCACCCAGGTACCGTGCTGAGTGTCACGCATGCCAAGGACAGGATGTGCCGCCACTGTCCTCTTCTTCATGGGTCAAGCCGAGACCTGTTGTTCAGCGGCTTTCTCCTTCCAGGCTCACTCTGGTGACCTCTGCTCTGTCACCTTCCCTGTGAAGCCCACCTAGCAGATCGGGGCTGATAAAATGTGAGGCTTAAGAGTGATGCCTCTGTTCAAATTGCAGGCCATGGGGCACACAGCCAGGCAGCCACCTGGGAGCTCACCCTCCCACGGGGGACTCAGCCAGGGGCCACTGGGCTCTGCCTGGCCAAGAAATCAGTCAAGAAGTCTGCGTCTCACAGGAACACGTCTATTCATCAGACACTCTGCCTGGGCAGTCCCAGGACATTTTCCCTGAACACAATCCCCCGAGGGCCTTTGGGATTGCCCGGCTCCACAGTGGCCTCAGCTCTGTCACAGGTAGGGTTACCTGCCACCTTTTGGACTTTCACTTAACCAGACATGGGTCCCACGGGTGACATAGGAGCCCTTTCCTGACCATCCTAAACAAATTGGATCTGTAGTCTGTTTCCCACAAAGCTCTCTTCCTTTCCTCCTTGCTTGCTTACTGTCTTTCCTTCTTTTCTTTTTCTTTTTTTTTTTTTTTTGGTGGTTCGAGGGCTGAACCCAGTGAGAACACTGAGCTATATCTCCAGCTTCTTTTTATTTTAAGACAAGGGTCTTGCTAAAACATCAAGTTTCCTGGCAGGGCTTGAACTTGCAGTCCTCATACCTTAGCCTCCCAGAATGCCGGGATTACAGTCAGGTGTCAGCCCTGGCTGCACAGTGTGCTCCTGGTGCACAGAGTTCCTTCAAGTCACATTTTCCTCTGAACCTTTGCACCTGACATCTTCTCTGAATTAAAATTTAAAACCTGCTAACTAACCTTTATTTGACAGTCTGCATGTTTAAAACATTGAATGCTGGAGTAAGTTCAGTATTGGCATCACATTTTGTTTTGTTTTGTTTTGTTTTTATGCTAGAGATTGATTCCAGGTCAATCATACCGAGGGACATCCTCAACCCTCTATCTATCTATTTATATTTTTTAAAAACAGGGTCTAACTAAATTGCAAGTTACCCAAGCTGGGCTTGAACTAATGATCTCGCTGCTTAGGCATCCCAGAATTAGCACTATGCACCACCATACTTTGCATCACCGTATTATAACTTGGGCGATTCCAGAACTGTTAATTTGTACAAATGCACTCTGCTAATAAGTGTTTCCATTAGTTATAATCGCACACAGTACCTACTTGGTTAAGACTTTCAAGTTGACAAATGGATGTAACTTTTTTCAATCATGTCTACCTACTACACACTGTGCATTTCATTTAATACAAATTTTCCTCACTTTAGGAAAATGCAAAAGGAATAAAACTGTTCAGATATGATTCCATGATGACTTTTTAATAATGTCATAGAAGAGTGTTTTTCTTAAAACAATAGACTGACAAATAGCTGTCTTGCTCACAGGGGAATAAAATGTAGAAACAAATTGTCAGTTGAAGCAAGAAAAAATTATTTTCTGAGAACTCAACTAGTAAAAAAAAAGATCAGATCTTTCAGAGCCTCCTCCTTCTCAGGAGATTTTTGAAGGTGAGACTGGAGAAGCCAGCCATCCTGGCTGATTCGTCCCAAGGCAGGCCTTGTATTCTCATCCTCCCGGCTTCCCAGGCCGGAGGGTATGATCTCTCACTGGGGGATAACAGGCATTCTGGCAAAGGAAATTGTTCCGCTGGAATTTCACACTCAACCACAAACAAGGCCTGGTTGCCTTGTAGAAGTTGACTACAGAAAGACACAACTGGAGATGCAGCAAGGTGGCTTTGTCTTCCTTCAGTTGACAGCTTCACTTTCCTCACGAGCTTCCCTCTCTTCCCTCTCCTTTGCTTTTTTCTTCCCATTGATCAAATTCTTCCTCTCAGCATCATTTGCTCCATTTACACACTGACGTGGTCTGCAACCTTCCTGCTGTCACCTGCCTGTCCATGTCTATTCATCAGGGCTCTCTGCCTGGGCGGTCCTAGGACATCTTGAACACAAACAGCCTTCTCCATGGCTTGGGATTGTCAACACAAACACATTTCCTATGCCGCCCCTGCTTACCTTGCGATAACAACAATGTTGACTTCACACAGGACACACTCAAGTCCCCTGGTGCCGCTCTAGAAGGATGAATGCACAAACTCTTTCTCTCTGGCAATAATTTGAAGTCCACTGTTATCCATTTAGTCTTTACTTTTATAAAAGTTTCTTACATAAATCCTCATGGGACGCAGTATTACAATTTACCAGGGAATATGAAGAGTCACAGTCAGATTTCACCCTGCGCCAAGGTTCTAAGGAGATCCCATCACAGGGGTCTGTGGCTCAGATGGTCCTGTGAGCCCACATGCTCCTGTGAGATGCGGACTCACTTCACAATGAATGGTTGTCTTCCCAAGTGGAAGCGAAGGTGTATACCTGCTGCTCCATGCCAGAGCCAGGTCCTGAGACAGTCCTGCTTTCTCTGGCATGCATGCTTTGCTGGTGTGATCTCCCTGCAGCAGTCACTTTCTGGTTGCTGGACAAAATACTCAGTGCCCACAACTTAAAGAGGTTTATCTGGCATGTGGTTAAACGGACTCAGGGTTACAGGGGTCAGCTGGCTCCAAGGCATGAATGCCATGGGAGTAGGTACAGTGTAACGAAGCCATGGAGCTCATGGACCTTGAGAATCAGTGTAGAGAATCAGAGAAAGGGTCAGGGACCAGACACAGACTCCAAGGCCAGCCCTCCCCGATTCTCCCAGACACACCTGAGACAACCACCTTCACAATTAAGCCTAACCGTCCCAATTCCCAACGTTAATGCCAAATGGATATATTTAGGTGCACTGTGTAGGCACTTCCTGAAATACGAATTTTGAGTTAGAAAAAGTCTTAACTGTGCCTGGCAAGCTCCTAAGTCCAGGGATGAGAAACCATTGCCATTGTTTCCTGGGTCTCTTAGTCACTCTGTCCTCTGCCGAGGGGCTCTGTGGCCACAAATGATTCCAGGACACAACAAGAGCCAGACAAGTGAAACACAGACCCTGGAACTGGTGACTGTTAAATTCGGCAATGAAATATCATTTCTTCCACCATGCCTGTTATGACTTTGAATTTGTAACATCTTTATACCAGCAAGTCCCAGCCAGGATAAGCTTAATTATTTATAACTGCTGCTAGATTCAATTTTTATAAGACTAGAGCACATGTGTAAGTATTCTATAGTCAACGAAGTGAGTAAGATAACATGAGGGTGAGTATAATGGAAAGTGGCTTTATTGTAGTTTAGACAGAAAGGCATTCTCCCTCTTTAACCAAAGTCCACCGTCTGCTATGAGCTCTGGTGTCTCTGAACACTCATCTTGCCTGTACAGCTCTGATGACATGAAATAGATAGAAAAGCACCTTGCAGCACAAGTGAAATGCAGTCATATGGAAAAGCAAGTGCAGAATTTTAAGCACAGCAGCACGGGTGACACCCTCCTGGGCCACAACTCAGTGCCTGAAATGATGAAACCAACTCTTTCATCCAAGTCCATCTGCGCATGCCAATGTCTAGAAGATGTTTCTGGCTTTTTGTTCATTTATTAATGTGCTGCAAAACACCGCTACTCAAATCTCTGGCACTGTAGCCAGTGGTTATCGAACACTCCAGATTAAGCACTCCGTACAGTCTACTATTTCTAAAAAACAACTTTTTAAAGAAGGATAACCATTGTGAGTTTTGAAAGTTCTACCTCCAAAATAAGAAGAGGGAAATGATGACCCAGGCTCACAGGGCCACTAACACCTGGGGTCAAATTAGCTCAGTGACTCATTTTTGAAATATCATTTTAGTTTCTCTCAGTTCTTTTTTGTTTGTTAGCTAAAAGCACTGTTTTACATTGCTACATCCAGTATCTTTTCAGTCAGTGACCAGGCCCAAGACTCAGGAAAGGTTACTGATTCACTCTTTTTTTTCCTTCAGCAAATATACATTGAGTACTTACTGTGTACAAGACCTGTTTTGTGCTGAAGCAGGACTGGCCCCTGGGAAGTAAGGTGTGCAACGTGGCTTCAGTACACTATCGTCATAGTTGTCTGTGTATAAGTTTCCACAAAAACCCAAAGAGATAGTGGATGATTCCATCCAGACTGAGACAGCCTGCTAGTTTGACCTTGAGTTATGAGTAGGAGTTTGCTGGCAAAAAGGGTGGGTGGGTCATTTCCAGTGGAAGGCACTACAGCAGACAGGAAGGAAAGGATGAAGCACAGGTTTAGGGACTGGAAGTGCATGGTCTGGAGTGAGCAGTGAGAGGAAGGCAGTAGGGACCACCGGGCCGGGCACCACATGCCACACTACCCTGAACAAGTGCAATGCTGTGATCCCCACAGGCTGTGTGGAATCCAAATGTTTGAGGGAGTGGACCCAGGAGGAAGTGACTAACCACATGGGTGAGATTACTTAGTGCCTTGTAAGACAGACCCCATCATGCCAGGACAAGAAGGTACAGCAAGTGCAAGATTTACAGACATGCAAGTTGTGAACTTTCACAGGTACCCTGTAGAAAGCACATGTTGCCAGTGATGAATGAATCTGGTGCACGAACATCCTCCCAGAATAGAACTCGTTCATAAGTCAGGGGTCTAATATACCTGCCAGGGGAGCAGACTTTCATGAGATACCAAACCCACCAGGACATTGGTTTTGGACTTCCTTGACTCTAGATGGTGAAAAATAACTTCCTCTATTTATAAGCCACCAGGTTTAGGGTATTTTGTTAGAGTATCTGAATGACGTAAGACTGGCAGCACACTCAGACACAGGGCCAGGGGAGGGGCTACTGCAAGCCCTGCATGGGCACCAAGCCCATGAACCCAAGGTGGCACTGCGAAGTGGGTCCCAGGGACTCTTCACTGTCCCGTGGGCTAGTAACATGCATATCCTTCCTTTTTTCTGGAAGCTGAGTCCCACCTGTGCAGATGGGGAAACACAATTTTCTAATTAGAAATAGCACCGTTTCTCATTTAAGTGTTGTCTTGGATCTACTCTAGCTACAGTTTCCTACCAGCTAGTTTCCTACCAGTTTCCATGTCTTTGGCTAAATTTCAGACTCTGAACTCTCCAAGGCAGGGTCCTATGGTCCTGTGAACCTACAACACCCCTCAAGAGGGACAGAGCTGTGAAGGGCTATGTTCTCGTCCTTTGTTGGGCTGTAGGCTCCTCCTCTGGCCTGCTACTCTGGTCTCAGGCAGCCTCTCGGAGCACAGGCTGCCCTCAGACTCTGAAGGCGGGGCCTTACCTGTTCCCACAGAAGAAGGAAGTAGTGTGTGGCAGGTGCAGACACAGGACACAGTAGAGCTGGGAGGAGTATATGTGGAAGTCCTTTCTGGTCACCTCCATTTCTCAACTTACTAGGAAACAAGGCATTTGTTTGGGTGAAGACAGTGGGAACAGGAAGACGAGTATTGTGGGCAAGGAATCATCCACATAGCCTGCAAGGAATAGAATTTCATGCCATACTCAATAAGTGTGCACAATTACCAGGTCCATTAAGAAATTTCGATACACACTTAAAAGAAAAGTAAAACAGCCTGATCACCATATGCTCTACCCACTGGAAACTCCCGCCAGCCTGGGCTCACAGTTCTCTCTGGCCACTGTTCCCTGTGAGGTGCAGCCACGGGGAGGTAGAAATCAGGCTTAACCAGTGCCCAGGAGGAAGGGATGGAACACTGTTTGAGAGGATGGTTATAAGAGGAAGTTGGAAACCAATCTACCTGTGGCCTGGCTTCCCTAACATCACTCACATTGAATGGGGATCAGGTCGGACAGTGGCTCAATCTGGGCACAAGTAGAGAAAGATACAAGTGGAGTAAGGAATGGGAGAGAGGCAATGGGATAAACAAGCTATAGGACACAGAAACAGTAAGAACAGTGTAGCAAAGGAAGTAAGCGACAGGGACATACGCTGTAGCAGGAAGTAGGGAGCATGAAATGGGCATCGTGGAACTCATGCTTATCACAGCACATGGCTGTGGGCTGAGGGGCTGAGGAAGTGTGCATTTGAGACCCCAGAATGAGAGGAATTCAGCCAACAGGTGGGTTGAAAGACAGTGTAAGTGGAAAGAGATGGGGCTAGAGAAGCCTGAAGCAGTGTGTGGCCTGTGGAGATCTGTTGTCAGTGCTCAGACCCAGGAGCTCCAGGAGGGAGGGAGACAGAAGAGGGAAAGTTTGAACATGGCAAGGCGAGGAAGAACACGAGATCCATTGGCACCAAGCATAGGATGCCCGCAGGAGAAAGCAGCACAGACCTGATACAGCAGCTGACGTACTGAGTATTTAGGAGCATTTGAGACACTTGTTCTTTTTCAACAGCCACCCTTATTCATTATTTGTAAAGAGAGTTTTAAGAGTATTGATCTAAAGGCACAAGCACAAGATAAGATGTGTTAATGTCAGTGCTGCGGAGAAGTGCTTCACCCCAGCTCAAAGCAAATGTGAGACTCCTAAGGCTGAACCACAGCTCCTGTATTTGGCCAGACAGGCAAGAAATGCAGAGCGATAGACCTGGGTTTCCATTACCGCTCACTTCAGTCTTTGTCCCAAGGAAACATAATAGGCAGCCTGGAACAGTGCGCCATTGTTCACATTATATGGGTGGGAAGACTAAGCCCTTAATTAATCGGGGAATGAGTAATTGATCACTGTTAAGTCCCTGAAGGTACTCACGATTACACACGGGTCCGCAAAATTGATAATTGTCTTCTTCCTTGCAAATGGTCATGATTGCTCATGAGTCATTTTGTAATGAACGCTGAATCATTGTTCACTGGCCTGGGAATGGTGATTAGTGGTTTGGTGGAGCTTAGGATTTTCTTGACATGGAAGCCTTCCCACAATTCATGTCAGCCTCCTTTGAGAAGAGATTTCCAGATTTAACTACACCTGGAAGAGTAAAGGAGCAAAAGAGGGGGAAAGAATTACAAAGGGAAAACCAAAATTCAAGCAAAAGTGATCTGAATTCAACACCTGTGGGAGCCTAGGGGCAAAGTTACATGAAGAAGAAGAATTCAGAATCCCAATTTTGAGAACAAACTTGTTCTCAAATCTTCCCCCACTGGCATTATCTTTGTGGGAAGAAAGGAAAGAAAGGGAAAGAAGGGAAGTCAATACAAGTAGGAATACAGAATAACTGCCAACAAGATTGAAAATTCACCTCCATTTCCTGGCTTTAATGGTCTCAAGTTAAGGATTAACTTTATCCACTTTCTTCACGTTATTGTTTTCCCCAAAACCTTCTTTCCCGACTATGTGAAGTCAAAGAAAGAATCAAAGGGGATCTTTCAAGTCATAGCATGTGCCGCATGTCTTCGACAGAGAAGTTCCTCCTCCCCTAGGCCTGCTGTTCCTCCGATGCTGAGAACAGCCACATAAATAAACATGGACGGAAGCAGGCGTGGGGCTGTGCTTGTTGGGATCACAGAGCGCACTTCCTGGTGATCTCATGGTGTGAACTGCAAGACAAAACAACAACACGCTTCACCTGGAGAATCTTCCTGAAGAGGTTATGTAAATTGCCAGTGCTGGACGTGACAATTAACACGCAGAGCCTCCATCAGCCATTGTGCAAGTGTTTATTCAGACAGATTTAGAAGGGGATTACTTTCTCCGCCAGCGCACTTGCCTGTGTGGTCAGGCGGCAGCTCCTCAGATCACATGGGGAACCTGAGCACCGTCTGCAGAGCTAGAACTTGGGCGAACAGCGCAGTGCCTGCACAGCACCCTGTCGAGTCAGGAGAGGTGTGCTCGGCACGCCAGACACGGGCAGTCCAGGTTTACGGACTGCATACAGCACTGCAGTTATTCACTTAACAGCAAGATTCTGTACTTTTTCAAAAACCAACTCTCACCCTGCATTTCTTTAAAAAGCAATATCTCTTAATGCACTTTAAAGATTAGCTTGTATTTAGTGTTTTTGATTGACTTGTGCAAAATAAAGCATCCTTATAAATAAGAATCAGTCTGCTTCAATATATCCAGTCCTCTCCACAGCCATCAGGCTCAGGAAAGGAAGGTAAACAGAGACTGAATTTCCTTCTCTGCCTTTTCATGTGAACACCTAAGAATTCTTCATCCATACAGGTTCTTACCCAGTTAATACCCCTGCATGCTTTTTAGGCAGGATCTGTCCAAGGATATATTTTAAAAGAGGACAAATTTGGTTTAGGTATCCTTTTATCTCTCAGACCCTTTTGCTTTCTGGCCCTTTATTACTCCAGTCCTCCGATTCCTCCTGGACCACATACATGACTGCTCATTCGTCTCTGGAAGGAACTGTCTCATTCTTACAGTTCCTAACTCTAATTTAGGAAACAAGTCCACGTCTAGGTATTAATGGATAATAATGTTCAAAGCATTTTGCCTTCTCATGTAATCTGTTTACATTTAAACGCATAGCACATATCAATTCACTTAATACCCCCAAGACCCCTACAAGGTATTCTGCAGGAACAAAAGTAGGACACAAAGATGAGGAGTTACTTGTCCAAGGTCAAATGCTAGACAGCTGGACAACTGGACTTCCACACCTGGCGTCACATTCCCCCTCTGTGCTCTCCAAGTCTGCACTCCCCTCTTCTTATCTGATGATAATCAGAAAGGTCTGTGACCCCCCTTTCCCCTTCTGTAGTCTCTCTTCTCCTCTGGAATTGAGAATATCTTCCCCAAACTTCTCCTAACTCATCTCTGGTACTGACACTGGGCTTCAGGAAAACCTGAAAATTCTTGGGGAGACAGAAAGTGTCCTCTGGTGCAGTAGAGGAACTGGTGTCACCTTTCTTTCACCATTCAAAATATAACTCAAAATGCTATTAGCAGAGAAATGCACACTGAAATAACAGAAAGACAACACTGTGCACTTCTTGTACTGGTCAAAATCTGGAACTCCACGTGCTGTGAGGATGTGCAGTCACGTGGACGCTCCTCCATTGCTAGAGGGATTGCAAATGGCGCAGAAACTCTGAATACACTGAGAGTTTCTTAAGAAAACCAAATATATTTTCAACATAGCACTGAGTAATCCAGCTCCTTGATGTAACCTTGATGTAAATGAAAACTACATGCACAAAAAAACCCTTGAATTTACATATTTATAGCACTTCATTAATTTTCTGACTTAGCAATCAAGATGCCATCCAGATAATGAATACATAAAGAAAATTGTAGCACTGTGTTAATCAGCTTTCCATTACTATAGCAAAACAACAGGTAGTAACTTATAAAGAGAGAATATACAGTCAGGAAGGTTTGTTTTGACTCATGGCTTCAGCAGGTCTGGTCCATGGTTACCAAGTCTCATCACTTTTAAGCCCTGGGATGAAGCAGCTCATCATGAAAGGGAATATACCTGGCAGAGCAAAGAGGTTGGTCTTATGGCAGGAACTCAAAGGGGCAGGGGGGCTAAGTGTCCTGCTGTTCCTATCAAAAGTATACCTTGTATTACCTAAAATCTCCTACCAGACTCCTTTGGAAAATTCTGCCATCTCTTAATAGCAACACTCTCAGAAACAAGTCTGCAACTCAGGGGATTTGGAGGAACCTTTTATTCAAATTCTGACAGACCTTCACTGAGTGCAATATTCAGTCTAAAAAAGAAATGAGCTATCGAGCTACAAAAAAGTGTGGAGGAAATTACATGTACATGTGTATGACTAAGTAAAAGAAGCTACTGTGCAAAAGCTGCCCACTGGATGATGACAATTAGATGGCATGCTAGAAATGCCAAAAGTATGAAGAGGGTAAGAGGTTATTAGTTACCGCAGGGTGAGGGGGGGGATAAAGAGCAGAGCATGGAGGACTTCAGGGCACTGAAAATGCTTTGGATGATACATTTGTCCAAAGCCACTCTAACAAAAACTACAGATGTTGAGAGGTTATGATGTGTCTATGTGGGTTCATCAATCATTGTAAACGCCTTACTCTCGTAAGAGATCTTGAAGAAGGCACAGGTATAGGGGCAGAAGTACATGAGAATTCTCCACATCCTCCTCTCAACTCTGCTGTGAGTCTAAAATTCATTAAAAATAAAGTATCTTTAAAATATGATCAGCTGCAATGTTACATCATAATTGTAAACATTTATACATGTATATACACACGGGCTGCTTTCACAGTTACCTAGAATCACACTGTAGTCGCCAAATCCTGGCCTCACATTCCGTAAGACTTGTCCTAATTTAATATGAGTTGAAGATTGGCAAGTCCTCGTTTGATTTACCCCCAACTTATGCATGAACTCTACTGGATTTCTAAGTCTCTTGAGCATGCTTGAACTAGCAGCGGATTCCCATTCTGGTCCATCATCATGTACATGGTAAGAGAGAAAAGCAAAATTCCAGTTACGAAAGCACTGTGAACTCTCTTGGTCTTGCATTTGCCATTCTCTTGACTTGGGGATCTTTTACTTGAAATACTTGGAAACTAGTTTATTCTTAAAGGTTATTTTATTTTGTCTTTTGTGACTATTGTATTCCTGATAGAGAAGCAAATAGTCTATTATTCAATCTCAGGAAATGTGGCAGATAAATATTTTAACATTTTAGTTGATTGTATTTTCATTATCCTTGCCCCTAGACTTTATAGCCTAAGAGTAGAATGTATTAAATCTGAAACAGAAAAACCATGACTTCAATTAATCCTACATGGGATCCTTTTAGGCTTGGATGGAGAAAACAATTTCACGTGATCTTGGTGGTGCAGATACCCTCTGTAGGGCCCCGCCTTCTGACCCCAAATTAGCAGTATTTTCCCAGCTCTTTCTCCCCTCTCTGTCTGTCTGTGCGTCTGTCTGTCTCTCTCTTTCTCTCTCTCTCTCTCTCTCTCTCTCTCACACACACACACACACACACACACAAGTATTTCTTTATCTCATGCAGGCTTCCTGGCCATATAACTACTACTGAAGGTATTAGGTCTTATCAGGTCTTAGCCTTGTTATCAGCCAACACCTTAGTTAACAACTAGCTGGGAGTGAAAGCTGGCCAGGAATGTGACCTTCACAGGTGCTGGGCCAGAAGAGGACTGGAGGGCTGTCCTAGGGGAGAAGGAAACTGCTGTGGGGCAGGGGGACAGTCTAATGACAGCTGGAGCATGATGGGGCAGAACGCAACAGCAGGAGGTCCTGCATTCAGGCAGGTTTGACTTGGCACTAAAGTTCATATTCCTGGCAGGAAGGGATTGGGCCTCCCTGGAGCTGAGGAGCTGAAGGAGGGTAGAGGGGCTGCAGCTGCCTCCAAAGCTTCAGCTCAGTCCCAGGTGGACCTTCTTAAGAATCACTTGACTACACCACCTCATGCTTCTCAAACTCTTTGTCCATGCTGACAATGCAATAATCCACCTCACTATTACAAACAGGCCATCAATGCTTTGTATTGCAATCCCTCAGGCATTTCACACATCCCTTTCTGAATACTGTACGCTGCCGTGTAACTTAGCCCTCACTGCACCTGTGCACAATGTATGACAGGCTGTAGGCTTTTCCATCCTCTGTGAATTACAACTGAGTTAAAAGAAGCAAAACAGTTCACCCAAGAGCACCCATGCTGCAAAACAGAATTCAAACTAGACTGGTTGAATTCCAGAGCCTAGCATTTTACACACTTACACATACCCTTTTATTTCTTTCTATTTATGAATTGTTTTAAAGTTATTATTTGACTTACTATCAAAAATTCTGGTAAATATAGTGGCTGTGCATGTTTTACTATTTCTGTCCTAGAAATTAAAAAGCAAGGATATAAAATGAATAACCCAAGTCCTTGGTGAACTACAGAGCACAGACAGAAACACACTGGGCAAGACCTATACAAGATATTCTATGAGGTTACATCTTTGTTTATTTTTATCCTCAACAATGCCAGTCACTTTTATTGGTTTTGAGATTAAATCAAAGACCTTCTCACAGAGCTACATCCCCAGCCCATTTTCACTCATTTTTGCTCATTTTAACATTTGCTCTGTGTCTACATCCATATCCAAACTTCATCCACTCGATCTGTTCTTGAATCCAACTCTGTGCTTTTGAATACCATTTAGATACAAATCATCAAATTAGGAAATTCTAGTCAGAGTATGATCTGTGGGCCAGGTCCACCGGGTCACCCTGAGTATTCCTGAGAGAGGTTGCTCATGAACATGAAGGCTCAGGGCAGCCCCTGAGGAGAAATAACAGAGGGTCCACAAAGGCACTGCCAACAAAGGTTTCCAAAAGTTCTAACAAGCAAACTTCGTTTTTTATTGACTGAAAGGGAAATGGAGTCAAGAGGGAAATTGCAATAAAATTATAGGTAAGTCAGAGGTTTGTTTTTGTTTCTATGGATTAGTTCTCACACATTTCCTGTTACTAGACTTAATTTTGGTAATGCGTAATTATAACCACCAGCAGACCATGAGGCAATGAGCAGTAAAGTCTATTTCCTGATGAACTTGAGAAAGGCCACAGGTTAATTGGGCCATGCCTAGTTAAAATGTCAGGGGTTTAAAGGCAGAGTTTCTCACCTCCCCCACAAGACCTTCCAACATTATCAGAACCAGGGATGGTTCAGCAGCCTTGTAAAATGTTAGACACACAAATGTCTTAGTTTTAAACAAACCAATCTAATTTTTCCTTGACTGTTCCACCCTAAATAAACAGCCTCTACTTCCTGAAACCTGAGGAAAACACAAAAGGCTTTCAGAGTCTGGGCCTCACCAATCTGACCTTATAGCCCTGTGCTCACTACAAAGAACAGAAGCAACTGAAATTTATACTCATCATCAATTATACAGAATCAGATCTGTCACCAGCCTTGAGAGCCAAATGTTCCTGGGGAAAATGAATCATGTGTATTAGCATAAAGTCCAAAGGGGATTTAGAAGGACAGGAGTTGAGATGCCAGCAAAGAGCGACAAAAGGTCATGTGTGTGACCACAGATTTGCACTGGAGTGAATTCCAAGTCAGACTTAGTTTGCTGCCTGGAAATCTCATCAAGGCACCTAAAGAATAAAAATGAAAAGACTTTAGGAAACACAATTTTTGATTTCCATTTAGAATTTAGACGAGACAAGGATTTGTAGATTTTTCTCTGGCTATCTTTCCCAAGACCCTCATGTGCTCAGCGGTGGGAGTTGGGGAAGGAGACTGGATTATGGGAATGCTATGGTTGACTTGCTGTCAGGAGCTGGGGTCTGGTCAGAAGAGGTAGGTCACCAGGGTCACGACCCAGAAGGGTTTATCTCCCTCCCTGTCCATCATCTCCCTCTTCTCTTGCTTCACAGCCACCATGATGCAAGCAGCTTTCCTTTACCCAGGCCCTTCCATGCCATCAGTCAGGCAAGGAATGAAAATGCGAAAATATAAGCCAAAGAGAACCTCTCCTCTTCTATGTCGTGAATGTTGGATATTTTGTCTCAGTGAGAAGGAAAGTAAGTAAAACACAAAGAGAGGGTAATCGTCAGTAGGTAAGAGAAAAGATGGTGAGAATATCCCAAAGTTTAGGTGATCTTACCAAGATTTTATGTCATGATAAGCAGAACACATTGGGGAACACTAATGTGGGGTCACAGGCAGGTACCAGAAGTCCATATTTTAACAGGCAAATAAATGCTGGAATTGGGTATTTGTGAATAATTTTCAAATAAGATGAAACAGGACAACTGCTACACAGACCTGAAATCATGCCTCTGTTTTCAATTAATTCCTTAAAGTCTTCATTGTGGCTGTAATTAAAAACAAACAATAAATCTTGTCCCCAAAACATTGAGCTGCTGAAAACTTTCAAACCTCTCTTAAAATCGGCTCAGTATATTGCTGAAGCCCACATTCCTGAGACAAGAAAAGAATGTGTCAACAGAAAAGACTTGTGAACTAATTTTTCACAGGGACAAACTAATGAAATGTCTTTGACAGAAGAGACCTATAGCCAAAGAAAGATACTTGATTCTACCGGCACACTCTTTTGACCACTCATTTAGAACTCTTAGGAAGGTCTTTCCAATAGAATAATATCTGACTTTCCATACTGAAAGACAGTTGATATTTTAAATTATTCTAATCATCTAGCCTAAAGAATTCTAATTTAAACAACTTCAAGAATGCTTGGCTTTTGGAAGAAGAAGAAATGGAAGAGGGGAAGCAGAGAAGATAAACCAAATGATACAAATCGAGTATTTTCTTGACTTACATCTTTACAAATTTTTACTCTAAAGGCATAAATCTCTTACTCTGATGGGAAGATAGTACTTTAAACATTGTTTTTGTGTCTCAGACGCTAGTGTGAGTTATTCTAAGAATTATGTCCAGCCAGGTTCTTCTAGTAGATAAATTACAGCAAGATGGTATTTCGGGAACAGTTGCATTCTGAGATACATCCTAACACAACATTCTTGAGTTTTAGTTCTATACGAATGCTGAAGAAGTTCAGACCATTAGGCTCCTGAACTCAAGGCCCAGAATGAATTAGCTAGCAAAAATGAACACTTTAGAGCTGGGCATGGTGGTGCCTTAACACCAGCACTTGAAAGGCAGAAGCAGGAGAATCATCATGACTTCAAGCCCAGCCTAGGTTACACAGGGAGTTCAAAGACAATCTTAACTATATAGCAAGGCCCTGTATCAAAAAATAAAAATAATGAAACCTGTGACCTATAACATCCATTCCTTCCAAAATAAAATTTTAAAGTATATTTTAAGTTTTCTCTCTCTGATAAAATAGATGTCAATAAAAATTCATTGAAACAAAAAGATAAGCCATGTCCATTAGATTAATCGAAAAAGCAAAATGCCAAATTCATCATGAGAAAAACACTAAAAAAATAGACAAGAAGACAACATGCCAAACATCATTAGGGATTACTCCAAGGATGAGCAATCATTACTTAACACTTTTCTCAAACTCCAGGGTTTCATGAGTAAATTACTTTGAAAGCCACTAAAAAATACAGAATGGAAAACAAACAGAACTTGTGGTCAAGATGGCATTGTAAATAAGATGATCATAGATACAAGTTTTAAAAATTGAAAAAGCAGAAAGATAGGGCCAGGGATTTAGCTCAGTGGTTCTGGCACCTGCCTTCCAAGAGCAAGGATCTGGAGTTCGATCCCCAGTAACCACATACAACAGTACCAGGCATGGTGACTCACGCCCGCCAGCAATCAGTACCACATATCACAGTGCCAGGCGTGTTGGCTCACATCTGTAATCCCAGCACTTGGGAGGCAGAGGCAGGAGGATTGGTGAGTTCAGAAGCAGCCTGAACTACAAATTGAGAACCTGTCTCAAAAGACAAAAGAAAAAAGCAGAAAGATAGCAGTCTTCTTAAAAAATACATGATACATGATACAAAGAACCTCATTTAACAGAAAAGTGATAAAAATGCAAACAGAATTTATGAAAAGATATCCAAACGTTCTAATAATGAGGTCATTGTAAATTGAAAGCAGGTACCATCTCATAGTCATAATACTGGGAAAACATTAACGTACAAAAATCTCAGATGTTGGCAAGGATGTGCAGAATGGAAACTGTGAGGTGGTTGATGGCTGTGTGTCCATCAGGGCACCACTTGGGAGACTGTGTGATGATGGTATCAGGAAATTCTGCGACTCGCACGCTGTCGCAAATGACCCCCCACCGCACTGTACAAGAGGCATGAATTAGAATGCTTCTTGTACCATTGTCTGAAACACTGAGCAACCGGAAACAATCTGAAAATCTGTCAGCAGAAGAAAAGATAAAGTCACAATAATAGACTGCTTTAAAGTCACATAATAGATCGCTTTAGAGAAATTAAAACAAATAAGAGTAGCTGTACAAACATTGATAAATGTTGGAAACGTCAGAATGAAGAAGAAAATTAAACAGCAGATTCATGTGTGATATATATTTTTCTGGAACTTTCATTATGTGGCCCATTACTACTTGTGTGAACTCTTAAAACATATAAAATAATACTGTATATTGAATAAATGCTAATTTCACAATAGCTAGATAACGTTATATTTTATTACTAAATAAAATAACTCAAAACTTTAAATATCTTCAGTAAATATGTGTTTTCTATCTGACTACCTGGCACATGGAATACATCTTATTATTATCTGTGCTTTTCAAAATGCTTGACATTGTTCATAATTTTAAAGATTAAGTGGTCATAGTATTTGCCAATTAAAAAGTCATTTTTGATTATACAGAATAAATTTTAGAGTGGTAGAGGACAGATTTGTATTTCAGAGTTAACATATCCAGGCAGGGTTGCAGGGGCCAAGGCCATTTTTGGAATGTGGTTATGAAGATAAGTGAGATAACATTACATTTCTGTCTAGATGGACATATTCATATGGTTTAGAATCACTTCCATATATGGTTACTGCTAGGCACTGGGGGATAGGAATAGCTTCAAGATATCATCCCACTGTCCACTCAGCCAACTCACCTGAAGTTTCACTGTTGGAAGAATGAGCCCATGGCCCTAAAAGACAGAAGAAACAAGCAATGTTTGAAAAAAAAGCAAACAAAAACTAGAATGTGGAAAGTCTTCAAATCGTCTAAATCCAAAATATAAATATAAAGCAAACTAAAAGATAGATGAAAGGAAATAGGTAGATAGACCTTTTGCAAGGGGACAAAGAAATGGAGGGAGAGGTAGGAAGGAGAAGGGAAGAGAATGAGAAAATAATTAAGATATGTTATATATATGCACTAGTGCCTCATGGGGAAAAAATAGAAATCAAGGAAATATAAGGGAAAGTATTTTGGCAGCATTCCTGTGGTGAATTAGTCTAAAACTATCTTGTTATGTTCTGCATTTTGTAATGTTTGTAGAATTTGTTAGCTTTTGTAACTGTGTTATTTGTTGTGAATGTTGCATCCAAAATAAACATCCTATTTCACACCTAACTTTATATTTACAGATCAAAGTGAGCCCTCCAAAACCATATAAGCTCCAAAACTTGGATTCGTTTCTGATGGCTAAAACTTAAGATTCCCAACAACAGTAAAGAGTAATTAAGGATTAAGTTTGTTTCCTCCTCCTCAGTTCACAAGGTTTTGCCTTTTCCCCAAAGAAATCCAAGTTAAGATGTAGCCAAACATCATTTGTTTTATTAAAATTTATGTAATCACTGTTTTCCTATTATGTAATCCAAAGACCAAGAAATGAGACCAAACTTTTAAATATAGCTATTTGTGCCAAGTTTAATGACCTCTTAATATGAGAGTTTCCATGACTTTTTATTTCTATTTTTTTATTATTATTTGGACCAAATTCTTCAAAACAAAAAATACTATTAATGATAACCATGGTTTTTAAAAACTGAAATTATCAGAATTCTGCTCATTATATAAGATCCTAAAAATTAATCTCATACTGCCATTTGGAAACAATCCAGAAATAGAAGTCACAGAATCCCACAGAGAACATCTAACATATGTATGGAGGAAACTAATTCTATCTATAGTGAAAAGAAAAACAAATGGCTATACAACCACAAATATGGGAAACCACTCAATTCTGAACATTCTTCAACAGAAATTGGGGAAGGTTTCATGGTCATCTGACTTAGAGAAATAGATTTTCATTCAGTCAGAACACTTCACAACACTTTCCAATGATTACTAACCCTACACGATCAAACTGGTGATCTTCCTACTTTACTAAACACATCCCTTCCCATTTAAGAAGAGTCTTTGGAGATAGCTAGGCTTTTCTTCTTTGATTCTTTTTTTTGTTGTTGTTAAAAGAAAGCAATGGCTTGCCTGGTTCAGGGAGGGAGCTGCTCATTATGCATGTCCTGAAGTTTCCCTGCATCTTCCCAACAGTTTGGAACCAGAGTCCTCCCCAACTCCCTTTCTTCCTCTCTGCTGTCAGGAGCTCCGTTTTCGGAAACAAATGGAGTCCTATCACTACCCAACATCATCTGCTCCAAGACAAGGAGTACTAGGTAATCCTCCATCTCTCTTCAACCGCTCTTTGCCTGTCATTGGTATTTGGGGCTGACAAGAACCTTTTGCTAGAATTTTCCGATAACTGATAAAATAGGTTTTTATTTTCTCTTGGCTTTCCTGCTAATTTCCTTTTGTTTTGCTTGCTTGCTTTTTCATCCTCTTTCTTTTCATCTCTTTCTCTTTCCTTTTCTTTCTTTTTGAATAGAAAAAGTAGGTAGCTACAGCTTTGCATTTTCCAAACTATGAATCATATGCTTTCCCAAAATGGCCACATTTGAGATAAGAAGTCATATCACAGGGGGTTGTAGGGAAGGCAGGGGAATGGGAAAAAATTAGAATTCAGGTGTGTCATGTACTAATACAAATTCTCAATGTTGATTATGATCATAATGTACATATATATAAGATGTATCGATAAAATCAATTAAAAAAAGAAGCCACATCACCCAGGATACTCTGCAGTGAGCAAAAGACCACAAGCTCCAGGCTTGTGTGGGCCACACCGGCACACTTACACACACACAGAGGCATTCTTCAATACCCCTCTTCCCACATTGGCATTCCACACTGGCCTAAGCCAGATCTGTCATGGAGCACCCTTAAACACTGAACCCCAAGACTTCTAGTTTCCAGCTCATTGGTTCTCCCATTAAACTACTCTTGTGATCTAGACTAAAAGTTAATAAATACATAGCTCAAGGAAAATTTTATTTCTGCATTTTGAACCTGTGTGCTCTTAAGGCTATCACTAATCTAATAATCATATTTCTCCTGCCTGGACACAAAGTATCTTCCTTTCTCCCTTCCTCCTCCCTTTACTAATCCTGGGAAGCAGCCCAGGTGGCTCACTCCTACCTCCAACTTATCTGGGGACTCTCTGGTCTTTCATGCAAGCTATGAATCTTCCCTTGGTACTTCTCCACTTTTGTTATAGACAAGAAACCCTGCTAACCCTTCCAAAGGTCAACTCTTCCTGCCTGCCTCCAGCAGATGTCTTCGTGGTGTACACACACCTGCCCTCCCCAGTCTCATTAGCAGGATCCCTCTACCACTGGATGGATACACAGAAACCTTACGCTGTCAGTCAGCTATTCTGACCACTTACATTTTATATCAGATCTTATGTATTTATGCCTTAAGTTTCTAATCAGATTGGAAGATACTTAAAGGAATAACTTTTTGGACATTCTAGAAAAACATTTAGCACAATCACTTACTCATTACAGATACTCAACAAATTTTAATTAACCTAATTTGCAAAGCTGGACTGATGAAGCATAAATAAACAAGTTACAGATCTATGTAGAAAGGAAGCACTAAGATAGGGTCCATGAATTCTAGAGCAACATTGTACGCTCTAGCAACTTTATTCACCAACACTGTTTCCAATGATCAGTTAGATTTCATTCCTTCCTGGTACATATATTTAACTCTAACTAGAGAAGTTCCTTAGTTCAGAATGCTACAAAACTGATGAAAGAATCTGTGTAAAACAACTAAACAAATGGTCCATGAGGAGGATCCTAACAATTTCCTAGGCATACTTTACATAATGATTTATAAATAAAATACAGTTCTTCTAATAAGAGATGTGTGGATACAATCCATAAAAATACAGCATTTCCAATAAGTGTTGTGTCAATGGATAAGTGAATCAATGCTTTCTTCTATTTGGCAAGGCCAGAAGAAAAAGAAATGTTATGGTGCCAGAAATAGGATATCCAAGGTTAACAGTCATCCAAAAGATAATACATCATTCTCACTGTCTAATGGTTACAAAGGAGAGTCACACAAATAAGCCAAATGTGTTCACCTCATGCCAGAAACTAGCAGCAGGCTGGAGCTCCAACTCAAAGCACCCACACATTCTGCAGGTAAACTCCACCTACTCATCAACTCATCCAACAAACATTTGCTGGGGACATAAAAAGTGTCAGGTGCCATGCACAATAAGTAAGGCATAGACTGCGTCCTCAAGAAGCTCCTAGTCCATTGGAAAAGAAAGCATGCCAAAAATAACTGCAATCAATGGACAGGTTTTTAAAAACCTAAGGGCTAACAGATTTCAATAAAGAAGTATAAAAAAACCAGAATCTTTTTCCTCTTGGAGAAAAGGCATTAGCTTCCAAGGGAGATAGTGTTAAGTAAAATTACGCTGAAGTAGAAGTGAGCCAGCCAGAGTAAAAAGCAAGAAGAAAATATCTTAGGATGGAAAAATAGTGTGTGTTCTCTGGCAGGAAGGATGGAGTGGGAATGTTATGATTCAGGAAGAAATAGAATTGTCCTGGTCACAATATCGACTGGTCCAAGGAAGAGAAGATTGAAGATAGAGCTGGAAGAAATGCCGGGACTAACTATGGTGAAACAAATACAGCAACACTCAAAATTTTTGGAAGTTGCCCCTCAAAAATGTATTTAATATAAAATTTATATATACATATACATATTTATATACTTAAGCAAGATAAGCTTAATTAAAGAGGAAAGCTATAGAAACAGGAAAGACAGAGCAAAGCAAGGCACTCCCTGCCTAAGTGAGTCAGCTATGCTTTTACTTCAGTTCCAGGAACAAGCTCTGCTTAACTTAAACCCAAAGGGAAGCTGCTGGCAAGACCCAGGGAGCACACTGTGCAGCCCAAGCAAGGTTAGAGATGCACGCTGAGACAGGAGCAGGGTGCCTGTCCAGGTCAAGAGAGCAAGGACTGTTCAACAGTCTGACACAATCACAGAAAAGCAGAACTCCAGCAATGGCAGGGCTTTTATCACTCTTTTCAAAATTCAAATTCCAGAGGGAGAACTCACATTCCTTAGCTAGTGGAGGGGAGGACTCCCAGATAAACAGTCTCACCAGAGTGTGCCCAGTGAGGGAAGTGCAGATCCACAGAAAGAAATCAGGCCAAGGTCAAGGACAAACAGCCAAAAGCACAGGCAAAAAGACAAAAGTTCACTGCAATAAGCAGTAGTCTGGAAGGGGAAACAAGGACAGGAAGAGAGAAATGCAGATTCGAGAAGCAAGTGTTTCTATGCTGCTGAAAGAGCTACATCCGCTCTCTGCTGTTCACAAGTAGCCACAAGCCTTACTATAAAGTGCGACCCACAGATGCTCCTGAGCAAAGTGCCCTGGGTCTTGTTCTGCATGAAGAGAATATAAAAGCTCCCACTGTTTCTGGTACATTTAAAGAGATGGACACAGAGGGTGGGAGCCGAGGCCACAATTTGAACTGTCTTTATGTGAAAGGAAGAAGTGAAGGCAACTCTGCCTGTTCTGGTGCACAATGGTCTCGCAGAGCAGACAGCAGTAGGATGCGAAGAGTTGATGGCTGGTGCTTTCTGTGCCCAAGGCATGCATGATTTGGAGCAGAAGGGGTCCTGACAACTTTATGTGACAAATAAAAACATTTTTGTCACCAGGTACAGGGAAGCCCTGCACATATTACTGTTAGGAAAATAGTTCTCTGAATTAATTTTGAGATATTTCCAAAGAACCACCCTCTGCAAACTATTATCTATGTCTGGAAGGGCAAATGTGTTACCCAAAAGTTATAGGCTCACAGGGAGGAAACACATCTTCACCCTGACACCAAGAAAGAAGGGATTTACCTGTGAAGTGCAGATTACATTTTAGCCTCTTTGCACCTAATCCAGAACCCAAATGTACCAGCATGTGTGTGTGCAAGTCTCCGGTGTGTGCCATGACTAGGGAGCTGTGTGGCAGTGAAATTCCTGGGTGCTCCAAATGCCCTGCACAAGTATGCTACACATGCAAAAAATTCATCTATCCATACTTGAAACTTTACCTCAAACTGAAGCCTCAGTTTAAACCTAGCTTCTGGGGGAAGATATTATACATTTTTTGGCTATGTTGTTATATTCAGTGTTGAGGGAGGATTTCTCCAGAGAAGTAGAGATGGAGGCTCAAAGCAGAAAAAGCAGACCCAGGAACAGTGAACCTATGAGGGAATCTCAGTGAAAGACTGAGCTTTTGTCTTCTTTCCATTCTTTTTCTTTTAGCCTCTATGGAATGCAATACTAGGCAGATTGCTTAGAGACCTTTCCTGATTCCTAACACCCTCCAGGTACCCACAAGTATTTTATCAAAGTTACATGAGGGTGTTATAAGGAAGTAAGAAGTGGGCAGCAATGAGAAGCTGCTATTATGGCTTGTATCTAAACATCCTTTCAAAGTCTCGTGTGCTCTTAGGTGAAGCTTTTTCATTCATGGCTAGATCTAGGGTGAATTATGGATTATGAGCGGTGGTTACTGGGTTAGTCCACTGATAAAACTAGTGCATAGGTCTAGGTGGAGATGAAAGGATTTATTCAAAACAGAATCCACACTCTGGGTGTGGTTAGCACAAACCAATAGGCTTGTAGCCTGCATGAAATATAAAGGGGCAAAGGATGACAAGAGTGCTTCCTCTGGCCTCCATGCCATGGACAGTGTCTCTTCTCCATGCTCCTCTGCCATGCTACCCTGCCTTGGAGCCAGCCAACGATGGACTGAAACCTCTACAAACTGTGAGCCAAAATAAACCTTTCCTCCTCGTGCTTGCAGGTGTCACAAATCTTGTCCCAGCAATGAGAAAGTAACGAAAACATTGACCTTCATCTCATCTCTATGCTGCTCAAAGCTTCACAACAGAATGTGGTTTCTGAAAGGAGAGAACTCATTGCTACAGGAGAATGTGGCTGCAAAGCTAAGGAGAGTACAAGAGCAAAATACATCCCATCTCACTGAAATCTGCTTCATGGAGATGCCCAGAAGAAGTCGATGCCACAAAGATATATTTTGGTCATTTGAAGATACAAAACGACATTGATGGATATCCCAGCAGAAAGCAGTGACTGATGAAAACATGCACATAAAGCTCGTTTCTGAGTTCTCTGCAGCTTTAAATACCACCAGATAATGGGCCTCAGAAGTCTATATTCATCAGAGCTTATTTAAGTATTATTCAGCCAAGCATGGTAACACAGACAACATAGTGACGCTCTGACCTCAACTCCCAGAAAAAATTAATAGGGCTGGGGATATAGCTCAGTGGTACAGTGTCTCTAAATTTAATCCCTAGTACTGCAAAAATTAATATTTTTAAATTAAAAAGGCTGGAGACTGTAGCTCAGCTCTCTCTCTATTCAATCCCCAGAACCTCAAAGAATACCAACAAAATATATTACTCATACACAAAAAATATTAATCTACACAGAAAGAGAGAGAGAGAGAGTCCAGGCAAATACTAATTACTATCTGAAAAAGAAAGTACTAAAAGCTGTACAATAAAAGGACGCATAAAATTAGGATTATAAAGGTAAGTACATCAAAAATGTAAATGCTACAGTAAAAATTATAGGTAATGAGACATGAAACCAGTTATAAACCATTGTCTATATATTTTTAGTAGTTTCCCTAGATCTAAAACAATATTTATCTACTGATGATTTCTTTTTGTTAAATGGCTTAAAGTTTTGAATAATTTTCTAAATTAAGGAAAACTTCTGTGTTATTATGAATTATCCAGGAAAGCAAATTTCTGAATTTTATTTAGGTCTCAACCTTTAATAGCTTCATTTTATGTTGCTAACTTAGACATAAAAGAACAGTAGGTGATAGAATGCAAATCTCAAAAGTAATTACTAGTGTAAGTGATGTAAAAATCCTTAAATAATTATAACCTGGATCTGGAATTCCAGTTTTATCAGACAGAACTAGAAAAGGAGGGAGGAGGGAGTAATTCTCATTCAAAGTTTATCTTCATAAAATGGGGGAGGTTGTTACTATGCATTCATACAGTTGATGATTAGAGGAAAATGTATTCAAATAGTTTTAAAGCTTAACAACAACCAAAGAATAGCACTTCAAGCAACTAAATTTATTAAAGGGAAAAACAACGAGAAAGTGAAACCAGAGATCTAAGTTTAAAATGACAGCAAATCTTAATAGTTCATGTTTTTATCCAAAGTATTTTCAGTCAGCTCACCTTACCAGGTAATGCAATGCTTTCTAGTATTTTGATATTTGCTTCTAGGCTACTGTGTTTAGAGTGTGGAAGCAAATAAAATACTTTCAGGACAAAATGTTAATATTCCATAGAATTCTTTTCCTACCAAGCAAGCTTATGAATTGAAGTTGTGGCTGCAGAATGCAAAGAGTTCCCTATGCCTATAAATAGGATAACTATACTGTACTTATAAATAAGGTACCTGTAAGAAGTCTATTATAATGCAAGTTTATATCTTGCATTTCCGAGTTTATGTATTTTCCCTATCCAACCCACCACTGTGAATTCTAAACATTTCATGACATTTACAAAGAATCATAGTTTTTGCCTACGTTTTCCACTCAGTGAAATATGACTCTGTAAAAGTATACAAAAATTCATGATGTTAGCTTTTGCAAAAAATGTTTTCATAGTTATGTACTGATAACCTCATGCCTATGGAATTACTATCGGCTATGACTTTTATGATATCTAACTATGGCATTTCTATGTTGCCCAATAAATATGAACGCTTATAGATAGCTCTACATTTCTGCTTTTTGCAAGCTGAATTCTGGGCCAAGTCATTTGGCTCTTGGTTCGTTGAGATTAAAGAAAAAGGGTACATATAACTCTGTTAAGTGACATTCAATTACAGGAGGTGTCTTAAACACTCAAGCCTTAAATTAGGTCCAAAAATTGTTCTACATTTCTTGTTATTGCTCTCAGTGGGAGAAAAAATTCTTGCAAAGTCTTAGATTCTTTTTAATCAATTGACATATAGGACTAGAAAGCTTTCTAAACTAGCAAAAAAATCATTTTGAATTAAATAAGGCTAAATTGATTTTTATTCAGTGATTGTTCAAATCCAAATTTTTTTTTCTTTACTGATGATTTCTATTTGTTAAATGAGTCAAAGATCAGGAATAATTATTGAAAATTAAGCAAAAATTCTGTATAATAACAAATTATCAAGGAAAGAAAATGTCCAGATTTCATTTACTTCCCAACTTTTAATAGCCTAGTTTTATATTGCTATCATAGATATCAAAGAACAGTGGATTTAAAAGCAATAAGTATGAAAAATTCATTCTCCCCAAGTTTTTAGAAACACATTCTTTTATACTTCCAGGTTTAAGTTACTCAATTGCTTTAGTTATATCCAGCTATAATTTAGTAGACCTGAATTCGGAAGTCATATTTCTAAAAATGTCTTCAGGTCCAAACCAAGCAAACCATCAATACACGCATGAGATCTGCCAATATTTATTGGGATTATTGACACGACCAGCAGAACTAGTAGCCCCAGTGGCACAATCATGTGACTGACCACTAGGACCTGTCTTTTTGGATCTCATTCAACGTGCCTTGGGTTCTTTTTAAAATCCTGTTTTATTGTGAAAGTTTCCAATCCTAAAGAGGCCTTAGAATGTCAGTACAATGAATACCCAAATACCTCCTACCTAGACTCACTAGTTATTAACAGTTTACCACATTTGCCTTCTTTTTTCTTTCTACACACAGTTTGCTTTACAAAATCATTTGACAAAACTTAAGGGGTATTATGATTAGTAAAAATCACCTCACTCATTTTTTAAATGGAAATATGTACTTTATTAGACTGGTAGCCAGCTGTGCATCTCAGTAGCTACAATGGGGAATACCATGTCTGCTTTGTGTTAATCTACTTGGTACGACAAATAGTAAAGTGTGTATACGTGGGAGAAAGTGTAAGTGGGTGAGAGTTTTATCCACATTATGAGATGTGTTACATTTTGGTGTATGTTTAATTGTTTTTATTACATGTTTTTAAATTTTTTTCTTGCAGAATTAGCCTAATTCAGTACAATAATGCATGAAAATCTGCTTTTACAACTTTGGAAAGAGGTCAAAAGTGAGTCATAATGTGATCCAGCTACCAGGGATGACTTGGAGCATGTGAACCAAGGAAGTTACCAAGGTAAGGCAGACAGAGAAGTACAGAATGAAGACCTTGATTCAGATTCGGAATACAAGAGTAAGGTAAATAAATATTTGACTAGTCAAAAGAGTCATGTATACCTGAATGATCCAGTGTTAGAACCAAGTCAGAAAATATTAGGTTCTTGCCAGGAGTGAAGCACACTAGGCAGAATGCCAACACCACAACTCAATGCTGGAAATGGTTTGTAATTGAAGACATACTACAAGGTGTTTGCCACACACTAATAATTAAATACAAGTAAAATATTCTACATGCTTCAATATTAATACCTCAAAATATATTTATCATGACACCTCACTAAACTAAAAGCCTCCAAAGCAGGACTTTATTATTCTACTTATCAGAATCTGAAGGATTTATGGGGAAATAACCAGTGATGTGGAGACTATAAGAATAATAATGGCACTCAAGAGATTTGGTCTCTTTCAAAACTGCCTACATTTTGATGACAAAAAGATCGACCAAGAAAGAAAAAAGAAAAATATTCAACAATTTGATAGGTATTTCCTTATTTTTTGAAGGCTTTGTTTAGAACTGTCAAGCAATTATACGATGACTGAATACATGACAACTGACAAACAGCTGGCATCATTCTGTGGTTACTAAAGCTTTTGGCAATGTATGCCATGTAAGCCTTCCAAAAGTTGGTACAAAAAAAAATATGCCTTGGTCGATGTGAAGACATTTTGAATTAAGAAATTTTTCTGGGAACTCGGCCACCAGGTTTTTCTTCATGCAGTAAAAAACCATGTAACATTGTGAACAGACTTGTTTCACCTATTTCAAAATGTAACCCAAATGTCACATTCAACAGTTGGTTCACTAGCTACCCACTGATTTGCTAAAAGAACCCCAGATGACAAGAGCATGGACCACACATGAGAATAAAGCCAAGATCCCTGGAAAAAAAGCTGTTAAGCTCACAATAGAGAAATGTATAGTATAATCTTTGAATTTCAGAAAGACACAATTCTTGACCTCCTATATGGTGAAGAAAAGTAAAGTAATATTGATATGTCAATGTTACACTATGATGATAAGATTGATAGTGAAGCCAGGAATCGTGGTGCAGGCCTGTAATTCCAGCATTTAGAAGGCTGAGGCAGGAGGATCCTGTAAGTTCAAGGTCAGCCTGCTAAATATCCTGAGTTCCAGTTAGCCTATACTACATTATGGTAAAGAAAAACAAAGTAATATTGACACTATCAACTTTATGCCATGACGATAAAACTGATACTGAAGCCCAGCTTGGTGGTTCATGCCTGTTTTCCTCGTACTCTGGAGAACTGAGGCAGGAAGATCCTGTGAGTTCAAGGTCAACTGGTGGTACAAGTGAGTCCTGGGCCAGCCTGAACTATGTAAATAAACCCTGCTTCAAAAAAAAAAAAAAAAAAAAGACTGATATTGAATTTTTAACAAAAATGAAGCCAGAAATGGTCAGATTTTACAACAAAATGGAAGGCAGAGTATATGTTGTTGAGACAACATGCCGTTGTCACTCAAAACACTAACCATCAGCCAACAGTAGTGTTTTACTTGATCTTAACATGTCAGGTATAAACAACTTCATAGTTTATGAAGAATATAAGTCCAAAATATCACAGAGAAATTTTCTTATAGGATTGAGATTGGAATTGATCAATGATAAATTATAACAGAGGAAGATTAGGCTATTCCAAAGAATCTCATAAAAGAATTATAGAGCAGACTGGTGAACACCCAGGTAAAACATGACAAGCACACACTAAGGAAACAGAAGACCAGCAAGATGTCAAGCACGTTTTACCAAAGGAGACAGGAAAACAAAATACTCATGCTCTCAATGCAAGCAATATGTATGTATGGAGCATGCTGTTCACATTCGTGAAAACTGCATGGTGGACTTTTATTTATATTTTCATTGTAGTTACATAGGATTTTATTTGTGTTGTTATTTCTTAATTTGGTAAGCAACTACATTTGATATTTTATTTTATTGATGTTTCATTTTCCTGGCAAGTGCACATTGTGTAATACAATAGGAAGCTCCTGACAAGAGAGGAAGATAAGAGAAGTGAAAGTATGGCTTGCCAAACAGGACAAAAAGCTAAGCACACATGCTGTCAGTGTAAGACTTGCGTATGGAACATGCTGTTGTGCTGTGTAAAGACTCCCTTAGGTCCGATAATTGAAGTAAAGATTATTTCTGTGGTAGAGTTTTATTTGTATTTTCATTGTCATTCATGTAGAAATTTATTTCTGCTGTTATTTTTTAGATCTTGAAGGCAGATAGTTGAAAATATTGATGTTTATTCTAAACAATACATATTAAAATTTAATGTGTTATTTTATTGATATTTTATTTTCCTGTTAAGTACACATTTAATTTAATAAAATGCTTAAAGTTAAAATTAATAATTCACCAACAGAAATACTCCTAAAAACTAACCATGGGCATTATACACTCCCATAATGGACCTTTTCTAAAAATTTACTGTGATTCCTCTTTTAAGTTCCAGACACCATGTCATGTTATTAATAAATACTACAGCCTTATTGACATTATACAATATAACCATATTTCCATAATCACATCCAAGGATAGTGGTATAATACTATTACCTAATATACAGTCTACAATTATATTTTAATTATACTTTTTTTCCATTCAGTCAAAGATCACACACTGTATTTAATTTGTTATAGTTCCTTTAATTTAAGACAATCCCCTCTTTTTCTCTTTTCATATCTCTCATAGCACGGGTATTTTGAAGAATTCAAGCAACTATCTTGTAAGAAGTCCTACAATCTGAATTTCTGTGTTTTCTCATGATTAATTTCAAATTCAACATTTTTGGAAAAGTGTTACTTGGTTATGTTTTATACTTCATATTGACTGGAACACATATATTGAGCCAGGCCTTGTATTAGTTCTTACAGCTTTGTTAGTGAGGAAAACCCTCATTTCTCTTTTCAGGCTAAATAGCAACTCAACAAAAAACCACTAGGTCCATGTGTACCTGTAAATTCTCAGACTTTGGTGTCACAGTGGAGATGGCTCAAGCCAAAGCCTATGCAGGGCCAGGGGTTAGGGATGTTGGCACATGTTCTTGTATATGCTAACATCATCCGAGGGCTCTGGGCCACCTCACCTAACACCTGATTACAGCAATGACCTACAGTGCGTTGGGCTGGCCAAGGTGCAGGTAGCGATATTCTCTGTATATGGTGACAGTCCCAAGGTACAGAGACAGAAAGAAAGAGGAAAGCCAGGAAGCTACGAGGCCACAGGTCCACAGGGTTACACAGGACACTGCGGGAGCCCAGGAGGGCTGAGGAGTTGGGAGCACCCTGACCTGAAAGCAAGCTAAACTGGTGGATGTGACACACCTTCTCTATCCCACCACCCACCACTGTCACCCTAGGTTTCCTGCAGGGGCACCATTGCATGCAGTTGCCTTACAAACCTTGGTCACTTACACTGTCACAGACATGTCCATAAATGGAATCTGGCATCATCCTTTAAAAAAAAAAATTCATTGTGATATTAAACAGAGCTTACTGTTCATTTATCAACAATTTAAATGTCAGGAGACACATGCCATGACTTGCTCTAATCCAAATCGGTAAATGTGGGCCAAGAAAGCTAGGATTCAGCTTTATAATCAACAACTGGGGCAGACTGAATTGAGCGAAACATTCACATCATTGTAGTTAGTTCACAAAGAGGTGAAGAGAGCTGAAATTAGAGCACGGGAAGGAATTACTCTCAATTAGAATCAGGCTCCATGCATTTATGCACCGAAGCTCAGGTTCAGATTCTGCCAAAGGACAATCAGACATACATCCCTCAGGAGCTGCTCAACAATTTGAGCCAGAGGCCAGGAATGTGACTCGGGAAGACCTGCTAACGCCTGCAAGCAGAACATCTGGCCTACCTCGCCCACTGACATGGAACCGCTCCATGTGGCCGGCCCAAAAGCACCCATGTACAAATGAAAAGCCCTCTGTCCCCAATTAGTTTGAATTAAGTCAGTTAAATAACTTTTGTTTTAGCTGTGATGACTGCTGAGTCTGAGAAAAACAGAAGCAACAGGAATGCAAAGTTTACGGCTCACGGCCCTTAACCCGCTAGACCCTGCCTGGCTCTCCCTCACAGGACTAACTGAGAGCCCTGGGAGTCAGAAGTGCCAGGCCACAGAGGGGCTCTACCAGGCTGAAAAGTTTTTATTCAGTTATTGCTATGTTAAAATTTTATAATAAACCTTTCTGTGTACTCTGTCTTTCTCCTAATTAATCCCCAAATCAAATTACACTTAAAGTCAATATTTGAATCAAAAATGTTATTTGTGATTTTGTGAAAACACTGCAACAAAATAAAATGTTACCATAGTCCCAAACTCCTTTAAACACACACACACACACACACACACACACACACACACACACACACACACACACCACAACACACATCCCACAAACCCATACTGGTCTTTGGCACACTGCTAAGGTTTTATGTTTGAGAAAGAAAGAAACTAGACCACTTACCAAAACAAATTCAAAATGGCCAGCACCCAAAGGTGAGCAGTGGAACTATGAAACCACTAAAATAATACACTGGGAAAATGCTTCAAAATATTAGTATACTCAGTGATATATTCCAAAATAAGCTAAAAACATTGATCATCACAACAAAAATAGACAAATGGGATTATAGAAAATTAAGAACCTCCCTACCTCAAAGAAAATAATCTGTGGCCTGAAGAAAGAGCACACAGAATAGGGGGATCATTATAAACTATTCACGGTCAATGGATTAATATCCAGAATATATAAGGAATTCAAACAACTCAACAGCCAAATAATAACAATAAACAAATTTTAAAATGACTAAATGATCTAAACAGACATTTTTCATAAGACAAACAAATGGCTAATGGGCATATAAAAATGTTCAACATCACTAAATCACCAAAAAACTTAAATAAAAACTACAGTGCAGTTTCATCTCACCCTGGTTATAAAAAGTATAAAAAATGCTAGCAAGGACGTGGAGAAAGGCGAGCAAGAGGACACGTTTGTAGGAATGTAGATTAGTATAGTCAGTAAGGGAAACAGTATAGAGGTCTTTTAAAAACTTAAAAGAAGAGCCACAGTAAGACTCAGCAATTGCACTACTGGACACCTATCAAAAGGAAATGAAATCAGCTTGTGGAAGAGGCACGTGGAATCCCACATCACTGCAGCACTACAACAACAGATGTCATGGAATGAACATAGGTGTCTATCCATGGATGAATGGAATGCAATGAACTATTATTCAGCTTCTTTCAAAAAGAACTGAAGTGAAATAAGCCAACCACAGAAAGACAAATACCACATGCTTTCTCTCATATATAAGAGATTAACAAGCTGACCTTGTAGGATGAGGCAGTAGAATCCTAGTCATTAGTGGGTAGGGAGAAAGACAGGAGAGAAAGGCTGGATAATAAGTAGTAAGGTACTGTTTTTTAGATATGAGGAATAAGTTCTAGTCACAGTAGGGTGAATATCATTTACATCAATTTATTATGTATTTCAGAATAACTAGTGGAGGACTTTGAAGAGTCTCAACACAAAGAAATAATAAACATTTCGGGAAATGGAAATTTTAATTACTCTGATATGATCATGACACATTACATATGAAAAATTGTTAGTGATATATATATATATATATACACACACACACACACACACACACACACACACACACATATATATATATATATATATATATATATATATATATAACTTATTTTTGTGGATGATAGAATTAGAAGATCTAATCTCTTCCCCCAAGTAAAGAAACAACTTTTCTAATATAATTTCTACCTCATTAATCTCAGTGTCACCTTTATCAAAATTAAATTCCATTCTGTCCTAAGAAAACTTTTCTATAGTCAAATTTGACAGGTGAATTTACAGAACCTAATGATGACAAATGTCCACATGTAGGGAAAGCGCTAGGCATTCTGAGGAGACTGGAAAAGTGGGGGGCACTGTCAGGGCCACCCAGAAAACAAGAACAAGTTATTTTGAATACAGGGGATTTAATACAGTGACTTGTTAGAAAATTACTGTAAAGGTTGAGGTACAGAAAATAACAGGTAAACAAACCCAGAAAGTAGTCATTTCAGGAAACTTGTGGGCATGGCAGAGGCCAGGGCAACTGTCCCTTCCACCCTTAGCCAGACTCCAGGCTTGCTAACAGAAAAGGTCTCAGAAGAATGTCAGTTCTGCTACTTACTGACAGGTACTACGACCAGTTGTGACCTTTGCGCTGATGTTCACTGTCATCTTGAACTATCTGTCCAAGTTCAGTAAGCATGAAGAATATGACAAAATGAGGGGTCAGAGGAGAAGGTGGTCAGTTCTGTGTGACAGGAAGTCATCTGAGGAAAAGCAAGACACTAAAGAGAGCAGCCGGTTGAAAAATCTCGACTTTTTCTTGAGAAGGCACGTAGCACATACTCAGTTTCTTAGTGAGGAAACTTTTTCAGTGGGATAACTAGAATCTTAGCATTTTCACAAACCACTTCACAAATCAGAAGCACCAGAGGACAAGACAGCTGAGGAAGGGGGACTTGGAAGAACATCCTTCCAGGAGCCAGAGGGGCAAAAGCTGGGTGACCAAAGAAAAAAGAGAGTCAGAATAAAAAGAGCTAACAGAGCTCACCAATTTTGCCTTAGGAAAGGTAGAATAAAAAGCAATGCATCTTATTCAGTTTTTACTGTTTTGTTCCTGAAACCTGCTTATGGCTGCACGTGATAATAAGATTCACATTTTGATATTTTGAAGAGTGAGATTTAAATTCTCTCCCTCTCAAATTTTCCCTCCAATTGTTCTCCCAATGCAACAACCCCTGAAGAAGCCAGTTTAGAGGACCCATTAGAGCCAACCGTACACAACATGGTTGTATTTTCTCCTTGCAACTTTTTACAGCCAAAGAGAACTTGTCAGCAAATTTAACTGCCAAAACAAGTCAAACCTCCACACAATAAATATCTTTTTTGACGATAACTATTACTTGATCTCTTTCAACATGTTGAAGTTTTGTTTTCTTATTACTATGTTACACACAGGGATCCTTATCTCACCATAGCATCGAGCACAGAGAATCATTCCAAACAGCACTGCCATCGCCATGGAAACAGAAGTTTACCTCTAAAAGAAGACCTTCCTGTATTTCCCCGTGCTGTTCTGATGATGGCAAGAGGGCCTGGGGAAAGTTGCCCTTCTGGCAGGCAGGACCGGAAGCAGTAGTTGTTCCTGGGGTCCTCAGATATTGACAGACTCAGGGGGCCTCACATAGGGCCAGAGGACATTTTCTAGTCACCCAGGACTTGGTGCCTGGCTTCACCATGGCAACAGCACCCTGACTTCCTTGTCCAGCAACATCCCTTCACCAGAAGTCACTTCTCTCTCTCGGACATGGTGCCCTGTGCTTTTAGCAGACAGTGCAGCCTGAAGGGACTCTCTTGTTCTCATTGGGTAATTCTTTTTTTTTGAAACAGGGTCTCGCTTTGTGGTTCAGGCTGGCCCTGAGCTCAGCCTCCAACTCACATCACAATCCTCCTGCCTCTGCCTCCCGAGTGCTGGGATTACAGGCGTGAGCCACCACGCCCGGCACTGTGGTATGTGGTACTGGTTGCTGCTGGGGTGAGTCTCCACACCCAGTATTGTTATGTGGTTACCAGGGAATCAAACCCGGGCCCTTGCGCTTGCAAGACAGGCGCCAGAACCACTGAGCTAACTCCCCGGCTCCCTCATTGGGTAATTCTTTCCAAACACATCAGTGAGTTGGCCATAGAGTTGCTTCTTTACACGCACGGCCCCTTGTACACAGCCTCAGGTGTTACATTTTTCCATAAGCTGTGACAGAGTTCTGCCTGTCCAACTCTCCCTTTGCTAAAACTTTTTTAAGTAGTTTAATCCTCATTTTACGCAACAGCCTAAATATGAACAGATCAATTGTGGGCTAACAGCCTGAGGGAGATAAATCATATAACACCTGCCCCTGTATTATTTGGAATCCATCAGCCTCACCATCAGTATCAGCCATATTGGTTGGTGTCACACTATGCCAAGCTCTGGTCATAAACAGGGCAAAACACAAACGGTGGGAGGCAGGAAAGAATAGAGGCCAGAGCTCTGAAGTTCTAACTCACATCAGGGGATTTGCTCCCGGATTCCTAAGCCCACACTCCATGCCATCCAGTGAGAATCCATTTTGAAGGTCACCTTTCCCATAAAATCTTGACCAACAGTTCTATAGTCAGAGTAACCTCTCCACCTGGAACTGTGGCAGCTCAGATCCTCACCTGCCCAGTAAGGATGAAGGATGTGGCACCACAATTGTCATTTATATTCACACGCGTGGCCAACACCAGATTATAAACACCGGGAAAATCGAGCTGCCTCCTGTGTGCGGACTGTGGTCACTGCCCGACAAGCTGGGTGACGGACTCCACACTGACCCAGCGTGCCCGCGGTGCCCTGAAGCCACAGGCACAGATTCTGTAGGTCAGTTACCAGATCTTAACTTTCCTGAGCTCCCTGGTAATATTCGATGCACTACAGACATACCTAATACTACTCTTGGAAGTGTGCTATTTGACCCACTGGTAAGCTGTCTTCACCCTTCTCTCTATTTTAATCATCCTGTGGGTGCCCTGTTCACAGTAGAACAGGCCTGTATCAGACTGAGCCCCTCTGATTTCTTATTTTGGACCTGCAAAACCAAAGATGTGTAAATCAAGCACACTCATCTCAAAACCGTTGCTACCACCTGATGCAAGGGCTGCAGAGACAAGGGACACTATGGCGTCTGAATCTTAGCAAAGCCTATGCCTTTTCTACTTCATGAACATTTTGAGCCAATGAAAAAACATACATTTACCAGTCTTAAGCAGTATGAGGGGAGGACACAAATATTTGAAACGAATAACTTTAGACTTCAATTATGAACACTGTGAAATCAATTCCCTAATTACATATATAATAAATCATTTTCCCCTTAGCAAGAAAACTAATTAGTGAGCAAAACACAGGCAGACTCTCACTACCTCCTCAGTAGATGCTTATTTATAATTATCAGGATACCAGAAAATGTTGTTTTCAAAAGGAACAGATTCTAATTCCCTCCACTCCCGGTCTTCCTGCTCTGGGTAACAATTGCTGCACTGAAAACCAAACTACCCTGAAGGAGAATAATCAGCACACTGGCGGCTTAGAAGCCCAGGTACCAGTTAATAATTCAGGAGCAGTAAGCTATCAAGTTGTTCTTATATGCTTTCTCCACTGAAATTTCTTCTTGGGCAAAGAATCTCTTGGAAAAGTTTCCATCACTCCCACCAAGAAGAGTTTGGAGAAATAGACTGTAGCACTCTCAAAACATAGGTCATAATTGTAAGGGTTTCACTTCTCTTTAATTGACTATCTGGTCTCCACATCAAGTCATGGTACTTCTCTGAACTAACTCCTTCAATTTGCATGGCAGTATCTCTTTTTACTGTCCAGGCTCTTACGTGTTGGCAAGAGAAAGAAAGTGACAAGCTGATCTCTTCTTCCTTCTGCACCTCTGAAGAATGGTAACCTCGACCTTCCCCCTAAGCTCCACCCACCCAACCAAACCCTGGAGCAGCTCAAGCCCTCAGCAGTGATCCAGCTCCTTTTAGCTACCTTAGCCTCCTTGCTCTGTTAATCATCGCTGCAGTTAGCCATTCCCTATTTTACGACTTGGCTTCTTACACGAACACACCCAGGGGACAAGTATTCCATGAAGAGGCCTTCTAGTGACAGTGGTTTCTTCAGATTTGCTTCTAAGGCTCTACCCTTCTCTCCCTAATGGTTCATTCCAAACACACAACTTACAGAAGCCCATGGGGCATTGTACAAATGATTTTAAATTAAACACAAAAGAAGGAAACTTGCTAAAAGTAAGAATTAATATCCACTCAGTTTTTTAAAATGAAGGAAATAGGCATGGAAGGATCTTATCTCAGTCAGATAATGGCCAATGGCCAACATCATATTAAACTGGGAAAAGCTAAAAGTTTTCCTTCAAAAATCAGGAACAAGACAAGGACATCCACTATCCTAGCTGTTCAATAGAGTTCTCCAAATGCTAGCCAGGGCGGTCAGGCAACACAAAGAAATAAAAGGGATATATGAAATGCTCCTCCACCAAAGGATTTGTGGAATTAATAACCAAATATAGTAGCAAAGCAGGACAGAAAGTCAGTACACAAACACATCAACCCTCCTGTACCCAATAAAACCTACCGAGAAAAAAATTAGGGAAGCAGTACATTCACAATAGCATCAATAAACATTAACAACTCAGTTTACCTAACCACGGAAATGAAAGAACTCTACAGTAAAAACTACTATACTCTGAGAAAGAATTTTGAAAAGGACATCAAAAATTAAAAAGTTATACTTTATTCCTAAATATCATCAAAATGGCTATATTTTCAATACTGAGTTACAGTATTTAATGATATCCCACTCGAAATACCAGTATCACTCCTCACAGAACTAGAGAAAAAAAAAAAAGAAGAGACTCAGAAAGGCAATCCTGGGCAACAAAATCAAGACAGAAAAAAAAATCACAATTTCAGAATTCAAATTTACAAATTACTACAAATTTACTATAATTTACAGTGGTAGCAAATATTGGCCAAAAAAAAGATGTGACTAAATGGGATAGAACACAGGATACAGAAACAACTCTAGGCATATTCAGCTACCTGATCTCTGACCAAAAAAATTTAAAAAGCCAAAAACATACACTAGAGGAAATATAGCCTTTTTAATAAATGGTCCTGAGAAAACTTCTATCACATGCAGAGGTTAAATCTAGACCCACATCTTTCATCATGTACTAAGCTAAAATCAAAATGTATCAAAGATATAAATATTAAAACAGGAACAATACACTGGAAAACAAAATAGGTAAAACTCTTAAAGAGACAGGTGTAGGCAAGAACTTCCTGAAAAGAATCCCAATCACACAAGAAATAATACTAAGATTCAACAATAAGATCATAGCAAATTAAAATGCTTCTGCACAGCAAAGCAAACAACCGAGTCAAGAGACAACTGACAGAATGGAAAAAAAAAAAATTCCAGCTATCCTCAGACGGAGGACTAATATCTACAATATATAAAGAATTCAAAAAAATTAGATCCACCAAAATAAAAGACCCATTGAAAAATGGGCAAGTTGGCCAGAGAGTTAGCTCAGTGGTTCCTGCACCTGCCTTGGAAGCGCAAGGGCCCAGGTTGCATCCCTGGTAACCACAAACAACAATGCTGGGCATGGTGACTCACGCTGACCAGCAATCAGAACCACATATTACAATGTCGGGCGTAGTGGCTCATGCCTGTAATTCCAGCAATCAGGAGGCAGAAGCAGGAGGATTGCTGAATTTTGGGCTCAGTTCAGGACCAGCCTGAACTACAAAGCGAGACTCTGTCTCAAAAAAAAAAAAGAGAGAGAGTAGAGAGGAGGGGAGGGAGGGGGGAGAGGGGAGTAAAACAGGCAAAATATTCCATATCATTGACCACTTGAGAAATGCAAATTAGAACAATACTGAGATTCTGTTGTACTCCAGAAAGAATTGCTATCATCAAGATAAAATAGCAGCAAATGTTAGTAAGGCTGTGGGGGAAAGAAACCCTTCTACACTGTTGCTGGGGGTGTGAACCAGTACAACCACTATGAAAATCAGTATGGAGACTCCTCAATAAATTAAAACTAAAAGTTCCATTTAACCTAGCTATCCATCTTATAGGCATCCTCCCCCAAAAGTGAAAGACATAATGTTGCCGTGATATATGCATACCTATGTGTTTATAGCAGCACCATTCACAGTAGTTAAATGTTTGGAATAGTCTATATGCCCATTCACAAATGAATAGATAAAAAATGTAGTATTTATACACAATGCAATACTCCTCTGCCACAAACAAAGGGTAGGAAGATGATGCACCTTGAGACCATAATATTATGGAAATAAATCAGACACAGAAACTTAAATATCACAGGGCAACTTTTATATGAGGAGCTCACAATATAAATAAAGAGCAAAATAACATTTAGGTAAAAGGAAATAGGAAAATAGATTTTTTGAACACAGGTATGGGAACGAAGAGACAGACGGAGTAGGGAAGGGGGAGAAGAAAGGGGATAAAAAGAATTAAGATGTGTTATGTGCATGTATCAACACCCCACAAGGAATGTGATAATTATGTACAACAAACATGGACTAATGAAATATAAAAATTGAAAACAAAGGTAAGCATTTTGAATTCAGATTCCTCTAAGTATCCTCTGCCTACTGCTTTGTTCTAACCAGCATTTTCAGGGCCTGTGGTTAATAAGAAACAGAATGGTCCTCAGTCTTCCTGTTTAAAAAAGAATCATAAAATCGCTCATTTTACGACTGAGAACACTTGCCCGGTTCTCAGGGACTCCAGGTGTTCCCTCATTTTGTCTGCAGTGGCTCTAACATGGATGAGACTGCCTGTTTGCATTATCCTCTATTTCCCAGGAGCAGCGACTTAGCATCGGGCCCTGAATCACTTGTCTACGCTCACAGCCTGGCTTGAGGACACAGACACTGTTGTCCCTTGCTCTGCAACGGGCCGTTTCCTCTTCATTTGCAGCCAAACACAAAGGTTCCTTCCCTAGTCCTGCTGCACCTTCTAGCACAATAATCCACAACTTCCTCAGAGAAAGGGAAAGGAATTTTCTTAAACTAATATCCCTTTCTACCCAAACAATTCCTAGCTGCAATGCTGTGAGACTCTCAGAGTATACTCCCTGAATAGGTAAAAGGCAGAAGCTCTTGGCCTTTTTCTTTCCTCTTTCTTGTTTGAGAATCAGGAAGAGTTACTCAGGTGAACACCACAGAAGCATGAAAGTGCTTGAGATTCCTGTGTTCCCCAGGTGCTGTGTAACTTATGAGTCTTTGGATTGTAGGCTACAGAGACTAACTCCAAGCAGTGTCCAAACAAAAGGAGACTTTACTACCACGTGTCCCTGGGAGAAGGCTGAAGGGCCCACCTGGCATGAAACAGTGAGCTGCTTGGACTCAGAATTGTCAAGGTATATTCTCTCAATTTACTCTTTTCCACTATATTAACTTAGTCCTCGCAACACATCAGAAGTCTTTGGCTGAAAGCTGACAATTACAGAGAACAATCAGACCTTTTTGTACAGTGTTAACAACAGACCTGAGAGGGCTCTGATGTCCAGTCTGGGCTAGCACCCATTCCTGAGCCAATCCTGATGGACGCAAAGCTGCATTTAGTACAGCCAATGTGTACAGAGGCCACCCCCCTCCAAACCCCCATGACATGGATATTTGTGAGGAAGAAAAAGGATGGTGAACAGAAAAATATTAGCAAATGTATGTACTGTTTGATTTGGGTGTTGTGGCTCAAGCCCGGGACATGCAAAATGCTTTCTGAGCTCTTTCCCAACTCCAAATTAACAAATTCTAACAGAGACTTTGTCAATATAAAATATCAAATATATTTAAGAGTCGGTCCCAATTGCTCATTCTCTGCATGCAATATTTTATTCTTTACTGAATATAATATGTCAGGTAAATTAAAGGATGTTAAGACAGGTTTGTGGCCACTGATTAATGAATTGTCTCTAAGCCTTGGTTTCAAGTGAGTAAATTTGGCTACATGGACAACAAGAACATTCTTTTTAAAAAATAATTTATATGGTTTTCTCCATTAGAAAAATACCAATTCAAGGAATTACATTGTACCAGTAATCAAAGTTGCATTCTGACCCAGCTGCTGGATTACATAAATCTCTAACATCTTTAATGTTTTCAATAATTTGAAAGTTAGTATGATGACTTTGCAAGCCCAGCACTACAGTTGCTCCTTGTATGGGTTTTATCTATTGAGTATCACGCACAGCAGCTACACTCATGATCTGATTTTGAAATTTTGGGAACCTATACATTTCCTGAAAAAACTACTTGGTTTTGACCACAAAATAAGAAATTAGGTGGATCAATTGTTTTTCTTGCTGTTGAAAAAAAAAAAAAAAAACAGGGGAAAATCTCTGTAGCCCTGAGTTGAATAAATAATTCTTAGCTACAAGGTAAAACGCCTAAGTCATTCTAAAATGTAAATTCAGTTTTAATAAAATTAAAAATGCTTTATTTCTAAACATGTAAGTAATTGAAAAGACAAGTCATATGCTGAGGAGAAGATATTTGTAAGTAATATATGTGATCTAAAAAATTATATCTGGGGGCTGGGGATTTAGCTCAGTGTTTCTGGTGCCTGCCTTACAAGTGAAAGGACCCCGGGTTGGATCCCCCGGTCACCACATACAACAATGCCAGGTGTGGTGACTTACACCCACCAGCAATCAGAACCACATACCACAATGCTGGGCAGAGTGGCTTACACCTGTAATCCCAGCACTTGGGAGGCAGAGACAAGACGATTGCTGAGTTTAAGGTTGGATTCAGGACCAGTCTGAATTACAAAGTGAGAACCTGTCTCAAAAAAAAAAAAAATTGTATCTGGAAGAGAGTAGATTGAGGAAGTGTGGGTTTGTCTCAGACATACATATATGGAAATACTGCGCTGAACCTAATCAACATGTGAAATTAATCAATACTGACCTAAGACAGAAGGTAATTTTTTAAAAACTTGTATCTAGAAATAACTTTCAACTTACTATAAGATGACAAAACAATTTTTAAATGGCAATGACTTGGATAGACACTTCACCATAGCACATAAATATATGAAAAATGCTCAATAACATTAACCATCAAGGAAGTGCATACTAAAACCACAATAAGAAATGCTACCATGCATCCAGTAGAAGAACAACATACAGAAAGATAATAACTGTCAAACACTGAAACCCTTAGTCATCACTAATAAGCATACGAAAGACCACAGACACTTTAGAAATTGTATGGTGGTTTCTTTAAAAATTAAATAGGAATTACCATATGATTTAGCAGTTTTGCCCTTAAATATATACACAATATATATGAAAAAATATATATAATGAAAAATATATGTCCACACAAAGACTTGTATGACAATGTTCATAGCAACATGACTATAATAGTTAAGGTCTAGAGAGAGTCCAAATGGCTATCAACCAGTAAATGGGGAAATACAATATCATACATCTACACAAGGGAATACCATTCAGCAATAAAAAAGAACAAAATACAATGGTGCCTAAGCTCATGGAATTAATTCTTTCCACAATTCTAGTCATAAACTGAGGGTGAAAACCAAGTCAAATTTCCCGATAACGTCAGCACTGAGCCTGATCATTGTATTTGATTTGGTTCTCATCCAACTCCATTTGCAAACAGAATCAGAGAAAGGAATAAGTTTTATGAACTGAAGTACCACTGTACTAATACATAAAATATAAGTGAATCTTAAAATCATTACATAAGAGAAAGACAAAGAATTGTGTTTCACATGATTCCATTTGCAGGCAGTGGCCAGAGGAAACAACTCTTTTGGACTAAGACAGCATACCAATGGATTCCCAGGACTTGGATAGAGTAGACATATTAGACTAATGGTATAATATAAGTGGGGACTGACTGAAAATAGGTTCAAGAAATTTGGAGAGTAATGGAAAGGTCCATAAGCAAAATGTGATGATGGTTATCATGTGGTCTATAAATCTGCCAAAAATTTCTTAATTGTTCATTGAATAATTATGAACCTTATAGCATATAAACTGTTTGCCACTAATGTCATAAAGATTTTATTCATAAAAGTAGCTGTAAAAATAACACATAAAATCTAAAGGAAGAAAATAGGGAAAAACCAATAAAATATGTATACAAGTCAATTTTTAAAACCAACAAAAATTCAAAAATAAGCAATATAAGCAAAGATTGATTCTTAGGGGTAAGGCTCAAAACGGATAAACCACAAGCAAAACTGGTCAAGCAAAAGAAGGAAAATAGATAAATTAAAATACATCCTACACTATGGTAAATACAATATCTTCAGTCCATGTATAACTTACCTACAAAATTCTCTATATAAATGAAATGGGATCAATTCTGAAATCCTGGAAAATATTATGGGCAAATGTCATATAACAAATTCTGTGGGCCAAAAGTGATATTCATTTAGAACTACAAATACAACCCAGACTAAATCAGTGTATACCAATTACAATGGAATTCACTGCCCACTGTCAAGTGTGACCTTGCAGTTCCACAGAGCGTATCAAACTAAATTGAGATTTTCCAAATAAACTATTGTGTTTGAAAGAGCACCAATTCTCTTTTGTGACTAGTTATTACTGACATAAACATACATCTATCAAAATGACCAAATGAAAGAAGTCATGTTAGCAGTTCACTCATTACCATAATTAGTAAGAAGCTGAGCAACCTAGCCTGGGGTCTTCTCACTCCTGAGAACCAAGGGGGCTTCCCACGGCTCCCTGGCTCACTCCCACCCTGTTGTTCTGGCTTGGTGCGAAGGAAATGGCTTCCCACGGCATAGCACATGCAGCACTGTGCTAATTCCCTTTCCAGCGAGCATGTGTTTCTGCCCCTTGTTAATGACTACTGCATTTCTTCAATTAGGCTACTACCTGTTAAAGCACTACATGTTGAACCAGGAGTGAGACATAATTCTTCATCTTGAATCTCAGTGTGCTGTGGAGAACGGGCACTTCAGATGTGAGGTGAGGGCAGAGATCTACAGCAGGAAATACGATGAGCCAGGAAGGCTTCTGGTGCAGGTGCAGGGACTGGAATGAAGAAATGGGTCTGAAGATGAGTCAGAAATGAGGACATTCAGAAGCTAGAAAACTACTTGAAGAGAGGCTGAGAGAAAAGGTAGTAGAAGGCACGGGAGAAAGAAACAAGGTTAGCCTCAGAATGCAGGGATAAAGGACGTCCACTGGAGGGGAAAGCCTAGAAGGTAGTGGGACCTGAACACCAAGCAGAAAAGATGAGCTTCGCTATCTGTGGAGAGAGGAGTCACTCCAAGGTTTCCAAGGGGACTGGGGGAGCAGTGTGGTGAGAGGATGTTTTAGACAGAAGACTTTGCTGGCTGGATGCCCAGAAGCCAGGCAGGGAGATTTGAGCCTCAGCAGCAATCCAGGCAAGAAAGCACATGCCAGAGCTGTGACGGTAAGTGACAGGGGTCACTGCAGAGGCAGAAACACCTCTTCCAAGGTTCAGCTAAGACACTGATTCACCAAGAGCCACTTCTATTAGTTGAAATCAAAGTTTTAATTTGACAGTCTTTCTTTTGGGACATAAATAAAGAAACACCAACAACCTTCTATTGGATAGAGAATCCTCCGACCCAGATGTGCACGAACTTAGGAAGCTTCCCTTGCTTTGAACAGACCTTCACTGCACAATGGAACACAGGCATTTGACATGAAAGTCCTCCCATGTGCAATTCAAGTATGAGACTAGAAACCCATTCTCCAAAGTTCAAAAACTGAGTTTAAACTGAGTTCCTGGGTTTCTAAAGGCAGAACACGGCAGGCAGAAAATATCAAAGCTCACATTTCTGATAAATTCAAAAAGGCTAATGAGTGTTGAATCACTTTCCTCGGTTTCCTCCGGTCAGCTTTCTAAGTTTCTGGCATGTAGAAAGTGCTTGGGGCGTTCCCAACTCTGTCTGTCATAAATGTGCTCGTGGCAGGAACAGTAATGCAGTATAATTAGAATGCGGGCTTGCCAGTGTGCAACATTTATTTAAAGATTTTTATCAAAGAATCTCACAACAGTCTGAGTATCTTGGGAGCGCTTCCCAATACTGCGCAATTACAACCCCTTTTGTGCATCTGATTCACAGTGACTTGATGGAAAAGGGTTCATGACTATATTTTCATTTAGAAAATAAGAATAAGTTTCATCTAATAAGCCCACTGGCAGTAGTTTGAGGGTAGTGATCACTCTTCCACAAACACACACAGTTCATATCTATCTTGATACATACTTTGGGGAACCATGTCCCATGTTGAAATTTTAACCCCCAGTACCTCACAGTGTGCCTATATTTTGTGACAGGGTCTTTAAATATGTCATTATGCTTAAATGAGGTCATCGGGCAGGTCTGATCCAAAGTGACACATGCCTTGCTAAGAAGAACTCTCAACCAAAAACAAGTGGAAAAGGAAGACTAGGTGCACACACAGGGAAGGACGGCCCTGGATAAGCAATGAGAGGCCTAAAAGAACCAACCCTGGTGGACTTTAATCTCAGGCTTCCAGCCTTCAGAACTGAGGGAACATCAGTTTCTCATACTTAGGGGACCAAGTTCATGACGTTTCACCATGGCAATGGAAACAAACATGCTCATATATATTATATGTACGTTGTGTATGTAATGTAGCTGGGAACTTAGCTTAGTGGTTCCAATACCTGCCTTGCAAGCTCAAGGTCTTGAGTTTGATCCCCAGTACACACACACAAAAACATTTTGATATATATAAAATATATACATATATACATGTATGTGTATTATATAAATATATACATATAGGTATACTGTATACTTATATGTAATTTTAAATATACATTTATAATATGTGATGCATGCATTATATGCACATATATGTGTACACACATTACATGCAGAATGTGTACATTATAGATTTTTTAATTGTATATAATACTTATTCTTAACTTACATAAAACACATCAGCAAATTGAATCATTTTAGCAAACTCATGTATAATACATATGACTTTATTGTGCATCAATAGAGGTTACAGATACAGTTTGGTGAAACAGGAATGAAAGCAGTCACAAGTGGTTTAATCACTTGTCTCTTTGTTCCAAAGGACCATCAAGCAGGAAGTCCCTGGTTCTATCTCCAGCTAGCCACGTGATCCTAAGAAACCACTCATCTCTCTGAGCTTCTGCTTTCTTACAGATGAACTAAGGAAATGCCAACCCAAATGAAGTATATAAACTCTCCTCATCAGAACCCTGGGATTTCACAAAGGTCCCCCAGGAACTACGTGACATATCAAAAGCCTTCCACTTCACCCTCTTTATTCTTTGGGGTTTCGAGGATACTAGAGTTCATCTTTAACAAGAGAGTTTGAAAAAGAAAGATGCCATGCAATGATCTTGAAAGCCACTCTCGCCTCTTGTTCCATTTAAATCTATCCTATAAAAGAACGATTTCTGCTCACTGATTCCATATTTGTACCAAAAAACACTGTGTTCATAAGACAAGTACAAGTTAGTGACCAACCTTGCGAATACACAGGGTTTCTCAATGGCGCCACTGGCCCAGAAAATCCAAAGTGTGTATTACAACGAGAGGATGCCATTGGCACCCTACTCCACCTATCACCTCTGGACACATCCCCAGTCGCCCCTGTCTTGTTTCCCCGTCTCCAATACTGTCCTTCCATCTTACCTCCACTGCAGATAGGTGCTTTCCAAAGGTGACTGGATCTCTTCTCCATGTAAAAACCTTCCATGATTCCTGATCCCATTCGGGGGAGCCATTACTATCTCCTTTAATTACCAGGAAGTCCATTTGTGGTCTATTCCTGGCTATTTCCAACTCCAAATGTCACTCCATTTGAACACAACTCTTCTTTCACTAACACTCTTCCTACAAAATGTGACAAGCTCCCCAAACATAAATTCCTATGCCCTCTGTGTTTTTCTCATTTCCTCTTCTTAGAAGTCCTTTCCCCGACTAAAGCCAACTCATCCTTCGTGAATGAGTCCCCCCAAATTCTTCTCAAGCATCCCACCAAAGCTCCCCCACCTTCCCACACCTCTCGTACTATTTGCATCAGCTGTAGCTCTCATCGTAAAGCGCTTGGATGACCAGTTCACAAATGCGCTTTCTCTCTAAACCGTAAGCATCGCATGTCCCAGCGGACAGCGTGACACCAGGAACACACTGTTTGTTTCTTTGTTGCTTTTTGCCTGAGAGGGTGACGATAATAGCTGGATCAGAGTTCACCTGGCTGACTCTAGTCTTCCTTCAGCCTATTCTCTCAGTGAAATGCTGGTATAACCTTCCTCCCTAGGTAATTTATACAGATAATTAATTCTTTTTTTGTGTGGAGCGATGGTTAATTAGACTGATACTGTTCAGAAATATTCTTTAGCCAGTAAGGACCACCAACTACATGCTCCATGGGCTTAGGCCAGACTTGCTTTTGCTACTCGTGTCCCTCCTGGAACTTAGCAGAGTGTCTGGAACATAACAGCGCCTCAATAAACAGGTGTTGAATGAGTAAGCCCTACCCTCTATGGCCCTGTGTTACTCTTCAGAAAATGACTTAGGCTTCCTAACTGTCCTATAAAAAGAACCAGATACAAAACTTACTACACAGAACTGTTCCTCTACTTGACTCAAGAAAAGCATCAATGGCAAAGCCAAAACTAAAAGACATTTATTTAATTCCCACTACTGAAGAAGAGAGAAAATGTCTTTAAAAATCAGACCTATGAACATTTTGATTTTCTCCCAAATCCCAAAAACACACCAATAAACTGAGATAATGTAGGATGGAGAATGTTCATGTCTAAAATCACCGTAACACCTGTATCATGTTAGAACTGGTATCAAGGCTTCATGGTGAGGGGTCACACTAGGCTGGTGCAACCATGATGATGTGAGCATTCTCTCTCATCAAGCTCCCCGAGCACGTGGAAGCCCACAAACCCTTACTGCTCAAACAGAAATGGAACCAGCTTCTAAATTGGCATACGCTTCACTGTAATGTTCTGTACCATTTCTGAACGGCAAAAGAGTTGTTTTATAAGTCAACAATGATAAGCACTTATTATCTTACCCACCTGGCTATTAATAGACTCAAGGCATTTTTCATTATTGTTAAACTGACAATAACTGACAGTTGTGGTTAATGAAACACGAGGTCAATGCTGAATTCATTCTGATAGTCGACTTCTCATTGAGACTGAGGGGCCCAGCCAATCACTTCCCACCCTATGTAGTTCTCTAAAGAAAGGCACCAAAAGCAATGGGATGGGGGGGGGTGGTCCCTGTCATCAAAACACACCAATGACTACAGCGAGAAACCTAAATCGTTAGGTTGTGGGGACTCCAAGACACGTTTCTATGACATGTTCATGCTCCACAGACACAAGAAACCTGGATCTCAGTTCCATCTAATTGCTCCCAGCACAGTAGGGAATGGAGAAAATGGGAATGTACCAAATCTACCCTCAAAAGGAATTTCCTCAGAGCAAAACAAAGTAAAGAGCAAAATAAACCATTTGGTGCTAGCAGCTAATTCACCAGACACAGTGGACATGTACGTAATCTGTTGCGAGCTGGGAAATATCAAACACATTATCCTTTTTTAGGTATCACATGGAAATATTAGATTTTTTCCTGGTAAATGACATTTAGAAAATTGGCAAAAGCTGTGGCTCATTTGAGGTTCATTTCTAGTATATACTTTCTTATAATTCAAATGCATTGTGGAGTGCAATCATGATGTGTATATGTAATGTACCAATAAAGATTTTAAAAAAACAAACAAAAAGGATAAACCTGAATGCAGTGGTCAAAATACGTATTTGAGGGCCGGGGAGTTAGCTCTGTGGTTCCGGCGCCTGTCTTGCAAGCGCAAGGGCCCGGGTTCGATTCCCCAGTAACCACATAACAATACTGGGTGTGGAGACCCACACCCAGCAGCAACCAATACCACAGACCACAGTGCCGGGCGTGATGGCTCACACCTGTAATCCCAGCACTCGGGAGGCAGAGGCAGGAGGATTGTGATGTGAGTTGGAGGCTGAGCTCAGGGCCAGCCTAAACCACAAAGCGAGACCCTGTCTCAAAAAAAAAAAAACCTAAAAAAAAAAAAATACGTATTTGAAGTAGTTGCTCATGGGAGACAGTCCAAAGGCCTGTTGAAAACCAAAGTATTTTAAGCAACTTCTCATTCCATGTTGCTTACCTGAAATATCCTATCAATTCATTAAGGGCAAAACTGCTGCCTTCCCATGACTGTACACCAGACAGTGCCAAGTCTTTGTGGGGACTACAAACAAAGCAAGTCAATTTTACTTCATTTTTAGCCAGTAAGTACCACCAAGTACGTGCTCCATGGTAGGATTCAGCGGGTAGAGCGCTTAACATCACTTATGGAGAAGACTTGCTTCGCGCTCAGACGAGAAGTTATTCTCCAGTTTCTGCAGTGCTAACCCACTCAATACGGAAGCAGCCCCCCTGAGCTGTCATCTAATGGGGGTGATTATTTATTCACACCCTGCCCAGCACTGTCTTCTTTATTAGGGTCACGTGAAAAATGAATCTTTTCTTCATACTCTAGGATATATGTAAATTAAAATTCAACAAGGCTAAAATGTGAAGGTTAGGTAATTCATCTTGGAGAAACCACTCTTTTGTAAATCCCATTAAAACATTCCAGAATATTTTCCTCAGTTTTAGAGACTATCTATACCCTGCAAAGAGTAGGTTCAACAACGGTGTTTAACCTTTTGGAAGCATTTGGAGTAAATGAAAATTCTTCCAAGCAAAATGAGTTCTTGGTGCTTCCTTTCTGAACTTATGCCTGCATCATGCCTGAAGACAGAAAGAGGGGGAGAAGGACAGAAGTAACTGGGATGCACTCACTCTCCTCCAATTCGTTGAGAAATGTTTCATGTACTAAGCAGAGTTTTCAGTGTTTAGGTAATGACACAAGAGAAAGAAATAGAACAGACCAAGGTCAAAGGCAGTAATTCAAGGGTAAGATGTCCTGACCCAGTAGAGCCCAGAGATGACACAGAATGGAGAAATTAAAAGTCAATTTCATCTCCTCACATCCAGTCCATCAGAAGCTTGGATCAGGGCAGGACACGAGCATCCCTTTTCTGACCCTTCAAAATCTGTCTAATGCCAACAGCCTGGCTGTAACTATGACTCTTTTTCTTTTAGCAACAAAATGTAGCAACAAAGCATAGATTTCCCAGTAACCTGTCAGTATTCAGCTCGTTCTCCTAACATTAAATTTGAAGATAATAGATAGCTGTAATAATTTCCTAAAATGTCAAGGCCAAGGAAGAACTAGTAGGGAAAAGTAAAGAATTTATTTGCTTTCATCTAAGAGGAATCCTGGAAGAGAAAGAAATTAATTTGTAGCAAAAATATAAATTCCCCAAAGAGCAAATTAATGTAACAACTCACATCCCTGTGAAAGTTCCCCAAAATTGCAATTGTTATACTGTTTAAAATCTTTAAAAACGCGTCAGCACAGAAGGGTAAAGGAGAGACTACACAAGGCTTCTTCAACTCCCTTATTGTTTCAAATAAGAAATCAAAGGTCCAGAGATAGCCAGTGACTTTCAGAGGATTAAGTCAGGTTCCAAAATACCTGAGCAAGAACTGTAATTCAGGGTCTTCCCACTGCAATACACTTAGCACTCACAGCAAGATGTTCTTTCGAGAGGAGAAAATACTCAGGTGCCATCGCTAGGACATTTATTAAACTAGTGGATTTGAACTGGAGGAAAGAAAAAGCCAGGTCAGAGATTTGGGCAGGTTGCTTAAAAGATGTCGGCTCTCGACCTGGTAAAGTCTTGCTCTTGTTCTATTTGTTAGGAATTTAAAACAGAGTTTAGCTTTTTTAAAGCAAAATAAATGCAAATGTGCACCAAGGTTTCTTTTTATCTTATGAACTGAATAATATTGTCATCTTTGAGAAGAATTTGTGAAGTCTGGACCGCTTCCTCCAGGAACTAGGAGGTGCAGTAAATGGCACTCACATGCTAATTCCATTGTGTTTTTAGTTCTATGGACAACCTTACAGGCACAAAAAGCCAAGATCCACTGCATGAAGTTCGCCTCTAATTTTGTACTTTATACATAGTTACTAAACATGTAGTCTCACAACACACTAATTTGCAATGGTAAATAGAGAAGGGAAAAGCGTGATTAGAAATTCTGCAAAACTCCTGGGGAAGGGTAGGTTTATTTAATGGCTTTTACATACTGGAATTTGCTGCATCTTCTGAACAAATATTTATGGAAAAGTAATCAAGACTTTTCAAACTTCCTGTTTCCTCTCTAGCATTTTCTTCCAAAGTCTTAATAAGTTTAGCATTATATTCATTTTTCTGCCTCACCTCTGATTTAAGAACCACCTGAATGTACATAAAGCAAAATCAGATTAATGGATTGTAACAAAAAAGTAAGGAAACAAATTTTATGTATATGGGGGGGTGGTAGGGTGGGTAGGGCTATGGGAAAAAATGAGAATTAAGTTGTGTCTTATACTGGTACAAATCCCCATTATGGAGTGCAATCATGATGTGTATATTTAATGTACCAATAAAGATTTTAAAAAATTTATGTTTTTTTTTAAATCACTATTTCAATAAAAACTGTAAAATCTGGGAATTATCTGTATTTTAATTATAGATATTTAAAAACAGAAAAGACTCCTTGGCCAAATTACTGCATTATTTAGATTGTGTTAAAAGTTAAATACTTGAGGAAAAAAATCTAAATGAAACCACAAAATGGCAAACACAAGATTTACAAAAGATAAATATGAAGAGCAGCATGCATCTTCCAACATTTTCTAATCCAAGAAAAAATTATGGATTAATAATGGGCCAGTGAGTATTTGGAGGCTTCAGGATTTTACTAATTCAAAGTACTATACTCCCTTCCCAAATTTTGTCAAAAATATATTAAACTATCTCTGTATTTATTACTCTACTGCTTGCTTATGTCTCAGTAGCTACCAAATAATATGCTTATGTAAAGAGGAAGAAGAAATTAATGGAAACTGAGAAAGATGGGAAAACATGGAGGAAGGGCCATCCCATAAGTATAGATTTTGTATAATCAACTTCTCACCTTCAATTTAATTTGCTCAGCTATCGTGACAGTAAAGAACCCATTGTGTCCTATGCAGAGCCCTACGGTGATCATCTTGTGATTGGTGCGTGAATAGGTGATCTGATCGACCAGGTAAATAGGCCCTAGAGAATTATCTACTGAGCCAAAAAAGTGCCCTGGGCCCTTTTGTACTAATGTAGTAACTGAGGACCAAGCCCTTATATCCTAGTGAGTAAGGGATACTCAGTTTTAGTAACAGTATTTAAGATCTGTGAACAAGTGAACATCAAAACTTTTGTCTCACTGAATTCATTTCCTCTCTCCATAAGTACAAATATGTCAACTAAAACAAGCAGGCAGCCTGGCCCTTGGGGACATTGCTCCTTACAGAGTAAAGTACTGTGGTTCCAATTATATGTGTTTTTTTACTCAGAAGATTAATAAATCCTATCTCACTATTTTCCTATTTCTCTATATTTAAAGATCTTCATGTTTAATTTTTAAACTGACTAAATTTGTTGAGTAATCACACTCAACCTTTCCTCCTTTGGGGGATTATTTCTAGCCCTTTTATTCTTGTCTATACCAGTGACTCTGAACCAGAGTAGTTCTGCTCCACAGGGGCCTTCGGCAAGCTCAGCCACTGAAGACACTGGTCTGTCACCCCACCAGGGAGTGTGTGACTAGTATTCAGTGGGTTCTGTGGATGGGATGGAGAATTATCTACACCAACATGTGACCAGTGCCACTGGTGGTGAATAGGTGACCTGCACAGTGGTGTTCATTGGCCTTCAAAGCAAGCAGAGGGGTGGGAAGCATGGCCTTGCTTTCCCAGCCACCCTCAAGTGTAAAACAGTCAACCACCTTCCTTCGTCCACGGACAGCTGGAGCTCGAAGTGTGGCTGAAGACAATATTCACATCGTAAACTGTCTGAAGAGCGTCAAGCACTAGCCTTTCCAACAGATGAGTCTGAGCAGATGAGGAATAACCAGTAAAGGAGGAGACTGGGAAAGTGAGACCTGATGTGTGAGAGGAAACCTAGGGCCAAAACGTCCTAGAAGCCAAGGGTGGGCAGTTGGATCTCAGGCTACCACAATTTTAAATTAAGAAATGGCCCAGCTATTTCCCAGAGTGACTGTGCCATGTCACTCCTCACAACTGTGCCTGAGCAAGCTGGAGTTCTTACATCTGTGCCAACATTTGGTCCTGTCACTGGTATTTATTGTAGTTACTCTGCTAAATGCGTGGTAATATTTCACTGTGGGTTTAATTTGTATTCCCCTGATGGCTAATGATGGTGAACATCAGCTTTTATGAGTTTATTTTTTTATCTGCAGATTGACCGGTAAAATGGAGCTGGCCTGTTTTCTAATTGGACTACTTGGAGGGTTTTGCTTTTAGTTTGGTTTGGGTTTTTTACTACTGAAATTTAAGAGTTATATATTCTAGGGCCGGGGATATAGCTCAGTGGTTCTAGCACCTGTCTTGCAAGCGCAAGGACCCGGGTTCGATCCCTGGTAACCACATAACAATACTGAGTGTGGAGACTCACCCCAGCAGCAATCAGTACCACATACCACACTGCTGGGTATGGTGGCTCATGCCTGTAATCCCACCACCTGGGAGGCAGAGGCAAGCAGATTGCTGTGATGTGAGTTTGAGGCTGCACTCAGAGCCAGCCTGAACTACAAAGCGAGACCCTGTCTCCAAAAAAAAAAAAAAAAGTTATATATTCTGTATCTAAATACTTGTTGGACATGTATGTGACTTGCAAGTAATTTTGCTCTGTCTATTTTACTCTCTACATGAGCTGTTGCAATTTTGATGAGGTCCAATTTATTGATGTTTTCCTTTATAGGTTATGTTTCGGTGTTATAAGCTTTTTGCCTAGCTATCACTCCCAAAGATTTTCTTCCATTTTCCCTAAAAGCTTTTCAGTTGTACATTTTACATTTAAGTCTGGATGTTCTATAAGTTAATTTTTATTTGAGGTTTAGAGTTTATGTCGAGATTTCTCTGCGTCTACAAGGTCCTGCCTGCAATGTTGCTTCAAAACCACATTCTGAAAGGCACAGGTGACCCTGTTGTGGAGCAGACATTGACACTGCCTGTGACTGATGACTTGCCTGTGCACAAGCCTGGGTGTTTAGGGGGAGCAAGACGACTCCGTTTATTTCCACCAACAGACACATGTGACTGGCATGGAACAATCCAGAAAGAACAATCAGGACTTGTTACATCACTCCATGCCGAGCATCACCCGGCGACCCGTCCTCTTACTGCACAGCCCCGCTGTGTCCTTGGTCATAGGGTCCTCTCTGGAGTGCACACGAACCTCGGCTCTCACTCCAGTCTCAGGAAAAGACCCGTGCACCCTGATCTTTAGGATGATGACACAAACTCCAGGCCCCTCCACTGACCTGCACAGTTTGACAGCCTCTCTCATGTCCAGGAAGAGCCATGGACTGGTGTTTCCATCTGTGGACACAGCCACACTAGAGAGAAAAGTAGACAGCAGCAAACACTGGAGTGACCAGCCATCCCTGCTCCAGAGAGTTCTCCAGTTAGCTACAGAGGTCTCAGCAGGAGAGGCCACATCTCTTGTTTTTAAAGAGGCATATGGGACAGCCTTACAAGTTTCTTTCCTAAACATGTAACAGTTGCTTTTCCCTTGTCTTTCATATTTAAATGTGAAAGTAGAAGCCCTAGGAATAGGCCTCCTTTTATTAGTTTTACTGAAATTAATATTTTATTTTAGTGGTCTGGGGGCTTGAGCCTACAGCTTCACCTGAGCTAAGCAGGTGCTCTATTTCCCTGCTGAAACATTTTTACTCAAGTCTTCCAATAGGTCAAGACTATTTTCTTCAAAAGGATTCTAAATGTTTCATTATACAGATATGATATATGTTTGAGGAGATATGTTTATATAGATGTGAGCACATGGTATTTTCATACAAGTATACAGCTTATAATGTGTCAATTTATAAATAGTTTTCTTAAAAAATACCATGTCTTGTTTTCTTTTTATATTAAATTTGTTCTATCAATACCTATTATTTACATTGACTACATACCAGATACAGGCTATCCTTATTTTCTCTGATATTTTCATCACTTTATCTTTTTCCCTTTTGTTCAAAAATTCTTCAAGTGTGCTTTCTGTTTCACTGGTTTGATTCGTTTCAGTTAGCGATCATTTTCGACTCTCCACTGAACTTATTTCTTGCAAATAACTTTTTCAAATAAATGCAACCATTTAAAAAATCAGTTTTTAAAAATTTATGGCTATCTAGTCTTTCACATTACTTCCATTCATAGAGATGGAAGTCAAGTATGATTTGGTTCAAAGTCCCAAGGAGAAAAAAGAAATGTGAGCCAGTACAACCTCTTTAGCCGGAAGAACAGAAGGCTTTGATCTTATTTTCTTTTGTTATGGCTTGGAAGGCAGGCATTTCACTGTTGGCCAGACCAGGACAGTCATCTGACAAAGCTTGTGCCACATGGGTGCTGCTGGGAGCCTTCCCTCTGCAGGAAGTAGACAAATCCCCACAGGAAATCCTCTTCTTTTTCTTTCTTTCTTTCTCTCTCTCTCTCTCTGTGTCTCTCTCTCTTTCTCTCTCTCTCTCTCTCTCTCTCTCTCTCTCTCTCTCGCTGTTTTATTTGGCAACCAATCAGAAGCAAGCATGTTGAGAATGAAGCTCAGTGGTAAAGTGCCTGCCTGGCATGTGAGAGGCCTTGGATTAAAAAGTAAAATTTTAGTTGAGGTCTTCAAACTAGCAGCTTTCAGAAGTAAGGAAAAACCACAGAATCGGATGCTCTGCAGTCTAATTAACCCATTTTTATTCACTACTCTGGTGTGAGAGATACTTACTCTCCAAGAGCAGTAGTGGTGGGCATTCTTCTGACTTTCGGCTGCACCCTGGTTTTCTCAGCAGTATCATAATTATTTTCCAAGTTTTTTGGAAAGTTTATTTACAAGTTTTTTGTCTTGTTTCATTCCAAGGCCACTGACAGATACTTAAGTTTCTGGTATGTACACCTATCAGAGCTTTAGAAAGAAGAGCATGGGTTGGGGAAGAAAACGGGTTATTTTAAAGATACTTATAGGTATGGAAATTATATCTGTGTCCCTAGGCTGTTTCCTTTACATCCTGCCCACTGTCATAAAATGTCCAAGTGTCCCCAAGCTTCGGAAGACCAATAGTCATCTGCAGCTGAATCAGGCATGGCTCAGTTTCAGTTCTACCCCTTCCCACCACCCTGCTCCCCGTGGCCGTCCTCGCTTCGCCCTCCCACCTCATCCCAATGCGGACTCCAAAGCAAGCAGGGTACATGTGGCTTGTGGGTCAGCCACCAGGGTCCCCTGCTCCAGCTTGAGGTGGGCTATGGGGCCTTGCTGGGGCCCTGACTGCAAAGAAACACCTTGTCTGCCTCTTACTTAGCAATGTGGAGTTTTCCCCCAATGTTAAAACCAGATTCAAAATGTGTCCAAAGTAAGCAATGTGCTGTCATCAGATATTTCCTTGTACCATGGAAAGAATTCACACACCAGACCTATACCTTAAGGAATCCAGAAACATCTCACGTTCAGCCCAAATAGCCAGTTGTGGTTTATAAGAGCCATTCAGCACTTTCAGGTCACTGATGAATTTCTTCAGCTATTCAGAAACTGAACTGCTTTGAGACCTGCAGCTCTCTCTCATGGTACAGAGCCAAGTATTGTGTTACACGTGCAAAAATTAATCACTGCAATTAGGCAGGAAAGGGAGGGGTCAAGTTCACAGTTCCGGCAGCAGCAGAGCTGTTTCACCATACATGCATGACACAAAACAGGGCTGTTAGTCTACTCAGTGAAGGCCAGATTGAGATCTCCAATATTCACGTTAGCCTCCTTGGTGGTTTTATGTCTGGGAATGCTGTTCTCTTAACAACAAAATACTGCTTTAATCTGCATCTGAGATACCTATGTCCCTTCTGTGCTGTATTTCTTTCTGAAGATAATCTTTCAGTGGTCATTTTCAGTTATGCAAAACATACGCCAGATTTAAATATCCCAGTCCAAAATGCCTTTAATCCCTTTCCAATGTGGACAACGCTATTGCCTAAGCACATTCTCTCCTTCCTCATCTAGAAAAAGTGGGCTATTTGACCAGGTGCTGAACTATTCAGGAAGTGCAACAGAAGTTCAGTGACGGAAGCATCCCAGGGGCTCAGCAGTGGAAACACATTAGGAAGAATCCAGGCCTGGAGTGAGACTCTGAAAGACAAGGGTACTACTCAGAGGTCATGAAGAAGAGTCAGGGCTACACACACAGCACACGGGAAGGACGGGAATCCAGTCATTATGTAAAATAGAGGCAAGGCACTGCGCCAGATTCTGTGGAATAAACAAAATATAACATCCTCAAGGACTGTGGAATCCAGCTGGAAACAGGATTAGCTAGCAGGAGATTTCGGAATGAGGGGCAGATAATAAAAAGCACTGCGGTGACTGGGTGGCCTCAGCCATAGCGTGGGGAGAAGGATGACTGAGGGCAGAGAGGGCAGAGCTCGGGGTCTGAGACACTGAGGGGAAGAAGGAAGTCAGGACCAAGGTTCAGAGAGGCCGAAGTTGGGAGGGCATGGATCTGACAAGGTAAGAAAAAGGCGTCTGTGTGTGTCTGTGCTCCACACCTACACACTAAGGAACCAGAACCTCCTCACTGCCATACAGCATGGTAAGATGAACACAGTCACTTCATGCCATGGATCTGCTGGTCCCCACACCACACTGTAAGGGACACAGAGCTGACATTAAAATGCTGCAGAGCTCTGGAAATCAAGATGCAGGTTTACCAGGACACTGCGCCAGCTTCCTTACTTACAAGTCCCATGTACTTTCCATGCTTGCTTCCTACAGTGAGGCTGACTTGGGCCATGCAGTGTTAGGGGAGGACTCTCCTTTGTGCCTGACCTGGTCACTAATATACCAGGGCCCAATAGCACCTGCAGATCTGACTGAAAAGTGATGCGATAACAGACAGAATTCACTCGATCACAATGAAGAGAAGTGAAAAGAAAAGTGTCAAACTCAACAGAAGAGTTGCTAAGCTCGAGACTGCTCACCAAGGGCTAAGCATTTTGCCTTCACAGGCTTATGTCTGTATACAGAAAGAAAACATACATGTATGCATATTTTATTACTGAATTTGTATACAGATGAGTATCTTAATATTATATGTTAGAAAATTTTACATAATATTTCCTTATTTTAACAGAAATGAAGACAATTTCACGAGCTCCTGAAATTTTCCCAGGGCCCAGGCACTGTACTCACTCTGTCCAATGGATAAATCAGTTCTAGCTAAGGGACTAGGAAGGGAAAAAAAAAAATGACTTCAGTTTAAATGACTGAAAAATTGCTGGCAAGAGAACGTGGAAGATGAAGTGAGGAAGGTAAGAAGAGAGAGAGACGTAAGAAACTGATTTGAGTAAAATAATTATTAGGCTGTGGAACTGGTAATGATTTTCTTTTAAATCCAAATGAAGGCCTGTACTGTCATCTAACATACAGCACCTATTTTTAGGCATGCGTGAATGTCAATAGCGTGAAGGTATTACTGAAAACCTCCAGGGGCTGGGGGAGTACTGCATAAGCAAGGCCCTGGGTTCTACTCCCAGTAGTGCAACAAAAAGAGCAGAAAGGAAGGAAAAGTAAAGAAGAGAAGAAGGGAGGAGTGAGGGAGGGGCAAGGAGGAAAGGAAAGCAAGCCAAGACAATGAACGACCTCCCCACTAAAGTAGATTACAGAAGGAAGTACTCTGCTCTAACACCCAGGCTCCCCCACAGCAAAGGAGGAAGAGCAGGAGGAGAACCAGCCGCAGCTGTACAAATGACAGTTCCTCGTGTTCCGGGGAGAGTTAATGGTGTGACTGGGATCATGCCTGTGTCTTACTTCCAAGATGGAACTCTAATCAGAAATGGTATAGTCATGAAGGTGGAGAAGAAGATGGCTGCCACATCTTTTCATCCTTGCCTCCTGCATCTTTGGTGCCCCTGGAAGCCCCACCCACACCTTTGACACCTCCAATCAAAGGTGTCCCTTGAATCAAGGAAGATTGACAGATCTAACTGAAGGAAATAGTCTGACAGCTCAGCGACTTGAGCCAAGTGTAGCAACTTGGGAAATATGAAATTACAGCAAGTACATTTCAAGTCAAGGCCTGAAGAGATGAGAAATATGAAGCCTTTTCTTCCATCTTGAGAGATGTTTTTCTTGCCAGGTAAATGACAAGTCATACTGTCTGGTCCAAGGTGTTGTCATTATTGTCGCTGGTTTTGCTGAGAAAGGGACAGATAATGACAGACATACTTACAACTTGTTATTAAAGGTTCTTTTTCTGTCCTAACATTTCCTTAAAGAAAACTACCACTGATGAGGATTGCAACACATTTCCCCTGAGACTCCAGATACTAGGTATTCTGGAGCAATTGCACCACTCAGAAACAGATGGATTTGCAAGTGATTGATAGATGAACAGGGAGCTGTTGTTTAAGGTCAGTCATCTGAATCATGTCCTGGGAGAGTTCCCAAGGAGTTACATAGGATGAAAATCTGGGCCGGTGTTCACATGCCTGGATACTGAAGTAAGAACAGCTGCATTTATTTCCACATTCTCAGCCTTACACATGCATACATGCCAGCGAAGCTCGGAGGTTAAAGTGTAAGAGAAATCACAAGTAGGATAATAAGATAGAATGGAAAAAGAAATCCAAGAAAATGATGTCCATGCTTCAGCTAAGCTGAAAGATAAATCTGAATATATTACTTAGAGCACAGAAGATAAAAAGAGGGAAAAATGGTGGAGATGACGAAAGACAGAGGAAAGAATGAGAAACTATCACGCATCTAATTGAAAGCCAGAGACAGCAGAGAAATTATTTCAGGAGGTGATAGCTAAGGTATTTTGTTCTGGGTTTTGTTTTGTTTTGTTTTTTTTAGAATCAGTCATGGATTCACAAATAAAAGAAGCACAAAGTACAGAAAACAGGTAAATAAAAATAACACAGTTCTTCATAGTGAAATTGAAAAACAATTTTAAGGGAGAGAGAAGAGATCTTAGAAGTATCCAGAGTGAAAACCTAGATCACCAACCAAAGAGCAATTAGACAGACAGCAGACTCCTTAGCTACAATAATAGAAGAAAAATGAAAGTGGAATATCTTCAAAAAGGTACTGGGTTTTGTCAATATAATCATGTATTGAGTAAAACTCTTTTTCACTAATAAACAAATGAACATTTTATTGATTTTACAACCACTGGAAAACTTATCATGGAAGGACTTCAGAAGAGAGGAGAATGATCCTTGAAAGAAAGTCTAGATTACATAAAAACAGTGAGTAGATAAATTGATAAACATGGGAACAAACTAAAATATAAGAAATATAAGCTATTACAATCAATACTGATAGCATGTAATTGTGAGATTTACAAAGTAGAAGTTGAACGTGAAAATCTGGGTAGCAATAGCATAAGACATGAAGGATGTGCAAAGAGCTCCATCACAGGTGTTTGTATTTTTCTTTTTTTTTTTGAGACAGGGTCTCACTTTGTAGTTCAGATTGGCCCTGAGCTCAGCCTCAAACTTATCACAGCAATCCTCCTTCCTCTGCCACCCAAGTGCTGGGATTACATGCGTGAGCCACCACACCCAGCACTGTGGTATGTGGTACTGGTTGCTGCTGGGTGTGAGTCTCCACGCCCAGTATGGTATGTGGCTACCGGGGATCGAACCCAGGTCCTTGCACTTGCAAGACAGGCGCCGGAACCACTGAGCCAAATCCCTGGCCCTAGGTGTTTGTATTTTTCAAGAAAAATATGAAAGCTGTTGAGTTTTTTTGTTTTTACATTTCACAGAGGTAAGTTCACAGGAAGCAAAAAAATAATAGAAATTGAATTTAATAATTTCTCGACTACAGGATATAAAATGAAATAGTTATGAGAGGGTAAAAAACAGCAAGAGAGAAGGGTGGTTGAAGTACAACAACACAGAACAAGAACTGACTCAATGATATGGTGGAAGAAAAGCCCAAGACAGACAAAACTCAACAAGAGATGGGCACAGTATAACAATCTCTTCAGACAAAGTGGACCACATCATAGGAAACACGAGAGAGCAATTAACCTACAGGTGGAAGATCAGTTATCTGACATGCGTGGAACCAGCAGTGTTGCAGATTCCAGATGCTTTCAAATTTTTGAATATTTACACATAATGAGATATTTGAATATTTAAATATTTACATATTTGAATATTTACATAATGAGATATCTTGGAAGAAAAGATCTAAACTAAACACAAAATGCACTAATGTGTTGTATGCATCATGTATGCATAACCTGGGGGTATTTTTAGCATATCTATGGACTGTGACTTGTCACATCAGATCAAGCGTGGAACTGTCCACTGTGGCCTCATATCATTACTTAAGAGGTTTCAGACTTTGGACCATTTCAGATGTCACAGGTTTGGATTACAAATGTTCCACCCATATTATTGAAATCTTAAATATGTACTCCTAAAAGATGATCAACTTGCCTGGAGGAGACAGCAGAGTGCAGAGGGCAAGGTGATGCCGTGAATCAGACAACCTGGGATGAAGCTCAGATCTCTCACTCGCTACATGGATGAATTTAGCCAAATATTTTACCTGAAACCTTTTTTCCACTGCCACAAAATTAAGAAAATAACAGTACCTACTTCACAGAGTTATAAAGATCACATGAGAAAATACATATATGCAGTGCAGCGTCTGACACTCAAGACACAGAACAGACTTGAGGGGCTAGGGAAGGCTCTATCCTGTGGAAAGCCTTGATGAGCAAGGGATGGCGTCCAGGAAGGTAAAACAGTAAAAAGGATAGAAAACAGAAAGCAGAAAGCCTAAGAGACAAAGCTAGGAAGGTGTGCTGGGTGGAGCAAGTGGCTGGGGACAGCCTCATTTCCTTTGGACCCCATTTCCTTTTCACCTCTGCAGTCCCTCCAGGACGTCTGGCTGGAAGTCAACAGCCACCAGGAGAAAACATCTGCATTTGCAAACAGCTGTATGTGCATTTGCCTCATTAAAAATGCTTTTCTAGAGTTAGGATATTAATGTTGTGTGTCACCAGCAATGTCATGAGAAATCGGGAAAGAAAAATGTGATCTGTACAATTAGTAGCCCTCAGGCAATAAAGCTCCTGTTTCAGATGGTGTCAAAACTCTACAAGATCCAGAGAGGCAGAGCTTATTGCCAGAGCAGATGCCTAAAATTTCACTGCTGGCTTCGCAACTCTTAGTTTCACACCAGCATATACACATATGCATGAAATACACACTCAGCACGTGTGTGAAGGGGTACATACTTGCACAGACGACATATATGTATCTGCATTTACCATATGCACATGCACACTACCCATGTGTGAAACACACCAGCAAAATTATTTGAACACAGCAGTTGACAACAACTAAATGTCCTCACATCTAGCTTCATTGTAATTCTATATTTTTATTCCTTGCACTCTCCTCAATTTCTGAATCACAAAATAAAGCCCTATCAATTTTAAATTTACTTGAGGAATAATTAAATATACTCTTAAGGGCTTACATTATTCAAATAGTATTCTATGCTTGAGTCTGTCCAGAGTAATGAATTCATTTATGTACCCTGAGAATAGAGTGATTGTTATTTAATAACTATAAAATTTTCTCTCTCTAAAAACCAACAGTAAAATATTATGTTACATTATTATTTGTGTTCATGGTCAAATGATAGCTGTACACTCAAAAACATATTTGTTGAATATTATTAAATTTGAACAGGAAATCTTCAGCATGAAAAAAGTCCAACACTTACAGGACACATTTGAATTATCTATCTTCATTCCAAGATATAAGAATTCCTTACTAGTTTTAATACTTTCCCCCATTTTGTTATGAGACTGAAACAGTTGGTCTTTGTACTGCTTCCTTTGTTAACATAGTTAAAACCCCTGACAGATCTGATGACTGACCTTAGACTCTGTGGCAAAAATCAGGTCCAGTATTGTGAATGGGAGAAGGGTAGGCATGTGTTTATTGGGGAACATATGAGTGGTGTATGTGGGGACATGTTGGAACAGGGGTCCATGTCAGAGTTGTGTGGGGTGTGGGTATATGCATGAGTACTAGTATGTGTGTGCGTGTGTGTTGATCTGTGAATACATATGCATGTGTGTGTGGTGGGAATTGGCTGATCCAATGAGAGAGATAGCTTTAAAAAGTACAAAGTCTTGGACCAGGGATTTAACTCAGTGGTTCCACCACCTGATTTGCAAACCCAAGGTCTCCAAATTCAATCCCCGGTATACCACAATGCCAGGTGTGGAGACTCACGCCAGTACCACAACCCACAATGCTGGGTGTGGTCGCTCACACCTATAATCCCAGCACTTGGGAGGCAGAGGCAGGAGGATTACTGTGAGTTCAAGGTGAACCAGGGTTACATAGTGAGCTCAGGGCCAGCCTGAACTACACAGCGAAACACTACCACACACACACACACACACACACACACACAAAGTATAAAGTCTTGGCAATTTGTTTAGACTTCTATGCTAAATACTGTTATTTATGTATATGAGATTGTGCCTTTTGTCAAAAACCTTTCAAAGAACAGGACCTTGTAAGAACCTTTTAAGAACCTTATACTGAACAGACAAATTTAAAACATCATATGGAAAGAGAAATGGCTCAAAAACAAAACCAGAATGCACTGTAATAGTTTAATGTATGTTATGCTATTTTGAGGTCAAAAGACTCCTTCGAAAAAGCCACACCTACTTGGCATCAAGCCCCAGCAGTGATTGTAGTTACTATGTTCACAGGCTGCCCATGACCCAGCCTTGTCTCTTCAAGGAGCACAGGGCTGGGACATCAGCCCTGGAGGAACCGAGGCTCAGGCTGTGTGGGGAGTGGCTTCATCCACACCTAAAGGCATGGTGTCTGGCTTTTTTCTCCACGTATGAAGAAAGCTATGAACACCTGACAGCAAACACAGAGAAGATTAAGACCATTGACAAAATGCAGGGGCCTTGGGAAGAGGCCCAGATGGTGCAGCTGCCCCTCCTGAGAGAATGAGAGGAAGCCTGGTATGCCATCCTCTGGGGAGATAGAGGGTGAGGACTGGATGTCCATGGCCGTGGCCCTGGTTACCAGTGTAGACATCCCAATAGCTGCTGACCCGCTCAGGGTTGCCTCAAAAAGTGTTCGACTCCGGTGCTGCCTTCTGTCAGGAGCAGGCTTGTGAGTGTGGTTCCGCAGACATGCACTCTTCCCATGGCACTGGAGGAAAGCAGGAGGTCTCCCAGGCTCTACGCACAGATAGCTGGCGCAGAACCTTGGCTTAGCCACTGGTTCTCAGGAAACTTGGCCCAACTCCTTCACTGCTCTGTTTCTGCATTTCCTCACCTGGCAACATGAGGATAATGACCATCTGTGTCCCCTTCGATGATGGGGAGAATAAACAAGTCCCCATACAGACCACAGGTGAGCCCGAGGCATGTGGTGAGCCCTCGGTCAGCTGGGACAGCTGACAGCACAGCTAAAGGAAATGTGAGGGCTTTCCAGGAGCATGCTGGGTGCTGTCTCACTAGCCAGTGTAACTGGGAATGAGGACAGTCCCTTGGCAGCAGCAATGACATAAAGTGAGGCCCACGTCAGAGGCCCAAGGTCAGGGTCAGACACACATCTGAGAGGCAAGGAGCCATCTAGTCCTCTCTCCGGGTCTGGGTTTTTCCTCATCTCTGCCCTATTTATCTCAGGATTGTTGTGTGAATCCAATGGAAATACATCTATTTGTCATCTGCCTGGTGCCAGTCACTGTGCCTCTGCCCAGACTGCCCTGGGGAGCCCAGCTGGGGGAGAACTTTTGGGGGCTGGTGTGCACAGTGCTCAATATGTGTCACCCAAGGGCGACAGTTCTACCATGAACACTATCGTGGGTGCCAGTCAATTGCTAGAACAGTGTAGCAATGTAATAAGCAAAGAAGAGGTCTTGGAAAGTGTTTTAGAAGTACAGAATGGCATTTGTCTGAGGGAAGCAGGCTACATGTTTGGTCAAGGATTTCAAAGTCACCTGTGAAGCCAAGAGCGTAGAAAGCTGTCCTGAGAATACACCCACGTGGTACTTGTACAGCGTCTAGTCTATTTAAGATTTGGCACAATGCTATGGACTTTTTCTACATGTAACCTAAAGTGTGCTTTTCTTCTAAATTCACTTCAGCGCCATTTCAGTTACCTTTCTACTTGGTCCCCACGCTCTCCATTAATGGCCAGCCAGGTCACCCCAAACCATGAGCTCATTCTCACCCAAAGTCTCCTACACTGAGAGAACTTGCAATGCCCCACTCACAGAATGTGCTTGACATCCCTGACCTAGCAACATGTTTCTCCCTTAGAAGAAAATATATCGGTAAGAGAGGAGCTTTATAGTTCATTGGAAAATTTATATAATTAAATAAAATGACACCAACCAGATGGAACAAATAGAACTAATAACTCATTCCCTTGATATTCTCAAAAGCAAAAGAAGTGAACGCCCATAGCAGCTGCTATGATACTTATTTCACTTTTGCTCAAAAATTATTTAGGTCATTTACCACAATTGACAGAATTATCCATGAGTGTGACAATATTTATATTCCAAGACTCAACAAGATTTGGAATATTAAGAAGTCTCACCCAAGTCTGCTCCTGAAAGTGTTTTTACTGTGACTATATATACATATATATATATATATGTTTCAAAACAGCTGGTTTTCAAGAATCCATCAGCAGCATTATAGACAAATTATGCAAATGAAGAAACTACCACTGCATTTCACTAGCTGACCTGGAAAGAGGGAAGAGGGGAAAAAAATCAGACCATTCCAACTCTAAAGAAAGCTTGTCTGCTTCCCATGCATGACTGGCTGCCTTCCCAATTATTAATAAAGAAAAACTTCTTTTTTCCATTTCCTAATGATGTCCACAGTTGAAGTGCAAACTGACTACAGCTGAGTATTTAAGTGAACTATTTCAAGGACATTTATCATAAGTGGATACAGAGACCAGACTCCTGTTTCAGCTTCAAGGTTTAAATGTCAAACACCTGGAGACATAATTACTCAACCTCAAAATCATTCTGTGAATTCATTGCTCTGATTCAGGGAAAGTCAAGCTAGTAAATTAAGTTCAAGATGCTGTTTGTGCTGGGGGAAGAGGAGATGCCGAGGGAGAGGAAAGAGTCTATCTATGACCACAGACTTAAAGGCTTCCTTGCCCTTCCAGGAGCCAGGGGCACACATGCTAGACGCCATGTTCATATCTAACTTGGATGAAAAGAAAAGAAGACTCTTTGTTTTTGAGAAATTAGAAGTAAAAGTGCCTGAAAATGTTCTAATAACAGTAAAGACATCTAAAATTTCACGTGAGACATTTCCTAGTGGAATAGGGATTTTCATATTAAGATAGCAGCTTGTGATTCAAATTCAAGTCAACAACAATGTCTAGTGTCTTATAACTAACTACACGCTGAGATTGAAACGTCCGTTTACTAGTTTTGGTAACTGCAAAGCAAAACAGACATTTGTTTTTATTTGAGTATATTCTCCTTTGCCCACTATACTAAAGTGTCCATCTATTTTCAGCAGTCATGTTCTTTTAGTTAAAGTCTGAATGTAAGTGAAAAATCAAAATAACATGCTGATAAAGAAGGGGCCAATTAATTCCATAACTTTCAGAAACTCCCAATTAAAGATGTTTTGGAATTCTGAAGGACAAAACTCACACATCCTTAATATATTCTCGACCAACCAAATTCCAGGGTGTTGATGTTCTTACAATATACAACTTTTAATTTCTACTGAACGTGTGGAAAGGATTTCTACTCTACTTGTACAAGAGTCCTCACTAGAAAGAAGCCCCTTGGCAGTCCCCACCACCTCACAGCAGCCATAAACCATTATTTGTCCCACAAAGGCTGGTAACTTGGGCCTCAGAACACACGTGCAGTGCATGAGAGAGACCAAGTGTAGGAGACAGGGAAGCTCACACAGAAAAGGTAAGTAAACAGGCAAACTACAGGTATTCCTAAACTCTTTTTCATCTAAAACTGAAAACACTGAATTCTGGTATATCATATGTATTTATGTAAGTAGTTATGATTCCATTGATTTCACACACACACACACACACACACACACACACTGACTGAACACTGTATTTTTTTCTTCCTAAGCCATTCAGTGGAAGCTGAACTTGAAACCCAATATATTCCTGGGAAGAAAGATGGGAACTATCTCCTACTCATTCTTACTGAACACAAGACAAAGTCAAGCAACCAGAGAACTTGTTTGGCCTGATAAAGTCTCGGTATTTGCTTTATGAATTTAGTCAATGCCACACCCCTAGTTAAGTATGTGAGGAAACAGGAAATACAAATTGTAGCTGTGTTAAAGTGAGTCATTTCCATTGCTGAAGTTAATGGGCCAATTGGAAACCAAAACCAGTTTGTCTATGACACAAAGTAGATGTTCAGATAACTTCTCTGCTTTTTAAAGTTCTGGCTTAGCCAACTTTCTGCCCTTCAGGGAATAGTCTTCCTGATCAACTGTTAAAGTATGTAAAGTTCACTTCAGTCTATTTTCACCAAATGAATATGCACTAAAAATATTTTTTTTAATAATTAGTGTTCCTATGTGAAGATTCAAAGGAAAATAACTGTCTTCGTATACCTATTCTTTCCCATTTGGAAACAACTGGTTCTAGCTTTTCTGCATGATCACTCATTCAGAAAATACCATCTAAAGGCACTTTAGCTATTGCTAAAAATACAAGGATAATTGGATGCAGCTTCTTCCATCAATGAGTTCACTATTAGGGAGGAAAGACAGATACAGAGCTAATTTTAGCCAAATGTGATATAAGTTGGTAGGAATGAAATGCTACATGAGCATTAGAGAAAAACCATTTAGGAAATCAGAGAATTATTTAGTCAAAACCACATCGAGTCGGGACTCAGTGAACACCTGCAGAATAAATGAATGGACTTAACAGGTGAGAAAGCAAGTCTCAGAAAAGTAAAGCAATTTTCCCAGATAGAAAGTAATTTTTTCTGCCAGTCAGTGAAGGGAAAGATGAGAAATGCAGCCACTCTTTAGAGTCGTGTCCCGTAAAATCTGCCAGCCAATAAGAGCATCATTACTCTCCAATGCGGAGCCCCTACCTTGCGGGAAGGAAGGCGGGCAGGCACCACAATCAAGATGAGTGTCTGTTTGCCTGCAGGAGTATAAATCTTTGCTGCCGAGCTCCAACATCAGAAAAAGCAAAAGACAAAGCAACATCCAGAGCCGAAGACCAAACCTCAAAAACAGAAAATCATCTTAAGGGATCATTTTAGTGATTAAATTAGCTTTGAGAGAAATGTAAGGCATGAATTGTACAAATCTATATCAGTCAACAACTTTAAAATAGGACTCAGGCCCTCCTCGGAGAAAGTGAATTACAGATACAAGAAGTTTGCTGAAAAAGAAAAATGTCAAAAGCAGACAGTATGTGTAGTATTGTGACAGATAACGGGCAAGGGTGACTCGGCATTCAGATGAGAATCGTGCTACAGTCTCAGTGGTCGTGGTCAGTGCGGCCCTGTGGAGAAGGGAAGGGGCACAGCTTCAGGGGTGGGAATTAAGACAGGAGAAGGAAGATGACCTGGATGAAGGGCCAGAACCTGAGGAGTGAGAATGTGCAGCACCTGCCCCCAGTGTGCAGGCATCGAGCCGGAGTGTGGTAAGACACAGGAGCTCCGGGGTCGAGTTGTGGAAAATTCTGGACGTCAAGTGGAGGTGCTAAGGCTGTCAACCGAGAGCAAGCAACCCTGAGAGGCTTCTGGCCCAGTGCTGCAAAGTGGGTTCCCCAGGAGATAAACACATCTGTGGAGCTCACAATGAGCTCGGAAAGAAATGGAAACTATGTCTCCTAACAACACAAAAACCACCGAGGAGACTCACAGGACTGTCTCGGTGAAAGCTCAGGTGGGCTAGAAATAGAATGAAGAAAACGAACAAAAAGCTGTTGGGCCTAATATACCGAGTATAACTAAGATATTGGTTGGACTCAGAGGAAACAAAGGTAAACCAAAGACTTCTAGGCTCTGGGGCTGATGAAATGGTGGTTTCATGAACAGAAATAGGAACTAGGCAGCAAAAAGTCAAGTGCATTTGAAACACCTGTACAGCTCTTTGAGAAGAAATCTGAGAGAAATGAAGTCTCAGCAGTAGAGAAGACCCCCTCAAGGGAAGAGCGGGAGGAGCGAGGGGTCCCTGAAATAATTTCCAGAAGTACCTAATAATGACAAGGACTATAAGAAGACCAGCAGCAAGACCTGGTCATCGCCCTTTTCCGGATCGAGGTAGCCATGGGACACGTCTGCTACACACAAGCAGCCTGACCTGAATTTCAGGTCAGCTCATAGCTCATTGAGATTCAGCCAGGCCAGAGGGTCCTTTTCAAAACGTTACAGCCCTCTCAGCTTCTCCAAACATCCTAAGTCTCACTGCAATAGTTATGTTTACTGAAATAATTATCTTATTTTGTAAGCTTAAATAAAGAAGATTTTAATGTTCCCAACACAAAGAAATGATTTGCTAGAGGCACACATCTACAGTTACCTTTATCTAATCATTATGCTTTTTTGCAAATGAACCAAAATAGCATACTAGGCCCATGGATAGGTGCAACTGCTATGTACCATAAAAACATATTTTTACAAACGCATGTATAAGTTGGAGAGAATGAGGCCTACTGGGTGTATAAATTTCCCATGCTGTCTGAAACAGCTTCCGGGATTCTCAGACAAATACCACCATGTCTCCACAGTGCAGCATAACCTGCAGGCTGCACACACACAGCCTGCAGGACCTGACTCTCTTTCTGAAGCTGAGACACTGAAGTAAATTTAAAACGCATTAGAAGAACTTAAGCAGCTTTCCCTTCTTACTTGTAAGTTTTATACATATATATTTCTTTTGCAGGGAGAGTTTATTAAAAAAAAAAGTCTCCCAGAGATTAAAATGTCAGCATTTGATTGATTAGAATAGCTCCTGTGGCTTACCCGGTAAGTTGATTTGACCGGCTCATCCATTAATATAGTAAAACACATGTTAAAGATTACAAATTGTTTAACAAGTTTTGACAAACAAGTTCCCCAGTGGTCTTGAAATTTCTAAGAAGCAGATGGAAGAGGCACAGGTTTATAGATTTCCCTTCCTATCTGCACAAAGCCAAAGAGGTCCAGAGTAGGTATCGGTGCAAAGAAGGGACATTGTCAGACAATAAAGAGACACAATTGCCTCCGTTAGCACAACAATTAATTTTGTTTGCAGAGTACCAGTCAGTCTATTTGTTACCTGGAATGTGCTAATTATTCTTGCTAATTACATGCAAAACATTCATTATCACCTATAAGTGGAGTTGGACCCCTCAGGTTTCAGTGACAAATTAATTACTGTGTTTTCCTTCTGAATGTTTTTCCAGTTGGTCCCCGGTATTATCTGAAAAATAAATTGTTTAGCAGCTCGCTTGTCTTCAGAGTCACTCATTAAAATGAAAAGTAGACATGCAGAGAGTTGCATCGGTTTTTCGCTGGTTCTGTCAGGACAGCAGCTCCTGAAATTCCCCACCCCCAGCACAGACTCAGTATCCCAAAGCCTCATAAAACACGTGCACCTGAGTTGCCCTGAGTACTGGTATGTATCTGCCCCAGTAGCCACTGCTGAACCTCGGGGAAGAAAGCAAACTATCAAAACCTGAAAGGCACAGTCCTTCACCCCAGGACCCACACACACCTGCCCCCTTTCGCCTGGCTTTTCCAAAGGTTTCGGTGACAGTTTTGAAATAGCATCCAAAATTTCAGTTTTCTACCTCCTCTCCACCCCTGATTTAAAATTTGGTTGATCAAAAAACAAATCCCAAATTCCCAATTTATCTCTACATCCCTTCAACGTTGTGAACAAGCCCAGTGATATAGATGCATATCTTTGTATTCTGTATGTGAATTACATTGGAGAGACTGGATCCCAAACACACATACTTTTGTCATGACTCTATACTGTCTAAATTTTACTCTGGTGTCTGACTGTTCCTAGCAGAACTAGTTTCATCCCAATCACTCACACCTATTGTTAACCTACTGCACCTTCACCATTACCACGGAGCATTTTGCAAAGCACAGGTCCAAGTAGGTCCTTGTTCTTGCCGCGCCTCCTCCTCACTGGGCCCTTTCTGAGCGTTTAGTCTTCTTTCCGGTGCACCTGTCCTTGTCTGTCAGCATTTGGTCTATTTCCACCACAGCTCTGTAACACAGATGCAAACAGTAGTCCTCGATCACATACAAATAAAATAAGGAAGTTTTCCTTGTCATGTAACTTACTTTTTCCAGTTTTCAATTTAGAAACAGGAAATATGTATAGGAAGCTAAATTATCTCATTTCAGGTACACATAAATTTCACACTGAATCATCCACTGTGGTCATTTCTCTCCAAACTCTAAGTTTATGCCTTACACATCCTTCAAAGCAGAAAGCTTTCCAAGAGGAACTAAAAAGAAAATATTTCATGAATTTCTGGTATAAATCCTACATTGCAGTGGAGGCCTGGAGCTAATACAGAATTTTAGGACAAGTAGAAGGAGTAGAAAAGAAGCAAGGTGGTCAGAAGAGAGGAGGCCAGGCCTCAGCCACTCTCAGGTGGTGACCCGGCCTCAAGCAGCCTTCTCCAGAGAGGACAGAGCTCTTGTGCTCCCTGTGCAGGACATGATTGTGTAGCCTTGCACCATCATGCTCCAGACTGATACACATGGGACTCTGCCCTAGGACTGAGTTTCATAAAACCACATCAGTTCCTCTGTTGCCCAGAAACAAATTTAACACTGAAATACTACTTCTCCTAGCCCATTCCAGTGCTCCAAATTCCATAGGTTTTCTTCAAATACAAATGGCAACCACATAAGAAACCTTCAACAGCACTCCGCTATCAGTCCTTGCAGATAAATAAGTCCCTCTTCTCCAACGTTCCAACTGCCTGCAAACATCACCCAAAATATTAAGTAGAAAGTTCCAGAAGTAAATAACTCTTAAATTTTAAATGATACATTATTCCGAGTGGCAGGATGAAATTTCAAGTTACTTGCGACCCACTCTCTTTTCTCTGTCAACGGATCCATCCTGTATGCACTACTCACCCATTAGTTGTTCAGTAGCCCTCTCCCTAATCAGATTGACTGTGGGCTTATCACAATGCTTATTTTCTTTAATGACAGCCCTGAAGCACAAGAGTGGTGATTCTGGCAGTTTTATTATAGTATGTTGCCATAATTATTGTTTCATTACTATTATATGGATCTCTCACTGTGACTACTTCATAAATTAAGCTTTCCATAGCAATGCATTTAGAGGAGAAAGCTTAGTTATCGGCAGGTTTCAGGGCTACCCTCCATTTCAAGCATACATGGAAGACTTAGAGCATACTCCCTGCATTGGAGGAAGGCCTGCTGAATGCTGGTTTCTCCTCCAGCAGGGAGAGCACTTGGGATGCTGCTGGCACAAGTGAGCAGAACAGAACTTCTGCAGGCACGCCACCAGCCTTCTCTAGCCTCCTCAGGCATAACCTTCCCCACACCCTGGCAACCCTGCAATGTACCAACTATTCCATGCTTCTAAAACATGAAATTAATTTGTTTGATAACTTGCAAGTCTACTGATTGAAAAACACCATTGCAAGAGTAACCCTAAGGAACAATCTTTCTGAAAAATAATATCAGAACTACATTTCTGCTTCCTTTCCATATCCAAAAGTTATCATAATATAATCAGTGTTTCTTCAAATCTTCTTATCCAAAGCAAGTAATTATTGATATTTGCATGTACTATATTCTTTATGAGACAGAAATCTATTTCCTAAAAAATATATTGCACACAGATTCTACCAATTGTTAAATATAATAGAAGATGAATCCTTGTACATTATCCACCTAATGAATCATTAAAAGAACAGTCTATCTGATTCATTTCAAATGAATCATCTATGAGTCAAATAACACTCATACTCTGTACAGTGCTTAGTGTATAACAGGCAAACATTCTAGAACATTCTAGAACAGTACATTCTTTGTCGACAGCATCAGTTAGGAGCCCTTCCAGAATACAACATACTGTCATCAGCCCTGATGTTTACCAGGAAGCCAGGTGACTGTGACAAGACAGGCACAGTGAAGGAGACATCTCCAGTGAAATCTATGACAAAGTGTGTTCCCTACAATGTGATGTTCCAACTTCATATCCATGTAATAAAATAGCTACTTAATAAAGCAGACACAAATGTTTCATAAGCATCTAAGTTTGGAAGGACAGAGGGGTTTCTAGATAACCAGCTTTCACACTAGCTGCATAGGAAAGGAAATTCGCCAGCCTTGCTGCTGCATGACCAGCTACCACACAGACAGAGACACAATGGATTTGGCCAGGATATAGTATGATGAGTATTCAAGATTAAACTATTTTAAAACTGGGGTACTCTGCATAATATCTACATTTGAAGCTTCTTTTCTAAAATCAGAAACTCTGACAACCAGGCCACATCCCCAGAGGACAATGACAATCTGGACGCAACAAGGGCACTCTGGTTGGCAGAGGTATGTTCTTGGAACTCTGCTATTTCCACCATCTTCTGTCATTTTCCCCCAGCTCAGTTGACTCCTACGTTGTCTACTTGGCCCAAGCTGGCCTGAGAGTTTCTGACCCTGAGTTGTATATATGTCATAAATATATTTATCATGCACTGATTTTTCTGTTCTCTTTCAAGGTCATTACAATCCTCAAGAAAATCTTAGCAGAAAAAAAAATGGAAAAACCTTTAGTGTGATCTAAAGAGAAAAAAGGAATCTCTAAAACTCTGAACAGGTAAAGTATCACACAGGACAAGAAAATCAAAAGGACAGAAGTGATCATAGAAAGACCCAGAATAGTGTACCAGGTGGCCTCCCACAGGGCTGATGTCTGTGTGGTCAACTCTTTTCCTGGGTGGATTAAGGCACTGAGGTCAAATTAAACCATTCCTGATGAGAAATTTAACATGTTTATGGCTTCGGGTCCATCAGTAGTTTACTATACTGTCTAAATATAAACCAGCAATATATAACTAAAATAATTATATTAGTTAGATTAGTCTTACAGGAAATTTTGCAGTCAATTTGTTGCTGACACTGGTAATAAATTATACATGTTAGTTAATGTTCCATCACTGTGACAAATATCTTGTGGAATAAAAAAGTTTATTTAGGCTCACAGCTTTGGAGGTGTCAGTCCACAAGTGATTAGTCCCTCACCAGGTTGGAGCACCTGCCCGAGGAACCCCATTTTGCTCAGGGCTGGGTGTGAAAGAGTAAGGAAGAGAAAGAGACCAGGGTCCCACAGTCCCTTTGAGGGTGCACCCCCATGGTCTAAAGACCTCCCACGAGGCCCCATCCCTCCAGTATCCTCTACCTTCCAGTGGTGCCATGTGCTGGGGACTGAGCCTTCAACTCATGGGCTTTGGGGCACACTTGGGATAGCAACTATAGCACTATATTAAAACTAGACCATCAGAGACTCCTCAGGATACCAAGTGGAGAACGTGAGATCACAATGACTTGTTTATCAAAACAATTCCAGAAAGACAAAGGAATCTTATTGACGAAGAACCAAGGACAGTATTCCTCAATCAGGCAAATGAAAATGATGGGGAACAAATCATCAGAAGCAAGTACTGTCACAACTCATTTGATGTTAGCAGCAGCCTTTCATCATGCGACAGCCCACAGCAGGAGCAGCAGACTCCAATCAAAGATGGCCATGATAGCTTGTCCGTTCGTGTTTACAGAACACTTAAAATGGCTCCACTGTTGATCCAAACAGTGACTAAGGAGCACAGTTAACAGGAATCATGAACATCACCTCATTTTCCAGATGAGGAAACTGAGGCTCAAAGGTTGGCTCCCTTGCTTATGCATAGCTAGCTAGTTAGTGCAGAGCAGAGATGAAACCTCCTCCCCACCTCCTGCTGCAGCAGTCTTCCAATTTCCCAAACAACGTAGAACATGTCACTCAAGGAAATAGAAAACTTTGTGATGTTTTGAAAAAAAAATTTTTCCATAGAGAAGAAAATCTAAATAAGCAAAAAAAAAAAAAAAGGAGGTAGGGTGGGCTTACTGCTCCTTACTAATTGATAAGAAGTCTTCTGAAAGATGTGTACGGGTTGCAGCTCTCATCTCCCACTCTGCTTTTCTTTACTTCAGAGTAGACAATGTTTCAAATATTTAACAAATGAAGCTAATTATTCAAAAATAGCCGAATCTCTCACATTATGCCTAAGAGAATTCATTTTTTGAATATTTCTTTGTTTCCAATGTGAATCCCAAAAGATAAACCAGCAGACAGGTTCGGAGAAAGAAAAAGAAAAAGAACCCTACCTTTATTTTCAGGGCTGTACTTGACTCAGGAAATAAGTTAATTATTAAGCTCGTTTCATTTTTTAAAAGCCAATGTAATCATTCCTTCTTTATTCCAAATGTATGCTTTACTTAGGAGTAGAGATGTCATTCTATTTGAAGGACTGTTTGCTGGAGCACAAAGTCACCCCAGGGCAATGTATTATTGATAAGTTCATTTTCTTGTATAATCACCACTTCACGTTTACAACATTCCACAGGCTCTGGCTATAACCTCCTTGAGGTTTTCCTGAAGAGGGGACTGCAGTCCACACTGCCCAGGAAAAAACCCCTAAATCTTAGCTTTTGCATTGTAAGTTCCCAGGTCATTTGGCACGCCTTTCTCACAGAAACCCCGCCACTGAGATGACATACTGCTATAAGACCTGTGATCTTTTTAAACTCTTAGGCCCATTGCATCCATTTGCATGTCCTGAAAGTGCTGCCATTCAAAAGCCAAAGGCACGACCTGGAGTTGAACATGGAGGGTCTGACTGAGTGATTGCACAAAGACTTATTTAAATGTTATTTGTCTCCACGTTCATTTCTTTTCTGATGACAGAGGGGTCAGCTAAGGACCTTTGTGTCCAGCTCGCTTCAGTAAATCAGCACTGTGCTTTTCTTCTTCCATTTTTATGTGGAGAGTTGTTGGCTGGTTTGGGGCTTGTTTTCGCTTTCTTGTTGTGCGTGCACTTGGGTTCTCTCTGCACAGTCAGGAGGTGGGGAGGGCCACTGCCCGCTAACGTGAGGTGAGAAAAATGCACGGTGTACTATTTCAGGGTGCTCAGGAATCTCTCAAGTGTTTGAATAAACACATACCACACCAATTTAAAGAAAAGAAAAAAAACAGGAAGAAAAAAATAAAGAGTTGGCTTAGCAAAAAGACAAACAATGCTCTCTGAGACCTGGACAAACAGCATGTCCCGGGCATTCCTCACACTTCCTTTGGCCTAATGGGTCCTGAGCCCCATTCTTTGACTGCTGATTAACTGTTCTGTTCATTGACCAGCCACTAATTGCATGTTCCTTAGAGTTACCCGACATTACAGTAAGAATTAATGAGACACAATTACAGCTCCCAGAAACCTCGGCCTAGCCAACTGCACAGCCCTCCAAATGAATTAGGGCTTTCCAAGAGAAAAGCGGGAAAGATGAGTGAATTGTTCACAGGAAGCGGAATGGTTTTTGTTTAAAATTTTTTGTATTTATTTGAAGTTGTTTCATAATTAGGACCAGGAGGGGAGGAAAGGGAAAGGGACGAAGAAGGTACAAAAAACTTGGGTACTGGCTCTCACCAGGAATGGGGGTGAATGAAAGGAAATGCAGATTGTGCAGAGAAAAACTTAAGAGACAAACAAAATAAACTTAAATGAAGCAATAATCTCAGTGTTACAAATAATGGATAAAGCTCATAACAAATATTACACTTGGAAAATCAGAGTAAGAACATCCTTTTAGTCCTTTCATCTAAACAGTTTTGCCCAAAATAAGCAAAATTCCAACTTACCTTGATTTTCTTTAGCTAATGGTGTTTCACATTCATTAGAACCCATTGCTTATTAAGCCAACATTTACAGAAAAATTGGAAATGTCCAAAAAGCTACTGGCTCTTTGACTAGACAGTAAGGGGAAAAGAATTATTTTCCCTATATTCAAACTTTTCCAATTGAATTTTTTTTTAAATTTTGATTGTGAGTATGGGCATAATCCAGAACACTTTAAATTGCAGTTTTTCTAAAGCTGCTGAATTTAATTATTTTAAAATTATTTTGTCAACAAGTAGAGAATACTAGTTAATCCATTTTTTCTTTAAAAATACAGGTATATTTTTATACATATTATATCTAAGGGGGGATACATGGCTGATAGCAATGGCAGAAAGAGAAAGAGGTAGCAGAAAAATGACAGCTAAAGAGAGAAACTGAGGGAGAGAGAGAGAATAGCTAACTAGACAGGTTAACAGGAATGAAGATCATGTTCTCAATCAAACCAATGGAGTTTCTTCACAGCTTGACTCAATACCAGAACAGGGGTATGGATATTAATTTGGCCTGGGAGGGGAGTGAAGAGAATGCCATCCGCTCAGCTCAGTGCTGGAGACATCACATATACACAAATGAAAGGCTTGCAGGTGTGTGAGGGAGTGGGTAGAGGCTTTTCAAGGCAGACACACACACACGCACACGCACACACACACATACACATACACGCGCATGAGCACAACATGGAAGTGTTAGAATATCTGTCTTCAGAGGCTAAAACAACTCACGAGCTACAGAAAGGCCCAGCAGCTAGGCACTGAGTCTCCTGATGTGTATCAGAAGGCCGAAGAAGAGCTGTGTCTGGGGTACCACTGAAAGTCTCGCCTGTGGCAGGACAGGAGGCTCAGTGGCACAGGATTTGCAAAGCCACTGTGAAGCCCTGAGTTCAGTTTCCAAAACCACCAAAGACAAAAAAAAAAAAACCAACCTCCTATAGATAGAGGAAAAAGAGCTAAAGGTGATGTTCAAGACCTCCTTAAACAAACAACTGGTAGGTCCTCGTAGGAGTGGTGTCTGCACACATATGGCTCCTGCCCTCTGGGCTGTGCCCCCAAACCACATCTTCCCCTCCCTGTGGAATCCACTCACCTCCTCTGCTTCTCAGATCTCACCCTTGCTTCAAGGCTAGCTCCTTTACATGCACGGCCCATCCTCCCTTCAAAGGAAATCTTCTCTTTGACACTGCCTGTATCAACTTGTACCAAACATTTGTCACTTAATCATATGCAGTATCGCCTTTTCCATGAACAAATGCCTGAGTCTCATCTATACTATAAACTTTTTGTGGAAAGATGAGCTAACTTTTACCCTCCACTCCCAGGGCCCTTAGCAGTGTTTTGTGTACACTGTGGGAAATGAGTAAATATGTTAAGAGTGAAAGAAGCCATAGACAAGTGAAGCAGAACAGAAAAAGGTAACTGACTGGAAAAAATAGGAAAGAAGCAGAGACGGTCTGCCATGCTGCACAGTTTAGGAACAGAGGCAGGAGATTTGGGATAATGTCCGAGGAGAGGCCTCATGGGCCTCTCCTAGGGCCTGATGGTTTTCTTGGATCCCCTGAATTAGAATTTGCTGGTAAATGTCAGGAAGGGTGTCTTTTGAAAAAGTGTACGGGGAAACAGGGCTCCCTGTGTAGCTGCTGGACCAGGACCCCAGAAAGGCAGGATGCAACCAGGTAAGTGAAGAGATGAGAGGGCAGATTAAAGGATTTAGAGCCCTGGGTTAGGTGGTGAAACAGAAATGCAGAGAGTAGCCCATGAAGACGTTCCGGTTCCTGAGAATACACATGGAAAAGCCTGTGAAGCCGGGGAAGTCAGGTCAGCGTAGCCCAGTCTGCCAGCCAGTCCACCTCCTCCATGTGCTCAGCATCTTCACCACTGTGGACTGAAAATACTCCCGGACACTGTGTCTGTGCTGCAGCACGGACAGGCTTTGTATCTTGGTGTTAGCCACTAAACCATGCAGACATCCTGAGATGACTTAGTATAAGGGAGAGTATGCACACACTAACGTATGTGTAAAATACACATGTACGTACTATAGGTACAAGTTACATGCCAGTACTACATCGGCTTTCTTTTTCTTTTCAGTACTAAGTACTGATCACTACCTCTCACCTGAAGGAGGGCCCCAACTTTTAAAATATTTATTACTATTGGTTAAAGGAGTTTCAGCAAAGTGAGCAGGAAAAAAAAAATGTACATATTCCTTCCTGTCAAGTGCCTTGAAAAAGGCGAGCAATTAGGGACAAGTAGACAGAAAAAAGAAAGAGCACAGAAGACAGAAGTCACGAAAAAGTAAAAAGCCAAACATCCAGATTTTGGGGGTAGGGTAGAGCGTCAAAATAAATTTTCACTGTTCACCAGATGGTGACCATATTTTCTGTCAACACCACCAAAATTATCAATTCTTTAACTTCGAGGATGTCATGTCAAGTGTCATGTAAATTGTCAGGTAAATTAAGCTTTGTGGAGTTACATTTCCGGCAAGGCTCTCTAACTACAGGCATCTACAGAACAGCGTCTGCCAAACCCAGAATGAAACCAAATCCATCACTTTGTACAGTTACTTTAGCAAGTCTCTTAACTTTACTTCTTTAAATTTTTATTCAAGAAAAACCAAGCTAAGTATAAAATTAAGTTTGAACTACAAAGAAAACATTCATTATGTATTATATTTTAGGGAAAATAAATATATCAAAATATTTAATCCCCACTAATATCTTCTATATATACCACTATTATGTCATTGTATAAAGGTTTTACCCATCAAACTGAATTAAGAAGACAGACAGTGACCAGAAGTGATCAATAAATGAGTAAACAGAGGTTTAAATCGATGTAAGCATTTTGGAAGGTCACTAGAAATTAAAACTGAAAACATGTATATCCTTTAAATCACCAAGTCAACTTCAAGAATATTTCTCAAGAAAATGCTCTGAGTATTCCAAAACGAGTTTTTTAGCATTGTTTCTAAAAATGAAAAAATCAGACATAACACAGATATTTGACAATAAGCACTGGCTGATTAGTAAAATAAACAATGAAATATATTTTGATGAACTTATGATCTTTATAGACTAACCCAAAAACAACAAGATATCACTGTGAAAAAGTTAGCCCAAAGTAAGATCTGTGATGTATTAATATGCATCAATAATAACTATAGTTTTCACAATCACAGAATACATTGAAAACCTGATGAAAGAATTCGAGTGAGCACTGACCACAAAGGAACAGCTTCAGAGACAACAACACAAGACACTGCATTTGCATGCTACCCATTTCTGTGGGGGCTTTAAAAAAATTTTTTTGTAACAAACATATGTTATTTGTAAAATCAGTTACAAGAAATAAAAACCAAAAACTTTAACTCTCTTGAATTTATTTCCCAGTCAAGATGAGCAATTCTACTACTAGAGGACATACGAAGTTTGTCTTTCCCTCACAACAGAGTTACATTCCAGCCTGTGCTGATAAGCAGCCCAGCTGCCTCCTCCCACACTCCAAACTGCAAACAGTTAATTTCCACATCTGTCACTAGTCAATTTCATCATACTTCATATTTTTAAAAATTCCACAAGCATTTTGTAATTATATTCAAAAGAGATGAAAATCATTTTAGAATTAATTATGAAGAGGACTTTTAAGATATGACACCAAGGCTACAATGCATCACAAAAATAATTGATAAACTGGACTTCTTTAAAATGAAAACTTTCTTCTCTATGAAAGACAATCTCAAGGGAGTAAGAAGACAAGCTACAAAGTAAGAGAAAATATTTGCAGAAGGCATGTTCCATACTGGACTATTAACTAAAAAATGCAAAGAATTCTTACAATTCAACAATCAGGAAAAGGACAGCACAATTAAAAAAGGAGCAAAGAAGAACAGACACTTCACCAAAGAAGATACCAGTACAGCAAATGAACATATGAAAAGTAGCTCAATGTCATATGCCACTAGGAATGGCAAAGTAAAGCAACGTGAGTTACTGCTTCGCTCAGTTAGAATGGCTGAAACAAGAGTGTTGATCCTAACCATGGAGAGTGAAGGCGAGGGGGAAGGGACCCACTCACTCGGTGCAGAGGGGTCTGGGGACAGCTGGCAGCTCTCTACAAAACCAGTACACTGTCACCACACAACCCACCCATCCCATTCTTTGGTATTTACCCAAATGAACTGAAAACACAAAAACCAGTACACAGATGTATTTAACAGCTTTTCCCTTCATAATTGCTCCAACTTGGAAACTACCAAGATGTCCTGCATTAGTGAAGTGGACAAATAAATTGTGATTTTCCCAGGCAATGGAATATTATTCAGCACTAAAAATGGATGAACAAATTACTTTCTGGAAAAACACGGAAGACATTTAAATGTATATTCCCGAGTAGGGGAAAGAAGCCAGTGTGGGAAGGCTAGATACTGTATGATCTTCTAGAAAACACAAAACTAAGCAGACCATGAGCTGCATGACTGCTGGGGGTTGAAGGAAAGGAAGGCTGAACGGGGAGTGACAGAGGAATTTTTGGACAGAGACGCTGTTCTGAAGAAATTACAGTGGAAGAGACGTGTCCTGCTACCCGTGTCTAAGTCCAGGGAAGGCACATTAGTGCAGCCTGTGAACGCCAGCGGTAGCAGGTCCCACAGTGGCTCACAGACCCACTGTACCACTCTGGGGAAGGAGGCCAACTGTCGAAGTGGGCAGACACGCACGGCCACATGCAGCCTCCGTACTTGCCACTCAGTTTGGCTGTGAACCCAAACCACTTATAAAAATGAAGATTATTCATTCAAAAAATGGATCAAATCATCACCACACTCTAGCAACTGCTCCCCGTGTCAGTCAAAATGAGCCTGTCATAGCAGTTACTATAATTGGAATTTTTCTCCATCATGTAGTTGTGAATTTGATTATTTTGAGTTCAATATATCATCTCTGAAGTGTTAATTTAACCTGTAGTCTAATTCAATCAATAATTTAAAATATACCACCAGGATACAAATATATTAGCATGTTACTGTGTACCAGGAATTATAATGAGAATTGGAAGTCACCTTTCTCATGTTTGTTAGTCTAGGAGCCCCAAAGGCGCAGGACACCCAGTAATTCCATGGTAGTATGTGAGATTAAGCGAGATGTTGTCACCTATTACAAAACTGAAATGGAATGATTTTTGTTATTGTTGTGACTGTGTGTCTGTGTAGTTTCTTGGGTTTTTCTTGTTTTGTTTTGTTTTTTGAGACAAGATCTCCTCATGTAGTTGAGGCTGCCTCACTTATGGTGAGGGTAGGATCACACATGTGTGCCAGCAAGCCTGGCAAAATAAAGTAAATTTTGACAATGTAGACCAAAGCTACAAACATTTTAAATTTAATGTGTGACTGAACTTAATCTATAGTTTTAAAGAAACAATGGTGATTCCAAATGGTAGTAGGTGCTTAAATTTGATGATAAATTAATGGGATTAAAAACTTAAATCTTAAAAATCTTTTATCTACTCTAAAATTGTCATCCAGTCTGGAAAATAGCCCCCATTATTTAATTTTACTGGTAACACTCATCAATCCTACCTTAAAAGAAAAGCTCTAAGACTTAGAAGAAAGACAATTGATGCAACTTTCTTTTCTAAATTAATGGTAATGTTTCCATGAAACTAAGATCAAGTCTAGGCCTATTTTAAACATCCTGTGCATTTGTTGAGGCTTTGTGACTGACATGTCATGTGCTAATACCAGGAAGCACAAAAACCAAGACCTTGATGGAGTCTGTGATTTGAATGTATTGATTCCCAAACCTGAGAAAATGAGGAATAACAAAATCTTTCTGTTTACTCAGTTTCCTTCACCAAAAGCCTCTCTTCCCAGACAGCCCTGCTTACCTAACTCATCTCAATTAAGATTAGAGATAAGATGTGCTAAATTTTACCAATAGGTGATTTTGGCAAAAAACAAAAGTTTTTTGTTGTTTTTTTTTAAGGTTTTTCGAGACAGGGTCTCGCTTTGTGGTTCAGGCTGGCCCTGAGCTCAGTCTCCAACTCACAACACAGCAGTCCTCCTGCCTCTGCCTCCCGAGTGCTGGGATTACAGGCGTGAGCCACCACGCCCGGCATTGTGGTTTGTGGTACTGGCTGCTGCTGGGCGTGAGTCTCCACACCCAGTATGGTGTATGGTTACCGGGGATCGAACCCGGGCCCTTGTGCTTGCAAGACAGGCGCCGGAACCACTGAGCTAACTCCCCGGCCCAAAAAACAAAATTTAAGTATTGTTCAATTCTGCCCATAATTGTTACTGTATTTAGTGACATTTATAAATCTGTATGATTTGTAGCTTCATTTTTGTAGGTTTTCTTTTCACTGAAGTAGAAATAAAGTATTGAATAAGCCCAAGGACATAGGCCTAGGAAATGCTAGAGTCAAAATCTAGTGATTCACCTATTGTATCATCATCCATCTATTTTTATTTAAAATACAAAGTCCAACTGACATACTGTATTATTGCTAACATCTCGATACTTTATTTTTCCACAAGCAATGGGAAGCCTGTAATTACTAACACAGTAACCAAATCTAGCATACAAGACTAAGATACCGTATTAAAAATTAAGAGATTGTATTAAAGATATTTGTATGATGTGAGATCAGAGGAGGTATCTTCGTACAACTCAGACATACTGATAACCTCTCATCCAACAGGATCTCAGAAAATTGCATCAGTTTCCTGTTGCATACTGTCTCCAAGCAAGTCAGTCTCCCCGTGTTCCCTCCAGGGTCTAAGCCTGTGTCTCTAGAATACACAGGAGGGGAGGCTGCCAGTAGCCTGGCCCCTCCTGATCTGTGTGCTCTCTCCTGCAAGTCCACAGCAGAGATGCTCCACATGGGCCGCTGGAAAGCTAAGCAAAGATGCTAGTTCACCAGCCTCCCCATGCACAACTGTCACACCTCAGGGGCCATCACTCCTCTTCCCAGTCCTCCCATCTGCATCCTTGTCACTTGCCAAAGTGCAAGAAAGTCCAGTCCACCACTTTTCAAATACCTGCATCCCCAAACCATACTCCCAACATCTACTTCCTACTGCTCACCTTCCTCCCAGCTGTTTCCACACTGTGGTCTGAGTCATGTCATTCGTCTCATTTTAAATAAACTATCTTATATCCTCCACCTTTTGGTCCCGTCCCGCTTTCAGGTTATGGATTCTGGCTATAAGACACCTTCACAGACCACATGTACCCTCTACCTGAAGACATGCACAGCAAACACTCAGTAGCTCATTTATGACTTGACAGTGGTTTGAATGCTTAATTCCACCTCAACTTCGACCATCCTGGTTGCATAGCACCACTCTCCAAGCAGAGCCACTCACTTTCAGATCAGACGTAGCACACTCTTAGTAGAGCAAAAGACAGAAGATAAACTAGAACATGTTATTAATGCTCAGTGGCTCCAAAGTCATACAAATAAATGAAACTCAATGGGGACAAGTCCTTCATAGACAAGCAATGCTCAGCAGCTGCTTCCATTTTTGGAGCCAAATGCTTGGTATGGGGAAGGGTAGACCAAGACAGGGCTGGGAAGTGAGCAGGCAAACCTGGCACAACTGTGACTTCTGAAAGTGCTCCCTATCGTGCTCTTCAAGTAGCAGAGAACATAAAATAAGCAGACAGTTTATTATAATAACCAATGGGCTCATGTAATTATGGAGGTCAAGAAATACCAAGCTGGCCAGCCGGAGACCCAGGAAAGCTAACAGTGTAGTTCCAATATGAAATCAAAGGTCTAGAACCAGGTAAGCCAATGATACAAGACCCAGTCCACATCCAATCCAAAGGTAAGAGCAGACCTAGTTTGAAACGTCAGGCAGAGAGAGAATTCTTTCTTAGCCTTTTTGTTCTGCTTAGGCCTTCAGTGGATTGGATGAGGCCTAGCCGCAGTGGGAGGACAATCTCTTTATTTAAAAACCACAGACGGCACAAAGCACCCACTCCACGTGGTCTCTGATGTAATCAAAAGATCTGTCCCTAGGTGACAGGAATATTTTGGCCTTGTCATCATCTGATGGGACCCCCTTTGTCTATGAGGTCTGTCATTGACTGAAGACATTGCTATGTGACTGTGAGTCCTCTGCCTATCACTGTAATCCCATCTGGAAGGAGAACCACTAAGTGGGTGTCGGGCAGGACTAGGAAACAAGGGATTCTGTGGTCTTGTTCCATCGCTGGGCTCCAGGTTCTTGCTGCCACTGAATTAGAGGTAAACTGAAACAAACTACAGCTGACATTCACCTTCCTACCCGGTCGGTCCTGACAGTACCAACAGGAGGAGGCCCCATGAGCAGGCTCAGGACGCTGGGGTAGGAAGAAGGGCGCACAGATCTCCAGATACTCCCTTAAAACATGCTAACAAAACTGCTGAAGGCTGTAGTTTTTTCAAGTGGGACCAGAGGCAGTGGAGAACCCTCTCCAGGAAAAGCACAAAGAGAGGTTTTGCATATTTCAGTCTACAGCGTTATTTTATTTAAAAAAAAAAAAAATTTTTAAAGCCCAATGCACATGGAGAAGAGAAGGAAAGTGACCAATAAGCAATAGGAAAGTGACCAGATCACAGAGCAGGGCCCATCCGTGTCCCTGCTGTTAGGATTACCAGACAAGGATTTTAGAAAAGAATTATTACAAATAGTCTAAGAAATTTGGAGGAAAATACGGATAGAAGCAGTAAATGAATAGAGAATTGCACCACAGAACTGTAAAACTCTAAAGCAAATACAAATTTTGTACTAAAAATTGTAATATCTAAGATGAAGAATTTAGTAAATGGTCTAAAAGTAGATTTATAGGGTAGAAGAATGGATCAGTGAATTCAAAGCCAGATCGATGGAAAATGTCCAGAATAAAATCAGAGAAAATAAAACAATAACTAGAAGAAAGTTCTGGAATAACACTGTAAGGTATGTATTTAGAGTCCCAGAAGAAGAGAAGAGAAAAAAACGGGACAGAAAATACTCAGAAGAACCTTGGGAAAAGAGCCCAAGATTAGAAAATCCTACACAAGATTTAAACAACAGCACAAAAAGCGACCAGAGAGCCTCACTGGCCAACTGCTGAATCCCCACAACCCCCTATATTAAGGCTCAATGCAACTATATCTTTAGTGCTCAGAGAGAAAAATTTTGTTGACTTATAATTCTGTATCCAGTGAAAATATCTTTCAGTATTTGTGTGGAAAAACTAGGTAACACCGATCAAATTTCCTCAGCCTCCATCCTCTTAAGGTGAAATTGCATTTAGTCTTTCATCACAAAGTCACTCCCACAATTTACTGGGAGAAAAGAAGGCAAAAGATGGGAAGTGGAGATAAGATGGTGGGTTGACGTGATCAGTGCACGACTGATTACATATGCGGGGAATAATCTAACAAACCTCATTAGTATCTGTATAATTAGCAGCCAAGGATTTAACTCAGTGCTGCTGTTGCCTGCCTTGCAACTGCAAGGTTCTAAGTTTCATCCTCATACTGCAAAACAAACAAACAAACAAAATTGTACAATTTGTACATTACTAATTATAATAAAACATTTTTAAATAAATTCTAATCACTCTGTACCTACAGCTACCTTTTCTGTGAATATGGTCCTCTCTTTATTCTTGTCTCGATTCCTCTGCCATTGCTTTTAAATATTTTTAAGGTATCTTCATCTTCTAAAGAAATTTTAAAACACAGTTGATCTTGTATCTCCATCTAAATGAAACTATTTCTTAACATTTCTCATGGCCAAGTTCTCCAAAGAAATAATCTCCATGTGCTGCATTTGTCACTCATAGCTTGATATCTTTCCACAGATCCCATTTCAGCAACCTTGATGAAGATCACCACGGCCACTGTCAAATTAAATCAGCATTTTCAGCAGCATCCTAACCTTTCAACGGCATTTGAACCTGTGGATCACTCTTTTCTACAAATTTTTCTCTGTTTTGGCTGACTTCTCCAGCCCTCCTTCACATCTCTCATTATTCTCTGGCAGTTTCCTTTATCATATTGTTCTTTCCTTTATTACCTTATTTCGCCTCTGCCTTAAGTGTTGTCATGTTACCTGTGCTCGAAGTCTAAGATAGTCCCCACAGGGTAACAGACTATCACATGTCATTTGACGACCAGGTGACCAGAGATGGTACTAGTCTATAGCCACACCACTGCGAATGTGCTCAGCCTTGTCTGAAAATAGTAATGATTTTGGTCTACAAAAGAGAAAAATCTATTTCTATTGCAGTGAACACCAGTGATTCAGTAAATCACATGAGATACTGAATTAACTCACTTTGAAAATAATGACTGTAAATTTTGATAAGGAAAAATGCGGTTTTATATTTTTGTCCTTTCAGGAGTTATATTACTTATAAAATTTCTAGTTTCTATTTAAATTAAAATGTTTTCAGCTAACACCTACCACACTCATTCAGCTGACGATGGTATAAGGTACCCATAAAAGTAAGAATGGAATTTGCTCAAATTTTGTTGTTGGTAACATATTGGCATTTGGATCTTGTGGTTACCTACAAAGAAACTCATTCCAATTTATTGTGTTTTGCTATTTGTTTAATGACAATTTTATTATTATGTCTGTACCTGCCGTATAGATGTGGCTTCTTTAGTTATCCCTCGACACAGTAATGCTGCACAATAAGCAGCCACAGAGCATTGGTGACAGTGGCAGTAGGCACTTTCTTTTCCTGACTTGTTTGATGGATACCCATATCCATTGAATGTTGCCACCAGCAAATTTATTTGTTACATTGTTCTCTACAAGGACACACACGAAAATAAAGATAGGTAGATATAAATGTATCTAAGTATGTGTGTGCACAGTGCATATAAACACATATACAGTAGCTACACACATTTCTAGTTTTTCACAACCTGAATAAAATACTGATGCATATTGTGAAGTAGAAAATATTTAAAAGAAAAGAGAGTATAAGGGTAAATAACGAGGGGAAATGAATGTGGTAATAATAAAGAAAAAAGAAAACAAAGATAGTGTTTATAGGGGGTGGGGGGGTGCACGGCGGGGAGAAAGGGAAAAAATTAGAATCAAGTCATGTGATATTCTGGTACAAACTCTCAATGTTGAATGCAATTATGGTGTGTATTCATAATGTACCAATAAAGATAAAAATTAAAAAAAAATAAATATCAAACATTAACTTAAAAAAAATCACTGGACTCTGATACACTATATTTGCTTAAATATTTTCACTGTATGATAACTTTAAAACTGCTTTCAATGAATGTATGATAAAACATTTAATTTTTCTGAAAATAATTTGGAACTTATTTAGAAATGTGTTCCCAATATTTTCAGAAAAAGTAGCAGCATATACCTCCTGAAACTGTATTAATATATAGAAATAAACAGTTACTTCATCCTCCCTCTGATTTGGAAAGACTTGCCTTAATCTGGTTTCTACTTGTTTCTGTAGCTTACAGTAGTTTGCTTCTGTTTAGTTACTTTGGTGACTCACCCTGCTGAGACATATACCTGACACTCATAAATTCGGAGGAAAGGCTTATTTGGCTCCCAGTTTGTACAAGTTTTAGTCCATAGTTGGCTGGGCTCCAAGGCAGGGTGACATATGGCATGGGGGTATCCCTGAGGAGAACCATTCATGGCACCCATAACACAGCAAAAACAAGGGACCTTAACAATCTCTTTCTCCCCTTTTTATCTTATCCAGAGGACTGGGATTAGGAGAATGGCAAACCTATCAGTGTCCTGGCTAAGTAATCACACCCTTAATCCCAGCATCGCACAGTGTAGATTCAACCAGCTCTAAAGAATCCCCACCTATGAACACGTGAAGACTGTGAGGAAGATTCAATAAAAATCATTAGATTGTGGTATCAAACTCCCTTGGTGCCTCCTGTCCGGGACCGAGGAGAACTGGATCCTCCTCGGGAGGGACACTTGATTCCATGGACCGGAAGACTTGATAGACCCTTAGAAGGATCCCAGACTATGCAGACAGAGAACAGGATGGTATTCCTGGGTGGGACCCAGAACCCCAGCCCACTCCTGCACCTTTCCTCTTCCTACAGCTACATATGCTACACCTGGAGAGAGAGGGCAAGCTGGGTATGGGGCATGAAAACCTGGGACAGACTGTAGAGATGGGGCCCAGCAGGGGCCTTTTCCCCTGTCTATTCTCCCAGGAGGGAGAAGGGAACCACTGACTCTCCAACCTTACACTGATGGCTACCTCTACCTCGGCTCCTTTTAGAAATAAGACTTCAGTCCTCCAAGCAGGATTACAAGGGAGGCATAATACTTACTATGCATAATTCCAAAATCTTTTTCCCATAATAAAAACGTTGAGAAAAAAATCTGAGATTTGAGCAACTTCTACATGTGACCATTGCTGAGGACTAAGACCTAATTTTCCATGATGCTGCTACTCAGTCAGTAGGTACAAACATGCTTCGCAGCAATCCATGTAAACAGTTGAATACTTATGTATTAAACAGATACAAAACATCATAATTTTAAAATAAGAAAATAGCTAGATAACAAATAGCTAGATATCTTAGTTTTATGGAAAATATCACAGTGTCATGAGGAGATATGTACATGTATTTTTAAAATACTCTTAAACAATCAATTTAAAGCAAGCTAAGGAAATCATCTAGAGATTTTAATGAAACACTGCAATAATCAACACAAAAAGAAATGCCTGACAATATCATCTTGGTTCAATACAGTTTGTGTTTTCCTAAAAATAAAAGTGTTACCATGATACCAAAAAACAGGTAATGATCTAAGGAGACAATCATTGTGAACGTAATCAGATACACATGGTAGTGAGCTGCTGTGTGCTGGTGGATGTCTGGAGATCCACATACATTCAGACACACACCAGGGATTACGAAGTGGCTTCTGAAATCAAATCCAATAGAATCTTTATCTTTGAGTGGATGATACTGTATACAAATAAATATTCACCCAAATTTTATATACCATATATTCAGTAAAGCATAGCTTTTTAATCTATAAGAAAAGAACATTAAAGCTCTTTATCAAATATATTACTGTTTTACCCATTACATACAGAGAAGTCCAGTGATGAGTACATTACTGATATGAAAAAAGTGTTAGGATTAAAACTCTTTAATATCTAAATCTGTAGTTGAGTCTTTAGGCACAGATCAAAAATGTTATTCTCTTAGTTATCTTAACATTAAAAATTGGTTGAGACTGTCTAAACATTGGTACACTCTACCTCTACCTACAGCTCTTTCCTTCACTTGTATATCTTAAAAACAACTTCAATGCAAATGAAATAGATGTTAAAAGCTTTTCTCACTGTCAAGAGTAATAGAAATGTAAGCAATATGAAGTCAGTTGGTTTAATCTAAACAAACAAAAAATTAAGAATTCAGCCTTGTTTTACTTTTTCCCCAGAAAATAGACTCATAATTACACTTTTCACCTCTCTAAATTACTAAGTCTGCGTGCTGCACAGTGGGTGGTCTTCTCTGCAGACTCTGACATGCAACAGTGGATAGAGCAGTAGTCCCTGAATGGATTTATAGCTAAATTTAACCAGGCATATTTTAATAAGATTAGCATATCTTTGTCTTTCGACACTAAAAACTTTACAATTAACTGAAGCTAGACAGCATACTGCTTCATCAGCAGTGAGACCGGAAGCTTTCTTTTCCATATTTATTGATGCTGTATACAGAAGGAAGTCTGTATAAAAGTCATTCTCAGCCTGCAGAGCTGCATGTGCATATGCTGACCCACGCAGGGGATGGGCTCAGAATGTGACTTGTCCCAGGTTGACTTCTGGCAATGTCATCATAGTCTGACCTGGGAAACAGGAATGAATCAAAAGTACCTCTGCTGGTCGGAACAGCAAGACT
>PVIR01000285.1:0-32989 GCA_004026965.1 Petromus typicus
TTGGTTCAGCACTGATTGACAACTGTGTTTGAAAATCCAATTATCTCTGATAGTCTTTTTCAGACCACACTAGAAAGTTCAACTCTTGGCTGATATGTTCTCTGATACCCCAGATAGTTTTTGTATTTTAAAAAAATATTTATATTTCATCACATGGCCAAGATATATGGTTTCAGATTCTTGGCTATGACCCTAGTAGGCAGTATATTTTATGTTATGACCCTGTACCTATGTTTAGTAGGCATAAAAGAATATATAATTAAAATAGAGGTTTTATGGGACCACAATTACATTTAAGTGTGTGATGCTTTTGCAATCTTCCATTCTTTGTGGGAAGAGGAGGTGGCTGGGTTGAGCCTTTCAAAATATTTCATAGTTCACCAAGGTGTGACCTGCGGTCCAAGAAAGCTGCCTAAGAATTGGGTGCTTTGCTAGTGGAGGAAAGTTGAGTCATTAGTTAATATTTTACCCAGTCTCTGAAAAGATTTAAAACAGTAAAAATGCACTGACTGAGTGAGCCCTTTTTGATACATTAATAAAACTACCTTGTGAACAACCTATACACATTGCTAAATACAGATCGTATAAAACACAAACCAATTTGCCTTGTATCTGATCATACTTCTCGTGTAAAAAATGTTAATAAATATGGTTGAATCAAGTCAATGAAGCTTTTCAGGTAGAGCACATGGATGTGAACAGTCCCTTTGAATTACAGTCTTGGCAGCTTGGATGGAGCCCTGGGAAGTATGTAATACAGCTGCCTAGCTTTCACATTGTTATGTGTGGCCCAGAGCAGCCCTGCAATTAAAAACAGAGCCCAAATTCATCCAGGACCCTGTGCTTTCTACTCCGTGGAGCGAGGCTCATTGGACCATGTGATGCTCCAGATCACAGGAAGTCCTGTGACCTGACCTTTTAGATCTCAAAGTGCAGAATGAAGACTCCAAGTGATCTAGATAATACGTGAACAGGGTCATAAGTGACATCAAATCTTTAGTCAAAATAACTTTTACAAAGTCCTTTATAAATTTTCTATCAGCTCTCCTGATTGTATTAAGGAGAGTTTGGCTGGAGCTTCTCATTAGTCTGCATCTCCCAGTACATTCCAACTGAAAGAGGGCAGGCCCAGAGACTGTGGGTGGTGAGTTGGGGCTGATAAAGCCTCACATTATTCTTTTTGTGGCATAATGATTTATATTTGTCCGTGGCATATCTAGTGGTTTTCCAGTAGAGAAGCTAATCAAAATGGTCTTTCGCTGATACATTTTTATCTAGAAAAGTGTTTCTTTAAATGACACATTAGATGACATAATATACATGATAAGTAGTTGCTATTAAAGAGTTTGAAATATGCAGTGGACTAGTTTGAGTGAATCCCAAATTCCTTTTCAGTGACTTTGGCTTCAAGATGAGTGAAGACTTGTCCTTAGAAGTTTGTGTGCCAGACCCGGAATTTTCTGGAAGGCCATATTCTCCACCTGTGCCTTGCCCCATGGGCTCGACTTACAGGAGAACAAGAGGGTATGTATTGTTCTTTTGTGGAGGCTGTTCCTAAGAAGAGAGAGCACCCAGGCCCAGCTGGAATGCTTTCATATTCTAAGCCCTAGAATTCCAAATTAGCAGACTGCAAGCAATTGGGCCACAGTTAAAACTGAAGCCTGCTAACTCTCCTGTCCCCTTTGGGGAAATGAGTATGAGTGAGAGTCTGTGAGTGTTTCTGCAGCTCCATGCACATTTGGAGTCATACACTTTGGCAGTCCAGTGTCTGTTGAAGAGTCAGGAGAGGAGACAGATTTAAAAGTGTTGCCTGGATGCTCAGTTGTCTAGACTTGCCTTGTCTCATTATAAGCAGGACTGACTCAGCATGACCTAATACCTTCCTCCTAGTTCTGTGGTGTGTATGTGTGTGGAATCTCTTGTTCCTGGTGGGGTTATGTTCCCAGTGTGCCACCTCTATGGCTTTTCTTTGATGTTTTTGCTCTTTTGCTTTGGGGCTGGGGAACAGCTACCGGAAGATTTCTGGGGACACTTGCAGTGGAGGAGATGTTGAAGCAAGACTGGAAGGAGAACTGGTCCCTTGTCCACTGGCAGGTAAGAGGCAGTTTCTTCCCTCAGCATTTTGAGGCATGGGTGAAGCAATACCATCATCTCACCCAAGTCAGGTTGTGGCTTTCCTAACTTAGTGGAAGAGAAAACACTAATTACAAGCATCATGGAATTCTCTTTTCCCATCTGGTCTCCAAACTAAATTTATATTATTGAAAAATATTTGGTGTCGGGTGTATGCTAGGCACTGGGGCCTAAGGAGCGCTTTCAGATTTTTGTTGTTAATCTTTTTTTGTCAAATTTGAATGTAAAAAGACTGGTGTCTTCTTATCAAGTAACTAACTGGCTTATTTTTATTTTATAATATTAATGGAATCGTAACATACTTTTCAGTGGGTTACCAATTTCATCCTCTTAGCCCACTGAGGCAGGTATTGTCAGATGTATATGTATACATGTGTGTATACAAGCATGTTCGGAGGCAAGGGTAAAAAGATTTACAGATCTCCCAAGTGAGAGAATGAAAATTCCCACTTTGAGGTTCTCTCTGGACATCATCCACGTTTCAGGCAAGGGCCATTCATATTGTTTTAGATGAATATTATTTCTACTAATGAAGAAAAACTTTTTTGGAGTGACTGCACATGCTGTACAGATATAATGTGATTCAGCACAGGCTTTAAAGTTGATGATGTAACATGGGCTGTTGTAATATAAAAGAAATTATGGGACTTGACTGGAGAGTTAATCTCTTGCATCTTTTCTGTGTTCATTCCCTGTGTGGTTCTTACTCATACAGAGCTTTCTTCCTTCCTCCTGGGTCGGTGCTGCCTCGGTCAGCAATGGTGGTGCCCCGTGGGACTACCCGCAAGTGACACTGGGTCCTGGAAGAAGGGGTGTCTTCCACAGGCAGGCAGGGCAGCTTGTTGTTGGCTCATTGCTCACCAGCTTGTCCTGGGGTTTTTCATACTATGCTCATTAGTCCCTTAATTTAATCTTCCATCATTACCACAGTAATTAACATACCTCACTGTGGAGACTTAAAAAGAACCACTGCTTCAGCAGATTCCTACAAATGAGCAGATAATATTAAATATTCCCTAATCAAGAGCTGTTGTTGATGTGGGCTGGGTGAGTGGGGTTGGAGTGATAGCTCTTAAGGGGCTGAAGTACATACTTTTGTAATAAATATTTCTGAAGATAATTCAGTGAGGGATAAAACAGTTTGTTTAAAACCATCAAAACTGGCAGGCAAGCTATTTTCTCTTCTGAGAGGAGAAGATAGAATGGGGAACGAAGTAGAAAAGTCTCATTTCAGCGAAAGCTACCTCCTAAATGTCAAAGAAAAGAGAAAATAAAAGACAGGAAATAGAAGGCAGCGGAGTGCCCAGAAAAAAATAATGATTATTTTACAGGACTAATGGGAACCATAACATTTTTGCAAAGATGAAGTAATCCGGGCATCTGGAAGGATTTTTAAAATGCAGTAATTTTTCTTCCTTTATGATTGCTGTAATAACGCACTTTTCTAGGCCACAGCTGAGAATCCTGTTCCTTTTTGAGGTCAGGCCGTGCACAGGACCGCACTGCATGTCACTCTCTGCCTAACCCTGCAGCAGGCCTGTCTGGATGGGGCCGTCCTATATAGACATTAGTTTCTTAGAAGAAATGAGGTAGCAGTTAGGTTTTTAGATGCTCGAAAGCGATATGGGGAAATAGACGCTGAGCATGTGGCTTTCATTATGTGCCCTGCATCTTCCTGCCTAGGAATTAGAAAATGGGTCATTTAGTTACCATGTGATGTTGGCTTAGGTACTTTTGAGATGAAGAGAGACCAAAGACAAAGAAGCACTATTACCTTCTTAAAGTTTTCAGGTGGATTTATTTTTTGACTAATTTTCTATATCAAAGGCTTTTTTTTTTGTTTTAAATAAAGAGGGTGGCCATTGTTATGAACTCCTGAATGGATGGGACAGCTGGGAGGGAACCCAGGCATGAGGCAGAGGGTTCAGATTACATCTTGGTACCATATGCAGCATACTGTCAAAACAGATGATTTAAAAATCGTTTATGTTTCATTTTAAGAGTCTTTAACTTTTAATCTCTCTAGGGAGATGATGTAAGCAACAAATATTTGGATAAGGACACAAATTTAAGAAATGGCTATTGAGCATTCTCTTCAGCTTTGCCCTAAACCACACATAGTCCCAGCTGCTTCTATGCCTCCTTTCTCTGAACCTTTCTCCTGGATGGCACTGTAGCAGTTCCTTGCCAGCTTGCTTCATTTGGGTCCTCATTTATCCATTTATTATAAATACTTTTGTGAAAGATACAGGTGAACAGCCAGGTGGAAGAAGTGCATACATAGAGAGAGCTATGAGAGAGAGAGAAGGGTTTGGAGGTTCTGTGCTCTTCCTGGGTGCACTGTCTTCCAGAGACTTTCATGGGATTGGATCCCCAGAGGCACTCATGTAATGCTACAGGCAGGGAGGCTGATGCTCTATTCCTCTCCACTCCTGTGCAAGGATCTCAGTGTTTCTTGGGCTGTGTCATATGTGGAAAAGATAAAGCGCTAGGTCTTCTGTTACTGACTGCTTCACATTAGGTTCCTTTAAGTATACTTGACCCCCCTTTCTGCGTCTTAAACATGGCAGGCTGGAGGTGTAGCTCAGTGGCTGAGCATTTGCATGTGCCTAGGACCTGTAGGGCCCTGACTTTGAGCCTCAATACCAAAAAGCAAAACAAACCAAACAACAAGAAAGTCATAAGAGACAACTAATATCTGTCTGCAAGATACGAGGCTCCAGAGTAGAGTGGTTAAATACAGTCTCAGGATCCAGGCTGAGTTCAGATCTTAGTTCTGCTACTTATTGACTGTGAGTTATACAGTCTTTCTGGTCTCAGTTTTGTTATCTGTAAAATTGTGTTCTTAATAGTTCTTCCATCATATAGTTTTTATGAGGATTAAACAATGCTTGGTATATAGGTACATAGGTACATTGGACATCATGGAAGTATTTGTTAAGTAGAATCATAATTTTTATGATGATGATGGGCTGAAATAGTCACATTATAAATTAGCAAATACTCTACAAGTAATATATCATGGCTGCATGTCATTGTGAACAGTATGAATGAGTAAGCAAATTTGTTAGAGAACTTGATTATAACTCTTTAGTGACTACTGGTTGGTAGTCAACAAGATTATAGTGTGTGTTAGCTTCTAGTCATTGTAGCAAATCCGTGAGATAATGAACTTACAAAGAGAAGATTGCTATTGGCTCATGACTTTGGACATTTCAGTCTGTCATTCATTGGCTTTGGATTTGTGGTGAGGTAGCATTGATGGCACGAAATGTGCAGCAGAGCAAAACCTCGTGGTGGCCAGAAAGCAAAACAGTGAAGAGGAAGCTGCTGGGCCCCCGTGTCTCTTGTGAAGGTGCAACCCTGGTCATCAAAGCCTCTCACTGGGCTCCACCTCTTAAGGGCTTTGCTACTTCCCAGTCGAGCCAACCTAGGCCCAAGCTTTTCATGCACAGGCTGGAGACTTTCCAGATGAAAATGAGAGTGTCGTGCTGTGGGATAGAGTCGCAACAAGACAGAACATGGGGATTGGTCTCATTTATGTGAAAGAATATAATTCTCCTATTTCATACTGGGTACAGAAATGTGAATGCTTACTGAGGCAGGAGGATCACAAATTTGAGACCAGCCTGGGCAGCTTAGCCACTTAGAAAGACCTTGTGTCAAAATAAAAAAGGGGGCTAGATAGATAGCTCAGTTCAAAGGCACTAGGTTCAGTCTCTAGTAGGAAAACCGTACAAAACACAGGTAATAAAGCAGCTTCTGATGTAGAAACAGATGCCCTGGAGTTGATGTAACTTGCCCAGGGCAGAGCAGTGATCGTGTCACACGCCCTCTGGGTCGAGATCGCTCTTGCACTTTGTTCACACCACGGAGCAATGGGGTTGAGCATGGAGTGTGAGAGCAAAATAGATCAGACTTGCTGGGAGCCGTCAGCCTCCCCTGGGCCCACGCCTGTTGTTTTGTGCCTGGCAGAGGAGAACGAGTTCATCCTGTACGCCATGCGGAAGTCCATCTACCGCTACGACCTTGCATCTGGAGCAACCGAGCAGTTGCCACTCACAGGGTTGCGGGCAGCGGTGGCCCTGGACTTTGACTATGAGCGCAACTGCTTGTATTGGTCTGACCTGGCCTTGGACATCATCCAGGTGAGTTAGTCCTTGGTTCGGTCCTGGGCTGGAGCTTGTGATGACCCAGTTCTGATAAGCTTCAAGCAAGGACTTGGGACATTTGTAGCAAGAACATGGGGAGCGGTAACTTATCTAACAGACAAAACTTGTCAGTTGTGTGTTGTAGTGTTTTCTTTCCCCACCTATCTGTCCATAAAAGAAAGATAAGAGAAGCCTAAATCCACATACTTCAGTGTAAGTGAGTTCTTACTCTTCCTACTGGGAAGATGCTGGGACTAATGATGTAGGATTTTTAGTTGCTTCCTAAATCATGATAGTAACATTAACTTGTCAATACTTCATGCTATATAAACTTCAGCTATATTACTTCAGCTATATCAACATTTAAAAATTATTCTTTTAGTTATTCTGAGTATAGACTGGCACTAGGAAGTACCTGAGGACTGTGTTATATTACTGTAGGTAGTCTCAGTTATGTGGGAGGCTGAGACAGAAAGATCACTTGAGCCCAGGAGCTTGGGGCCATCCTAGGCAACACAGTATAATTCCATTTCTTAAAAATAAACAACAATAAAACACACACATGTACACATAAAATCAGGAAGTAAGCCTTAAGGGTCCCTGGGTAGGCCAGACTCAGAGCCATGTACTCATACCCTTGAATCTATACATTTTAAAGGAACACTTCTTGATCTGTGTTTGTTGTCTACTTTATCTGTTCAGAAAAGTAGTTTTAGTAAGTGTTATATCTATTTTCAACCCAACAGAAATTTTTCGGTGTCTGGGTGTCAGGGTGGTGGGGGCGTTGGTGAAAATTGTCAGCCTTTCTCAGGATTAGCCTTCAACTGCCAACAGCCTTGTGAAGGAAGTACTGTTAGAGCAGACATATGAACACGGACCTAATAGTAGTCTGGTTCATTTATTTTAAAAGAGAACATACTCGTGCATCTCAGTAATCTGGTCCCATGATTTTGATACAGGGCCTCGGTTAGGAGCCAGTGTTCGTGATGATAATGCAGTCATATAAATGATTATATTCTCTGAGTTGTTCTCTCTAAGGCAGGAAATCATAATACAGGTTAGCAGTGTTCCTTTTAAAACCTAACTTCATGTATCTGGAAAATTTAGGACGATAAAATGCCTCATTCCTTGGCAGTCTGGCTAGTGGTGTAAAGGATTACTTTCTGTTTGTAGGATGAGCTTGCAAGGGGTCTTCTAAACACCTCACATCATTTACTCCTGTTTTTCTCCATGTAGCGCCTCTGTCTGAATGGGAGTACCGGGCAAGAGGTGATCATCAATTCCGGCCTGGAGACAGTTGAAGCTTTGGCCTTTGAGCCCCTCAGCCAGTTACTTTACTGGGTGGATGCTGGATTTAAAAAGATTGAGGTATGCCTAGTTACATGTCGTTCTTGAGTAAGTGAGCAGGCGAAGTGCCTGGGCATTGTGCCAAAGTGACACAGAGGTAGGAGTCGGTGTTTCAAATTACTCTGGAAATTTCCTGAGAACTAGAGAATAAACTAGCTGTGCCTCTGGAGAAGGGAGAAAGGGAGCAAAAGATCATCTCAGAATGAGTGTTCACTGCCAAGAAAGTGCCATGTGAGAACAGGATGCTGAACCTAACAGAGATCTCATTAAGGCACCTGGAAGTTCATCCTTTGACCACAGAAATATGATGTCGTAACTAGAAGATAACCGTGCCATATCAATATTTACCAGTATTATTAGTGCAGTGTTATTCTAGGGTAGTAATGACAGTGTCATCATCTTCCTCATTATTATTAATGTGTACCTGCTTGTCACTTAGCTACCTAGTAACTTCTCCCATCTTACCTACTCCAGGCAGTGTGAGGGTGATACATAGTCTGTAAACCACCACATGCATTGTATCTAGGAGTCTAGGTATGCTCCACTCCTGCAAGCTACTGCCAAGACTGTGGGCCCTGCCTCAGCAGCTCTTTGTGCAGTCATGACATGGAGGTACAGCAGGCGTGTTAATTGGGAATGGCAGTAGAAGCCAGGACCCATGGAGAGCCAAGTGCAGTTGCAAGACAAAAGACAGAGACTTGAAAGGCAGCCCTGAATCCAGGCTGTACCTTGCCAACTAAGTGACATGGCACAAGGGACTTATTTTCTTCAAGCTTCTTTTTCTTCATGGGTAAGACAAAGATTCGTTTACTCATTCAGCCCTTCCACAAGTGCCCTTTGTGCCTGTCGTTTGTCAGATCTGGTGTTAGGTTCTGATGGTACAGCAGTTGTCAACACATGCATGTTCCCATTCCCGTAGGTCTTGAGATTCAGTGGAGGGAGCAAAATGATGAGGAAATATAGAATGGGATCTATTGCTGATGAGTGCTGTAAAGAACATAAAGCAGGGTCTGTGACTGCATGGCTAGGAGTCGGGCAGCAGTAGGAAGGTGGAGGAGGGAGGCCTCGTTTAGCTATAGTCTCTGAGCTCAACCTGCCTGTGAAGGGGATGATTGCAGTGTTCCTCTCCAAGGGCTGTTGAGCAGAGTGGACAAGATCCGGAGTGTCTGGTACCTACTGAATGCTGCCTTGGTGGTCTCATCTTTGTTATTTCTGTCCTTTGGCTTTCCTGTGTGTGGCCAGCTAAGTGCGTGTTCGCTAAATGTTGATGAAGTGCAGGTGACATGTAAACTATCACGTTTGAGTGACTATAGCTCAGCTTAAATACTGTAGTGCAAGTGGTATCAGATGAGTCTGTTGCCAGAGCTCGGATGGGCGTTGACCAAGGTGGGTCAGAAGATTTCAGAAAGGAGGCTGCCCAGAGCTGGATTTTAGAGAAAGGTCACCATGTGTTCAGAGCAAGTAGAATGGAAGGCAGGCCTGGGATGGGACATGGTAGAAGAGGACAGGAATTGAGTATGTTAGGCTTGGAGAAATGTGAGATAATCAGTTCAGCCAAAACAGGAGAGGGGAAATTCTAAATGTCATGCACAGCTATGACACTTAGAGTTTGTTTTGTGGGCAGTACTAGAGTTGTTGGTGGCTTTGAAAGATGGAGTAACGTGGGTGGGTTAAATAAGTAAACAAAATTGAGTACAGTTTGTTCTCCAAGTCTGTGTATTTTGTATCTGTGGATTGAAAATACTCAAAAATGCAAAACAAAACTGTACTGAGCACATATATGTAGACTTCTTTTCTTACTGTTCCCTCAACAACATGGTATAAACTGTTTGCACAGCATTTACACTGTATTGTATTATTATCAATAATTTGAAGAGTATCTAAAGTATACAGAAGGAGGTACACAGGTCACATGGAGATACTGTTCAGTAATATGGACTGAGTATCCTTAGAGTTTGGCATCTATGTGTATGTGTGGAGGCAGATCCTAGAAGCAACCCCCTGAGGATACAAGGAATAACTGCATTTACTTGTGCAGGTCAGCGGCCATAGTAATGGGGCAGTGGCAGTGGGACATATGTAGTTCTAACTTCTCTATCAGACTATGTGAAAATTGTCACATGAGCCACGGGAGGAGTCAGTTGATTCTGACTAGAAATTGAGGCAGGTTTCTCAAATGGCTCTGGGAAAGGGAATCGGGTGGTGCACACCTGTAGATAGAAGCTGATTGGGAACTTTGTCAGTAAGATCCTTCCCCTTCTGTATTTGTCAGGTTGCTAATCCAGATGGTGACTTCCGACTCACAGTTGTCAATTCCTCTGTGCTTGATCGGCCCAGGGCCCTGGTCCTTGTGCCACAAGAAGGGTAAGTATATCTCCAAAAAGAAATCAGCATTGCGTCCGGTGTTATAACAGTAGATTCACATGAAGATACAGACCTCTGGGCGAGAAGTCTGCTTCTTGTGAATGTGGGGGAAATAATCCATTACTGTGAGTTTTGTAACCACTGTGCAGTCATCACAGGTAACTCCATTTGCTTCTCATTAGCAAGCACCAGACACTCTAGGCATCCAGATGTCTTGCATCTGTGGAGTGTTTCTCTAGAAAAGGTAACATTAGAAGAGAGTCTCTGTAGAGACTAGACAGGCCTGCTTATATATTGTGAGGAATTTTTTATCTTGAGTTTCATGCATGGCACAAACCTTTAATTCAATCCCTCTTTCCCTACCTACCTCCCCCGAGATATGTGGCCAGTTGGATTAAAAATTAGTACGTAGTTGAGGAACGCAAAGGTGCTTTTCATTAACTCTTTAACTGAAGAAAACAACTAACATGGAAATTCTGTATTAGTTTTCCTTGCCTTTCCTCTTTTGTAAACCTTCCAATTGAGAATTAGCACTCAGTTTTTAAAAAAGAAAACCCTAAAATAATCTGTGCACTGATTACATTAAAAGAGAACGTAAGTTTATGAAATGAAATGTATTTGTTTCTTCTCTTCTTATTCTTAATGCTTTATCTTGTATGTCCTAGGGCTAATTATTGTTAGTAGTTTCTTGTGCATCACTCAGAATTATTTATACCTACATACAAGATTACCTTTAAGACACATCCTGTACACCTGGATGGAGATGCACTTACCAACTAAAATCACAATATGATTGCCACTTTGTAACTTTAAAATTATATATATCTATACATACACATATATTGAGAGAGTTAATGAGATGTATGTCTACAACTATGTATTATAGTTTCATGTGAGCACATACAGATTTTTAGCTTTCATTACTTTCTTTTATATGTGTTATCATTTATTGTTTCCTTCTACTGAGTACACTGTAATTAATATAGATATATGTACATTTTTATATCATCTTTGCGTACTGTGATTATAAGTAAATATCAAGAAAGGGATCTTTAGGTCAAGAGATTGTCTTCAGATCTTCCAGCACCAGGTGATTTGTTGAGGATTGTTCTGAAGAGGATTCTCTCTCCATGGGAGTATTATTCAGCTCCAGGCCTTTCTTTCCAATGAGATGGAGGTTCTGTCCCTTTTTTGCCCAGGGTGATGTTCTGGACTGATTGGGGAGACCTGAAGCCTGGAATCTATCGGAGCAATATGGATGGTTCTTCTACCCATCACCTTGTGTCTGATGATGTGAAGTGGCCCAATGGCATCTCAGTGGATGAGCAGTGGATCTACTGGACAGATGCCTACCTGGACTGCATCGAGCGCATCACCTTCAGCGGCCAGCAGCGCTCGGTCATCCTGGATAACCTCCCGCATCCCTATGCCATTGCTGTCTTTAAGGTGAGTATGGCTTTGTTCCCCAGTGGGCTTTCTGCAGAGAAGGTCTGGAGCCAGGACCTTTGAGATTTTGCAGAGACACTGTCAGACTTCTGGGAAATGGGCTCTTTTCTGAATTTGAAGTAATTTAAGTGCTTAAAGAGGGATGCCAGAGGTCCTGGCTTCCAGGTCATTAGCATTTCAAAAGCTTAACCAGGTAAGGCCATTTTTAGTGATGTTGTAGACTTGCCCTTCAGTACCAGAAGCTTTGTTTTGGTTCTGTGCCTTCACCTTCTGTGAGGTTTCCTCACTCCATTGCCCACCCACTGGAGAGGAGCAGCACGTTCCTTCTGCTGTTTGTATTCCAAAGACTTCTGACCAACATCACGAAGCAGATTTCATGAGGAGAGTAGCTGTAGTCCTGATCGGTTTTTAGGGGCCAGTTACCCAAAATAGTTGATGAGGTTTGGATGAAATTCTTGCATTTGAGTGGAATCTTAAGCCAGTATTCAGCCCATAAATGTTAGTGTCTCCTGCATGGGGGAGCTATCCTCTTTACAAAGGGCCCAGAACATGGCACAGAGGAGCTGGCCTAATAGGCCAAAGTTTTCTTTTTAGAATGAAATCTACTGGGATGACTGGTCACAGCTCAGCATATTCCGAGCTTCCAAATACAGTGGGTCCCAGATGGAGATTCTGGCCAGCCAGCTCACAGGACTGATGGACATGAAGATCTTCTACAAGGGGAAAAACACTGGTAAGACAGAATCTCTTCCTTCGTCTCCCCAGAGTTGGTCTCAAGAAAGGGGCTGCATGTGGGCAATCTCTCCTCAGAGTAGGATCTGGCTGCCTGCGTTTTTGTTGTCACGACAACACACACATTATTTAATTTCTTCCTAATGATATCTTAATTTCTTTTCTAATGATACACAAACAGCTGGAAGACAGCATGTTTTTGTCTGCCGAGAGTGTTGGCGCTTGGTGGGTAATTACAGCCTCCTTCTGCCCTTGGCCCTCCACTGATTGGTGGTGTGACTTCAGTTGCAGCTGGGAGAAGCCCAGCATGTGCCTAATTCCTGCCTGGCACACTTGCAGGGAACCATGCTGACTGAACGTACCTACCTGGTTGCAATGCTGTGTGCAGTTGTATATTGCTCTCCTTCATGTTTCCTGCTCTGAACCTCTAAATCCCGGGAAGGCAAGCTTGGCTTTTTTGTTTCTCGATACTTTCGCAGTCCGTGGCCTTTTACAGGTGCTGTTTGTCTTTGTTGAAGGAACAAAGGATGAAGAGAGAGGAGAAAGGCTACACTGGGTGTACATGGGTTAGTGAGGCTGCAAACGGTGCTGGGGCTTTGACCTGCTGCTCCTAAACTCTGTGGCTGTTTAGGAGAAAGCCTTCCTTCCTCAAATGTCTTTTACTGTTGCATATCCAGCCTCACTAGTGATTTTGCAGGAGAAAGACCAGGACATTCCCAACAAAAATAATCCCTTTAAGAGTTACCTTCCTTATCACCACAGGATTAAGTAGCACCCTGGGTCTCTTGACTCTCCTTTCTTGACAACCTCTAGGTTTTTTATGTTGAACTAAAATGCTAATATTGTTTTGTTGGTTCTTGGCTTACCCTGTGGTAAAAGAATATTGACAAGGAAAATAATATGGCTATAGATATCATTGTTATCCCTTTGGGACTGAGGAAGATAATAGTAGAATTCCCCTGGAAAACTATAAAATGTCCCACAAATGTAGATCTGTCTTACTTTTTTTTAAGTCTTCCCTACTAACCTGTCAAGGAACAGACTGTATTGTGTGATTCATGATTTGTAGATTAGGAAAAGAAATCTTAGATATTACTGTTCTCACTAGGTAGAATAGTGGCTGAGCTTTGGTTACAGTCCTAGAGAAGTCATGTTCTTTTAAGAGGAGATATGTGTTTTAAAACAGGGAGGGATGGAGGAGTCTTGCTTCTCAGCACCAGTAGTAGAAATTCCTGGGCCTTTTCATGGTGGAGGCCGTGCTCTTCCCACTGCCTTGCAGAGTGAGTTGTCACCATTTCTGTAAGTTGCTGCCTAGCACAGAAGACTCGGACATTAGATTTTTTTGAGATAGGGTCTCGCTTTTGTAGTTTAGGCTGGCCCTGAGCTCAATCTTGAACTCACAGCATTTATTAAGTGTGTCATACTGAGCACACTGATGTGCTTTGAGCTTGGGTAATCTCCTTAGTCTTTCTTAAATTGATGTATACTATGACTATTCCCGTTTTATGAATGAGAATACAGAAATCCTGGTCTGTAACTTGTCCAGGTCATACACCTCGTAAGTGGTAAGAACTTGAATCATGGACAACTTGACTTCCGTGAACCATCAGCTGTGCTCTGTCTACCCTTTGTTACTGAAATGGTAACGTGACAGTATTTAGTGCATTACATTTCGATTAATGATACTTTGTGTTAAAAATTATGCTCACTTATGGAAAACTTATTAATTGAGGTTATTCAGTTATAATTGGGTACATTTCTTGTCTTGATACCTGGCTGATTTTTAAGTAGTGTTCCTGGAATTTATTTTTCACAAAGAGATTTTTTTTTCCTTTAAGAAGGTTACTTTGCAAGATTATTGATGTAGTCAATCGATGCTGCACATGTTTTAAAATATTTTATAGTTCTTGTAATTCTTCAAAGCCTGCATTAACTACAATCTTTTACACATTTATAATGAAAGCAAATATTAATTAATGGTGATAGACTTAATTTTGGTAGTTGCCAAGCACATAGATACTTCAGGGAGATAAAAGTTCTCTGGCTCCTCTACTGAGTCTGGAGGAACTTTTTCAAAGAGGAAATGTGAAAATGTCCTAAATAGGCTTGTGAAGATATCTTGGAGCTGTTTGGCCTTCTTAGGGGACATCTTGGAAGGTGGTTGTTCTCATTTGTTCATTCTTCACATTGGGATGATGGTCTTCATATTGGACACCTACCTATACAGGACGCTGGGCATCCTGGGAGATCTCTTCCATCTCGAGAACTCTGCTGCAGTCCCCCTGTCCTCTTTTCGGTGCTGTCTGGGGCAGCACCCCCACTTCCAGTTCTGTTGCTTTGTTCCCAGCCAGGTGCTCCTTGCCTGCCTCGCCTGCAATTGAGACCTGGTTGGCTTTGTTGGGAGTTTGCCCCTGGATGCTCCTGGTCAGCTCACCATTCCTAACATCTTTGCCTAGATCAGCTGGTTGAAATAGAACACATTTTGGGTTCTGTTCTCTCACCTCTTGTCCAGTTGAGCAGGAATGTTTGCTGTGCACATTATTTAAAAAGACCCAACCCATGGGCTGGGGATTTAGCTCAGTGGTTCCAGCGCCTGTCTTGCAAGCGCAAGGACCCGGGTTCAATCCCCGGTTACCACATACCTATACTGGGTGTTGGAGACTCACGCCCAGCAGCAACCAGTACCACATACCACAGTGCCGGGCGTGGTGGCTCACGCCTGTAATCCCAGCACTCGGGAGGCAGAGGCAGGAGGATTGCTGTGATGTGAGTTTGAGGCTGAGCTCAGGGCCAGCCTGAACTACAAAGCGAGACCCTGTCTCAAAAACCTAAAAAAAAAAAAAAAAAAAGACCCAACCCATATGAGAATATCACTCTGTCACTGAGTGTGTTTCAGTAGCACATTTTCTTATTGCTTATTTTCTTCAAACCCCGAGTAGTATGTTGTCCTCTGAATACAAAGAACCCATATCAAATCCTTTGAGTTGTTTTTCAATAATGTGGCTCTGTGTCTATTCCACATCCCCTCTGGGGCATGAGGCTCATATAGTTGGCTAACAGCATTCCATGCCCAGAAAGTACCAGTGAACATTAGTCAAAGGCTTCTGATCAACTGATTAATTTTCTGTGGTAATTAAGCCATTATGGCTGATTAAATTATTTGCTGAGACTTTTTGGATATTTTATCACATGGATTTCTCTCACTGGATATGTGTATTTTGTCTCTTTAGCAAGGCCACTTACTCTTGTCTTTAGCATCAAAGTGACATTGTGTCTAAATCATTGTGGTTCAAAAGAAAATTCATAATATGACTTAAAACTGAGGAGATAGCAACACACCTGACACAGTTGAGGGTATTGTCACTTGTGTTGGTCCTGATTGTCATTAATGAACCCTATTTCCAACGTGTGGGTCAGGACACCCTCATTGAAGTCATAGCTGGGTAGCTATGGTGCAGTGTCACTGCCTGTGAGACAGTCAGGAAACAAATCAGCAATTGGGTTTTACCCATGTTTTTAATGTATATTAAATGGCCTCAAGCAAAAGAAAACCACATATATTTTTAAAATTTTGTATTTTATGTTATTACCAATTGTTATGAAACAGTTTATACAGCCTCTGCCCCATCACCCAGATATGGGGGACAGTATAACACATTCTCCATCTTTATTCACTAACCAACTGTCTCCAAAGGGCAGTGATGGATGTTGTGAACTCAGTGTGATACTCTTTGCTAAGCTGGATCAGAGAGAAGACCGAGAACAGTGGCATAGATCAACATCAACTAGTTAGTTGTTCTGTGGGTTTATTGCATAGTGGTGGTTAATGTTTTCTCTGGCTGTTTCCTTAGCTGCTTGGCATAAAGAAAAAGAGGAGACCTGGATTTTTTTTTTTTTTTTTTTGAGACAGGGTCTCGCTTTGTTGTTCAGGCTGGCCCTGAGCTCAGCCTCAAGCTCACATCACAGCAATCCTCCTGCCTCTGCCTCCTGAGTGCTGGGATTACAGGTGTGAGCCACCACACCCGGCACTGTGGTACGTGCTACTGGTTGCTGCTGGGATGAGTCTCCACGCCCAGTATTGTTATGTTACCGGGGATCGAACCCGGATCCTTGCGCTTGCAAGACAGGCGCCGGAACCACTGAGCTATATCCCCGGCCCGAGACCTGGATTTTTATCTAGGCCCCAGCATATCCTTTTGAGGAAGGGCTTTTGAGTGCTAAGGAACAAAACCCACTCTGGCAAGCTTAAGGGATGAAAAGTGTTACTGGAAGAAGCAAGAGAGATAGTAAGGAAGCCAGACATGGGCGTTCTAGGTCAGTCTTACTGGCCTGCTGTTGGAAATGGCAGAGCCATCATATTTCTGAGTGGGGCACTGGTGGAATTCTCTACATAATTCTGCCCTGTGTCCTAACTCTCTTCAGACCAACTGTAGCTCACATTTGTTTGTCTTGGCACAGCTTTGACTTGGGCAGGGTTTGGCTTTACCTTGGCACCTGCGCTATGTGACTGTTCTCTTAGATCCAACTCCTTGGTTGTTTTCTTAGCCTTCAGCCTTCAGCAACCAGTTCCATGGGGGTGGAACATTTTTGCTGCCTGGTTTGGGTCTGGAAAATGTTTGCTGCAGTGAAGGAGAGGCAAGTCTTTGGGGAAAGCAGGGTTTGGGGGGTCCTCAGCACAGAAGGTGTTTTGGGGCTGGCCAGATGACCTTGCTAAACTTCTTGATGTAAGCTGGAGGATCACTGTTTCTGCAGTCACCTTGTATGTACTGACCACAGCACTGGGGCTGTCTGTCTCCTCTCCAGGAAGCAATGCCTGTGTGCCCAGTCCATGCAGCCTTCTGTGCCTGCCCAAGGCCAACAACAGCAAAAGCTGCAGATGTCCAGAGGGAGTGGCCAGCCGTGTCCACCCTTCTGGGGAGCTGATGTGTGACTGTCCTCAGGGTTATCAGCTGAAGAACAATACGTGTGTCAAAGAAGGTGAGTCCTCTTGTTTTTGCCCTTGGTCTCTTTCTAGGCTTCTCACTCTCTCTGGTTCTGTGCTCCATCATCCTTGGTGATATTGGAAAAGTCCCAGGTGAAAATGAAACTCATTGGACCACCCAGAGGATCCTGGTTACGATGAGAGGGTCTGTGGTACTTCAGTGCTCATTCAGAAGAGCCCAAGCTGAAAACTTCACAGTTGTGTCTATGGGTTTCATGTCAGCTCACACAGCCACCGGCCATCCTTGTTTTCTTTTGTGTCTTCCTCCCCTCACCCATCCCTTATACCTCAGTTCTGCAGCTTCTGTTTCCTCTAGGTCAGACCAGCTTGCCTTGTACACATGTGTGGCTCGCCTGTGTCAGAGGGAACTGCTGTGGCCCAGCAGTCGTCTCTCCATCACCTCCAGCCCAACAGGGCTGAAGTTTCAAACCATTATTAAACAGAGGTCTGAAAGCCTTGACTTCTTGACTTCCAAGCCATGACCAACAGCCTTAATCCCTCTTCACTTGGAATTTATATATATGAGTTTAAAATCTTTTTTCTGAGACATGCTTAACTTTTTTCCTGTATATGTCTCAGTATTAATGCTGTTTCAGTTCTCAACATCATTTCTCTGTCAGTATGGTGAATCCTTAGAAGGAAGTTTTGCCACCAAGTTCCTGGCTTGCTGGGTGGAATTCCTGCATTTCTTATTCTTCAGGTTCTATTTGCTTTGTAATACTAACCTCACTCCTCACAGCAGTATCTGAGGCCAGGTGAGCAAGCACACATGGGAAGACTTGTAGTCCATCTTCTTAAAGAAATACAATGAGGAAGAAAGGATAGAGCATCCTTCCTTAGAAACAGGAAGCGTGCAGGCCCTGGACATCATCTCAGAGCTATTTGGAAAGAAATGGAGTCAACACTAAGTTCTAAGGGAAGGGCAAAGACCTCCTCTGTATTCCCTACTGCTTATCCAAACAGGGCTGTCATCACATACCCTTAATCCAGCTTATTAAACAATGCAGTTTTCCTGTGCAAATACTTGTTTTAAAGAAGTAATAGGACAGAAAAAATGTATTAGTAGTCTTAGCAAGCAACCCAGGTATTAATTTGAATAAATATGGATGGATACTGTGTATAATTATAAACAGTCCTAAATGGATTGATTCTAGGATCTCCTTGGGTACCAAACTCCATGGATAGTCATGTCCCTTACACAAAACTAGCATATAACCTACATACATTCTCCCATATGTGCTAAATCACATTGTAGGAGCAAAATTGTTTTCTGCTCAATGCTTTCTGATCAGTGAAGTATTTTCTGTAAATATAATGTAAAAGATTAAAGCAGCTTTTAAAGGTCATAGACTCTGTGTCAGGCTGAACTGGGAGAAAGCTGCCTGTGCCTTTGTGAGCTTTTCTCCTCTCTCCTTCTTTGTTTTAGGTCAGCCTGAAAATTTTAAAAGTTAAAGTTGAACATGATGTTTGTATAGAAACATCACAGCCTTGAGATGTTAAATACGTGCCTCATCACATCCTTATTTTATAAACTATGAGCCAGCTCTGTCCTTGCTTAAAAATGGTTTTATATAACTGTTGATTTCCTGCTGACTAACCCCAGCTAGCTAATCAGTAGAGCTTATTGCACCTGAAACGTGTAATCAGTGAAATCTGCTAAACCTGCTTGATCAAACCAGTAACAGATGAAAGTGCCAATGTCATTGTACTCCTGCATTGTAAGCTACCCATCCTAAACACTATAACTGTGCTGGTCACCCTCAGAACTGGGCCAGTCCAGAAGGCCCTGTTTCCGGGACTGGTCAGTTACCGGTAATAAATCTTTCTTGTTTTACTCAGCTCTTCTCTCTCTGATTGATCACTTCTATTGATCCGATCAGATTGCAATAGCAGTATCACTCATATATGTTAAGTCATGTAATCATAGATTACTTACAATCCCTACGACATGTAAATGCTATATAAATAGGTATGTACTATATTGTGCAGAGAGGAATGACAAGAAAAGATAGTTTATACATGTTTACTACTGATACATTTTTACCCTGGAATATTTCAATCTGTGATTGGTTGAATCTGTAAATGTGGGACCCATGGACATATATGAATATATATAGAATGTGTATGTTTTCATCCTTTTAGATAATGGACCACCAAGAAATTGCTTGTAATGGGTATTCTATAGTGCTCCTGCACTGTCCTTGCCATCTAGCAGACTCACCTGGTGTCATCATTATCCTTCTTCATCACTACAATCACTTCTTTTCTTAAAATTAATTTTATCAGTACACTTTTGGGGTATATAATGATCACATTCATTGTAGGGAATTTGTACCTGTACATAGTACATCTAAATTCTTCTTTTTTCTCTCTTTATTTCACCTTGAACATGCCTGATCTTGTCTGTAATCACTTCTTAATATCCTTTTCAACCTGCTTTTTCTCCCCTAATGTCAGTTCAAGGAGGAAAGGAGGAAGAAGTTGCTTCTATCTGAGCATGACTGTGTGCTTGGCACTCCTCTCCCTCTCTGCCAGTCAGTCCAGTGTTATTTGAGGAAGGGAAATGGAAAGACAGAAGAAAAAGTGCTATGGTCCAGCAGGAAGAATAACACTGGTTTCATTTCCTCCCCATTTAGAGAACACGTGTCTTCGCAACCAGTATCGCTGTAGCAACGGGAACTGTATCAACAGCATTTGGTGGTGTGACTTCGACAATGACTGCGGGGACATGAGCGATGAGAGAAACTGCCGTGAGTCTTGTGGTTCGGCCCAGTTATCAGGATACTGAGTCTTTCACGAAGGCTGGTCATCTCCATCTGAGATGGGCTTGGATAAGAGAGAAAGCGGAGTCTACATGGAAATGGATATTAAATCCATAGAATTATCTTGGAGGTGTACTCCTACAAATGCTTAGTCAAGCTGGTTACTCATCACCAGAGATTTATAAAGAAGTATCCATCCTATGACTAACACTGAGCTGATTGATAATATGGGTCCCAGCCTTGGCTTTGGTCCTGTAAGAAAACTGGTGGCCTGGAGTGGATGACAGGGACATTCTCTGATTTGTAAATTTAGTGTTCACTCTTTCCAGAAATGGGCAACAGGTGTCACCTGGTGTGCTACTCTGATTAGGTAGGTGATGTCATCTACCTGCCTAGCTTATGTGAGGTTGTTAAAATTGATTAGTAATGCCCAGTGTGGACTGGAATGTGGGGATCTTGGTAGGTGTCCTATGTGAATGTTATCTTTGAACTGAATAGTTTCTAAGGTCCAAGTAAATATATGACTTTGCTTAGCAGGATTTAAAGAAAAATGGATAATAATACGCTGTACTGGCTACAAATCTTAGTAACGATGACCTCATCTGACAAAGGAGATGTTTTGCCCACTATAAGTTGCACATTGACCCACATGTGTTTATGAAGCACTCTCAGTTCCTGTGAGCCCTGTCTTGGTAATCAAGGTGGAATCAGGGAGCTCACAGTCTGGAGAATGAATTAGGAAGGTTAACTGGCAATTACAGCAAACTGTGAGGGCTCTGTAGGAAAGTGCTGGATGATGTCGGAGAACACCCTCATCACCAGCCCTGAAGGGCATGTGCATATGTGGGTGTCACCAGCAGAGGCGAAAGGAAGAAAGCCCTGGTCGAGGGTGTAACTTGCATGAAGGGCAGAGGTCCGAGCAGCAGGATTTGTGTAGACTTCTGAGAGTCTGGGGACAGTGGGGGAAAAGGAGTCTGAATAAGGGCAGACAGAGCCCAGATCTGCAGGAGCCTTTTGGACTTTATTGGAAGAGGAATTGGCACCCATGAAAGTAACATGATAACATCTTACCTGTGGAGGGATAAGCTGCAGGCAGAATGAATTGAGTGCGAGAAAGACTAGAAGCAGAGAATCATGAAGCCAAAGGAGAAGGCTTCTTTTCTGAGGATGCTGCCTTTTCTTTCCTAACTCAGAGACCCACTATCCAAGAGTACAATAAGAAGTTAGGGGGCTGGGGATATAGCTCAGTGGTTCTGGCACCTGTCTTGCAAGCGCAAGGACCTGGGTTCGATCCCCGGTAACCACATAACAATACTGGGGCGTGGAGACTCACCCCAGCAGCAATCAGTACCACATACCACAGTGCCAGGCATGGTGGCTCACGCCTGTAATCCCAGCACTCGGGAGGCAGAGGCAGGAGGATTGCTGTGATGTGAGTTTGAGGCTGAGCTCGGTGCCAACCTGAACTACAAAGCGAGACCCTGTCTCAAAAAACAAAAAGAAGTTAGGGGCAGCTCTACGAACTCACTTGGGGGCCGGTGGGTGAATGCAGGCAGCCATCCTGGAACAGGGGACAGGTTCCCATGCCACTTCACTCAGAAGAAAGCAACTGTTGACACACAAATTCATTAAGCTGGTTTGTTTGTGTCCTGCAGTGCCCTACACTGCTCACTTTTACTGGCGGGAGGTTGTATATGGGACCCTCCATCATTTTTCCCCTTATTATACCCAGGGAGAGGCGTGTGTGGAGGGAAGAGGTTTAGAAGGTTCAAGCTTCTCTGTGACAGCCATCTCAATTTATCAGAGTCACAGGAAGGTATAATATTGTGAAGGATTAGCCAAGGTTCTTGAAAAACATTAGTAAATATTATTAGCAGCATGAACCAGGCAATGGCATAGAATTTATTACATATGAGAGGGGAAGAAAAGGAGCTCCTTAGAGTTTACACATGTGAGAAAAACTCCCCAAACATACTCAGGCATAGTAGAGGCAGAGAGATACAAACTCGATGTCCACTACTATATCCAATATTTAAGGACTCAAGGTAGCATGTTATTTCCTGTCTTCCCTTGGGCTGAGTGTCTGCATCTAGGCAAACTGGATCTCATGTGGTTCTGGGTTATGAAGGAAGTATTTCCTTCTTCGTGCTGCCCTCAGAGCAATGCTAGGCTTCCTTCGCCTCAGGCTTGGGCCTGACCCCGTAGCCTCCTGCAGTTTAAGCTCCTGCCCGGGGTGTAGCATGGTGCTGGCTTGGTTCCTCCTGGTTTGGTGTCAGTGTCAGTGGATTCCTGAAATCTCAAAACTTGCTTTCTCCTCCATTCTCTCTCAGTTTCACTTGGCTCACCCAGCAGATGTGAGAGATAAATAATTGTGAGGAAATAAATGTCTTGAGGACAGATCTGCGAGGCACGGGCAGGCCTTCCCACAGCCTTCCTTACAGGGAAGATGTGTGCTTGATGCGACATTGTGAGGCACCCTTGTCCACAGCAGGCAGTAGAAGAGGGATGGGTATGATGTGCTGCAGTGTGGGCACTTCCATGATGCACCCTGTCAGCTACCAACAAAGAGTTGAGGAGGGTTGAGGGAGGCTGTGCGGGAGAGATGTCATCAATAGATTTCCCTTCTTCTTAAACAAACTCCTCCAGCTGGAGAATGCCAGGCACCAGGGGTTGGATGGGAGTCCCCTGCAGCCCTGTCATTTCTCACGCATGCCTTGTCTTCCACTGTGAGCTCAATTATAGAGAAGAAATAGGACCTCGACTGGAGCTGCTGGTGCACTGCCCACCCTGCAGTTCTGCTCTGCCACATGCTGTCTTCTGTTTTGGCCCCTTGGCATCTTAGGGAACAGCCTCGTCTCTCACCCTGCCCTGCAAGATCTGTTCTTACATCCTGAGGTTTGTGCACAAGCTCAGGAAGCTTCTATTCAGCAGAGGGAGAAAATCCAATTCTCTACTCATTGTGATGTGAGAAGGGCATGAAACACGATGAGGAAGAGAAGTGACATTGGTTTAGAGCCCATTATTTTTGTGTTTCCTGTTCAAGAGGCTGTGATCCCAAGCTTGTTTGCTTTCTGTTTTTCATCATAATGCTACCAAGGTAGTTAATGTCTGCATTCTGTTTGAAAGGGAATGAAGGAAGCAGAGAGGGCCGCTTAATAAAATTGTAGGTGGTAGAATATGACTCCAAAGTTTGTGACTGTGATCACCAGGGCGTGGGCACATTACCTTACCTTTACTGTTGGGGAACTCCAGGCTCGGGAAGGTTCAAATTGATCACCCAAGAAAGAAGACAGAATCTGATATCCAGCCTTGATTGACCACAGACAGAGCCCAGGTTTCTGCTACAAAATTTGGCTTCTGCTACAAAATCTGCCTTACTTTTCATTTCTGGGTGTACAGAGAGGTCCTGGCTTCCTGTGTGGGACTGGACTTCTCAGGTGGTTGTTTTGTAACTATAGGTGCTGTGTCGCTGTAGAGGAAGATACCTTCGTGTCTTCACTTTCACTTCCGGAGGGGTAGCAGAAGACAGTCTAGCTCCCCATTTGCTGTTGAAGCCAGATGGCAGATTCTTTTCGGGGCTCTGTTGCTCCATGAAGCTGTCCCTGGAAAGATATGCCCTTATATCCCTTGATTACTAATTTCAGATTCTCATGGAATTTATTTCTTCCATTACTCTAGGTCTAATTTCTGTTGCTGTACTTAAAATTTTGCTTTCTTCTATTTTTGCTATTTAAGACAAGGTCTCACTGTGTGGCTCAGGCTAGCCTTGAACTCACTATGTAGTCCAAGTTGCCCTCAAACTCACGGTGACCCTCCCCGCCTGGCTTAACCTCCCAAGTGCTGGGATCACAGGCGTGCCCCACCATGCCTGGCTTCCTTCTTATCTTTAAATAGGTTCTCCAGGAGGAAGTTTGCAACTGAGGGGAATTAATTGTACCTAACAAGTATGTCATCTCTTTCTCATTTTAGCTACCACCATCTGTGATCTGGACACCCAGTTCCGGTGCCAGGAGTCTGGGACTTGTATCCCTCTCTCTTATAAATGTGACCTGGAGGATGACTGTGGAGACAACAGTGATGAAAGTCACTGTGGTAAGAGCACATGCTATCCACAAACCCAATTCTGGGGTGAAGGAGGTAGTCAGCATACTCCATGGGCTATATTTGTGGCTGCCATGGGAAGGAAATGGTCATTTCTCATGTATGTTTCAGTATTCATGATCCCTGAGCTGTCCGTATGGTTATCTCCATCTACATAGCAGCTTTGTAGCCTTTATGGGTTTTGACAGAACTTGTTTGCTGTTTTTCCATGAAAATTCAGTTCTGGAAATCATCTGATTCAGAGTTAATGGAACACTGGATTCATGGTCACAATTAGTCTGCGAGATTGGGCCCTCTGGCTCCTAGTTTCTGCTTCCCCACTCTTTCGAGTGCACGCAGTTGCCCTGCCAGTTTCATGAGCCCTCAGCAGATTCTGGTTCCGTCTTCTGACCACTGAGGAAAACACTGTGCAGTGCTCATGGTACACCAGATCAAAGGGACCACAGGCACAGAAGGGAAGCGAGAACAGAGGCCAGATACTGACACACACCTGGGCATGAGTAAGGGTGCCTGGCCTTGTCTTCTCTCCTGTCTGCAAGGCCAGGTCTAGCCAGGCTGCAAGTGTGCGTCTAGATGGGGCTTGCTTTGTTAGGGGCCGGTGGTGTGACCCACAGGGCCTGACAAAAAGGGAGCAGGGGCTGCTCACAAACCCCTTTGACGCAAGGAAGCCGAGGGAACATGTGAAGTGCCACATTCACAGGGAAGATAACCCTGGTCTGGCCCTGGGAAGAATTTTTTCCTCTTTTTGGTTTTTCAGTTCTCCTTCTTCAGGGCTGTAGAACGTGCTTGGGCTTCACAGCAAGTTTCCCCTTGTTCCGGCTTTTGCTCCCACTGTTTTTAGGAGGCTGAAGTGTACAGCATGTCTTAGTTAGGAGGCAAGAAGCTCCATGTGGCTACTTGATTCCATGTCACCCAGCTCCTTCCGGGCACATGGTTGGCTACTCAGCAGGTTCTCCATTATATCGCATTCCTCCTGGTTGGTTCTGAATCCACTCCAAGGTCCCACTACTCTGATTCATGTCCTCTTCATGCCTCCAGAATCTTTCCCTGTAAGTATCTGCTTCATAACCTTCACTGTCAACCTGTCTCTGCTTATCTATACCTGTTTTCTGAGGCTGGGGAACATTCCACTTGCAAGTTCCATGCCTCGGTCCTTTTGGGCTGCTGTTAAAGCATACCTTCGACTGGGAAATTTATCAGCAAGAGGAATTTATTTTTCCTCAGTTCTGGAGGCTGGGAAGTCCAAGATCAAGTTGTATCTGGTGAGGACCTGTTCCCACACATGGTTCCTTCTATGTCCTCAGCAGAGAAGCGTAAACACTTCTCTTGTACCTCTTTGGTAGGGTCACTAATCCCACTCTAAATCACCTCCAAAGGGTTTTCCTTCTTGATACTGTCACCTTGGAGATTACATTTCCATGTAGGAATTTTGGGGGGCATATTTAGACCATAGCTTCTGTTTTAATTATCACTTTGGACCCAGGAAAGATATTATAGCAGCTTCCTTTGTAATCTCAGGCTACCCTGGCTCGTTTGCCCAGCACCACACCTTTTAGAGACCGCCTACCCACTGACATCCAGAACTCTTCTTGCAGAGGGTCCACTATGTTTCTTCCTCCTTGGAAGCTTAGCGTTCATTTTTCACCGAGCTGAGCCTCTTCGTATGATCTGAACACATGGACTTCTCCTTACTTGTCTTCTCAAACCATATGCCTGTCTTTAGGAGTCTTCTGTTTCCTTGAAAATTCTACTCTTTGATGTCCTTCCTCACTACTGACAAGTTGTTTCCATCCTAGCAAGCATAGAAGACAATAATATCTGTGGACCCCACCAGGATAAGTACACAAGACTGCCCTTGGTGCAAGGCAACTCACTGTATGAGCCATGGTGTCAGTTGTCCATTTGCACCAGCTTGATGGAATTACTCTAGATGACTTATATCTCTGCTTAAAGGCCTCTCTGTGTGTATAGTCACACAATAAATGTTACACATCTCTGGCCAAAGTTCTCTTTATCTGAGTTATGTATAGGGCATCCATGAAATGGGCGTATCCCTGGCCCTGGGAGCTTCGACACATGACAGGATTCTGAGTAACCTGTATCTTCATTCATGACAGTGTTTGTTGTCTCATCTGCAGAAATGCACCAGTGCCGGAGTGACGAGTACAACTGCAGCTCCGGCATGTGCATCCGCTCCTCCTGGGTGTGCGACGGTGACAATGACTGCAGGGACTGGTCTGATGAAGCCAACTGTACCGGTTAGTGCATCCTAGATTCAGTTCCCAGTACTCACCTGCCGATGCGCTGGTTCACATGCAGCCTTAGACGGTCATGGACCTGGAGTCTGGGGATCAGCTTAGACTTTAGAAGTCAACCGATGACTGCTTCTTGGAGAGCTGGTCAGGGATAAGATAAGGAGCTCATGCCAGAATATGGATTAACAACCCACTTCCTTTATCAAGAAAGTCTTAGTCTTAGAAAGTCTTAGTGTTCTAATTCCTTGGGGTCATTTATGTTTGTTGTAGTACTTTTATGAATGAATAAGTGAATGACTGGTGGCCATGTACATTATGGTGGGGGCAGTAGGTAGAACTGTTTCCATGTCCAGGATGATGCCGTATGTATTCAGGACAATAGCCATACACATCACCCAGGATGCTGTGTAATATTGCTACATTGCAGTCCATGAAAAAGCTCTCTCGTGTCCTGTTTGTACAGTCTCAGGGCCTGCACTTCTTCCTCTGGAGAATGCTTCTGTGTACAAGTATGGCCCATGTAGGTGGGGAAAAGAGCTGCTGTCAGCCCAGGAAACACACAGAAGCTGTCTGGAAGCCTTGGGTTTAGATGGATAATTGGCTAGTAAATGAGAAGGACACACACATTTTAGTTTGTGAATTGCAGTGTGACAGAACATCTTGTTTGCATGACCATGTTAGTCCTGTGTTTGAGCAGCAAGTGCTGGTCTTCCAGATTGAATTACCAACTTCAGTTCTGTGAGTGGGTTTGTCACACACTCCCAATTTTGTCTCTGACTTTTTTCTGCCAGGGCTCACTGGGAAAATGTAGAGTTCTGCAGCCTTGATCCAATGGCTATTTATCCAGGCCTTTTAAGGAGGATTCTTTTCCTTCTCAGATCAAAATGGTCAGAGATCTGATGAGAGCTCATAGTGATGTGTGAGGTGACATATCATTTCCTGAGGTATTAAATTAGCTACATACAGTGTGGTTTCAGCTGACCTTCCTTTGCCTTGGTGTGCATATATTCTTCATGCTTGTTTTGCTTCCTCTTTTGCTAGACATGGGGTTCTGAGTGATCTTTATTTCCTTGAATTTTTCCCTGGTCTTGGGCACATACATTTGATTTCTTTTCATTATTACTTTAAGACATTTTATGTGTCTTCTTAATTTTATCCCTCTGTCCTAGACACAAGCCCTAAAATTGCTGTCCACAGTTCCAACACTAAAATACTTAATAAAATATTGTGTACATTAAAATTTAATATTTAGTATTTAACTTTATAATTTAAAAATCCTAAAATTAAAGTTTGGAGTACACAGTTCAGGGATGAGTGCTTGCCTACTGTTTATGAGCCCCTGGGTTTCATCCCCAGAACCAATAAACAAAAATTGGCCATTTCTATTCCCTTAATAATAGAACCTATGTCCATAGGTATGTAACTATTTTCCAGGGCCTTTTGCTTCTTATGTCCGGTGCCTTTTTCTGTTATTCTCACAGCATAAGACTGAGAGAGGTAAACTCAAAGTTTCATTAGTGTAACATGTCTTTAACATGTTCCTGCCTACATGGTGGCTTGAACAACAGCACAATACATGCATGAGTGTCCCATCAGGGGGCTCATAGTACCCGATGGGACTGTCTTTTGCCACCTTCTTAGAGAGGCATGTGTGTACCACCAGAGCTGCCCAGCAGTGAGATAACGTGAGTTATGGCCCAGTTGTAAACATGTTAATGTTCAACCTTGAATTCAAATGAGTGTGTTTTTTTAGGTTTATAATAATTTTCTGTAATTATTCCATTTTTTTCTGGTTTCTTATGCTGTTTGGAAGTCTGTGAAGAGGTTATCTATTCAAATAACAAGACTCTTTTCTCTTATAGTTTTTGTATCTGGATTATTATTGAATACTTTTTCAGATATGCCTCTTAATGATTTATTCATGCTTTGTTTCGTCTTTTATATCACTAACTATTGTGTTTGTATTCACATTTCTTTTTCTTCCCATCCTTCCAAATGGTGGAGTATTTGTAAGAAAGAGGCAGCATTTTTCCTCCTTGGAGTGTGTAATTCTTCTGTTTTGTTCCACTTTTGCTTGGCTCATGCTTTTGGTCAGGGGTTCCAGAAGGTCTTGGTAAGTCAGGGAAGATCTACATCAGAGTGTAAATCCAGGACAGTGACTCTTCTCAGAAACTTATACTCCACTCTCCAAAATTGTATTTTTTTTCTGTTAATCCGGTGTTCTCATATTTGTAGTGAATCCTGTTGTGCAGAAGATTCTTCTTTTCTTCCCCAGATTTTTCAGTCCAGATTTTAGTCTATATTCTCTTTATAATTAAAAAAAAAGTACTAAACATTTTATTTACCAGGAACTGAAAGTCAGAGCCTAATAAGTTCCTCAGCAGATAGAAGATTCTAGTGAAAGAGAATCTGTTATGCATTCTGGTCATGCTGATCACTTGAGTGTAATTGTGCAAACCGATGAATGTTTCTGGTCTCAGCTTCTGGGATTATATTTGGAGATCTCCGCCATGCCTCCCAGAATTGTCATTTGGAAACCCCGCTAGCACTTTGAAATTGTTTTCAATTAAGAATGAAATGCACAGGCTGAATAATAACAAGTAGATTAGTATGAGAATCTATTTAGGCAACTTTATATTATGAAAGCAAGCAAAGCTTTGGCGAGGAATTATTTTTAAGCTGTCAGATGTGAGACATCAATAAATAAAAAATATTCCAGGTGATAGGTGTTATTGGAGCAGAGGCTCATTTAACATGCATGATTCATTTATTCTTCTTATCAGAGATAAGTGTATTTTTAAAAGATGTTTAGTGAATTCTAAGTGTCAGTGGTTGTAAATACTGAAACTTCTCATTGACTAATTTCCATGCTATCAAACTCAACTTAGTGTTCAGATAGATGAAAAGACACAGGTAATGGATCACACGTGTTTTTAACTGGTTTGAAAAATCATTCTTTGTATTTTCAACCATTGCAAAAAATAGCCTCAAAGAAAGCCAATTTCTCCAACCCTTAAGCAGTTTATTGCTAGTTATCTCAACTGAGTAGAAAATTGTAGTTTGCTTCCAACAGCCCATGTTTATTTGCTCTGCCTCCTTCTCTTCTGAAGATGCCCTCTTCACAGAGACTAGCAAAGAGCCTGTCTAAGTTATAGTAGTCCCTTCCCTCACTCCTCACCAGTGGTTTCGCTTTCCACCATTTCAAGTACCTGTCATCATGCAAAAACTTTACATGGAAAATTCCAGACATAAATAATTCATAAGCCTCAAATGACTTCTCTTATTGCTACAATTGTTCTGTTTCATTATTATCATTTTTCATCTCTTATTAGGTATATGATTAAACTTCATGTTGTTGTGTGTATGCTGGAAAAATTTGGTGGATATATAGGGTCAGTAAAGTAATAACCAAAGTTTCAGAAGCCATCCATAAAACATCTCAGAATGTTTCTCTTGTGGGTCAGAGGATTTTTGTAAGTTATTTTATTCTGGTTATAAACAAGACCAGTTCTGGCTTTTTCACAACAATGAAAAGACAAAAACAGCTTCTGTTTCAGAGAACGAGAAATCTGATGGAAAAGGCATTCATACTGTTGGCTGGGTTTGAAGCAGACATTATACAGTTGAATCTTGATTTTTGACTAAGATTTTGAGACGTTTCGAAATGACTTCAGGTGACCTCAATCCACATATGGAAATCAGGCTGTTCATTTAGAAGAGTGATTCTCTGTTCCACTAGCTGCTGCTGCTGCTACTCCCCCTCCACCCCCCTCTCCTCCCCCTCTTCTCTTTCTCCTACTTCTTCCTCACCTCTTCTTCCTTTTTTTAAAAGTGCATATGGTGGACACTGTTTATCACTGGTTGGTGGATGTTGCTCAACTGCCCAGAGGTTACATTGTTCTAGGTTCTGAGGTCTCTTCTCTTTGAAGTTTTGGATGAATCTTAATGTTCTTGTTATCCAAAGTTGAAATTGAGTCTTTATTTTTTATTTTTTTTTATCTTTATTGGTACATTAAATATACACATTGAGTCTTTATTTTTAGAATTTCATAATGTCACAGCCTTTCAGACCTCCAAAGATCATTTAGATATCAGTAAGGAGATGAAATTGAGACTTCCAGAGAGTGGTTGGACCAGCTATAGAACTTTACTCCCAGAGCACACACCACCCTGCCTTACTGGATAGCAGCTGGGTGAAAAAGAAAACTGATGATTCAGAGAATTAAGTAGCAAAGTGTAATAGGAAAAGGACACGCTGTGCTACTTACTGTATTGAAATTTCTTCACTTTTTCCAAGTCTGTTTCTCATTTGTGGAAGGAGATAATACTGACCTTGTAGGTCATTGGTAAAGAGGAATGAATTTTGCCATGGCATGCCGGTGTGGGTAGTTGCTTTCACACCAGTGTGGAGTTCACAGACTCAAGTCCCCCCTATCTGTGGAGGGAGCTTCTACCTAAAGTCAGCCCCAGGGGCCCCAGCAGTTCACATCTTAATCCCCATGGCTCAACCTCTTCTCTGACCACCAGAGGAGAGGTGGGAGTCATGACTGTCCCTCTTCTCTGTTGGCAGCCATCTATCACACCTGTGAGGCCTCCAACTTCCAGTGTCACAATGGGCACTGCATCCCCCAGCGGTGGGCCTGTGATGGTGACACAGATTGCCAAGATGGTTCTGATGAGGACCCTGTCAACTGTGGTAAGTGCAGATGTCCCAGAATACTGGTGCTTCCTGTGTCTGCTGTCCAGCCGAGGCAGCAGTCAGGCCAGGAGACAGTATACTGGGTGCCACTCCCAGGTTTCCTCTCTCCTGAGCAAGCCCACCTGCATCCTGTGATGTTCTGAGTGGACCCTGTAGTCTCATTCTCTGCCTTGTGCTTTGGCTCGTGTACAAACAAGAGTCTGATTGCCGCCCACCATTACAGTGTTCAAGGTGCTGTCTGACTCCAAATATTCTTAAGGCTTTCTGTCCTTATCCTTTTGCCACACATTCCAGAATTTAATAGGATTATACTTATTGTCCATGTGTCTTTATATTGCTTTCTTTCTTTTTTTTTTTTAAACCTATTAGTACAGGTTTGTAGTACATAATGATTACATACATTGGGAGGAGCTGGGTTGTGCACCGAACATATCTTAATTCCTTTCATGCTACAAGCCTTTAAAAAGTTGTTTCTATATATCTCTACTTTCCTTAGCATGTTTGATGGAGATTTCATATTCAGTTTTTATTATTACCTCCTGGTTTACTTAGCTGCTTCCTGCCTGAGCATTTGAATACTTTTACTTTTACTTTGTTGTGCTAGTAAAGCCTTTCAGGTCCTCGGAAGTAAAAGCCTGTTTGAGATATTTCCTGGATTATTCTTACTCACTGTTTTTATCCCTGAGACACAGTAGTCAAAAGCCCTAACTTGAAGGAGGGGATGTTTATTTGGTTTCATGCTGGGGCTGCAAGGCACAGGAGCATAGGAAAGGAAAGCGGCTCACACGATGGCAGCCAGGAAGCAGAGAGGGAAAGTAGGGCTTAGGGAGGGAGATACAGCCTAGCAGGTCACACTTGCGTTGACCCATCTCCAAGCAGGCCCCGGTTCCCAACAGCAGGTCAATGATAGTGCTCCAGTGATCTATCACTTTCCTGTCTTTTGATTAATTTCCTAGGAAAGATGACTTTTCTGGGCTTAGAACACATTTTCTTGCCTTCTGCCTGATCTCCGTGGAACTATCTGCCAAACACTGGTCTTGCAAGGTTACAGGTGCCCTGACAGAACTGATATTTAAGTCTAATGTTGAGTAGTAACTCACTGCTTGGGAGAGAGAGTCAACTTATAGCTTCTGAACCACATACCTTGGTTATAGCTTAATTTCCCCTGGAACTAGTTGTGAAACATTTTTAGGCAAACTTTTTCCAGAAAGGCTTTGTGTTAGAGTTTCTGAAGAATTAAGATTGCATGTGATTCGGGGCCGGGGATATAGCTCAGTGGTTCCGGCGCCTGACTTGCAAGCACAAGGACCTGGGTTCAATCCCCGGTAACCACATAACAATACTGGGTGTGGAGACTCACCCCAGCGGCAACCAGTACCACATACCAGTGCCGGGGAACCACAAAAGCGAGACCCTGTCTCAAAAAACCTTAAAAAAAAAAAAGATTGCATGTGATTCAAAGAGATTTAAAAATCTAGGATTTTATAATGGAGACTCATGTCCTAATTTTTCTTTTATTCCTTGAAACTTTTCTTTGTGTTCTAAAAATATACTTAATATTTTACTATGTAATACATTTACCTGGTTCAAACTGGAAAAAGTATAAAAACACTGCAGTAGAAGTTGCTCTATCAGTCTGCCCCATTCTGACCTTGTCTCCATAGGAAACTGGGCTTTAATAGCCTTTCAGTATATTTTTCTGAATATACAGTCATGCCCTGCATAATGATATTTCTGTGAAGGACCAAATTTACAGTGGTGGACCCGCCCTGTCCCATGAGTCTATAATGAAGCTGAAAGTTTTCTGTTACGTCTAAACATTATAGCATGTCCCATACTGCAATGCTTTACTCACGTATTATGGTGGTAAAAAAACACACAGCGCTGCTAGTTGTATAAAAGTATAGCACATACAGTTACCTACAGCATGCAACATGTAACAATGGGTTACTGTGCCATTGGCTCACCTGTTTCTTATATGATAGTTTTTATCATTATTTTGCAATGCACCTCTTTGA
>PVIR01000285.1:33089-204502 GCA_004026965.1 Petromus typicus
AAAAAAAAAAAAAAAGAATGATGTGTTCCTCAATATATCTGTTGTAGTGATGTATAAGTATATAAATAAAATTTAAATACTCTGTATCCTTGTCCTGTTTTATACAAAGAGTATTATACTATGTATACGATTTTATACCTTATTGTTTCACATAATTGTATATCTGAGAGGAAATTTTCTGTATTGCTCTTTTTTTGGTCTAATTAGTGTTCCTCTTTAATGTTCCAATGTACAATCATTTATTAAATAGCTCCCTGATGATAAACACGTAGGTGGGTTTATTGGGGGTTATTTTGGTACCAGGGATTGAACTCAGGACCTCACACTTTCCAGGCAGGTGCGGTGCTGCGGAGCTAACTCTCCGACCCTGTAGGTGATTTTTGATCCACTACAAATAGCATTGCAATGTAGCACTTGTACTTAAAATTAAGTACAGAGTCTTACCTTGCGTTGACATTGTTTTTCAATTTTTTTTTTTTTGAGACCGGGTCTTGCTTTTGTAGTTCAGGCTGGCCCTGAGCTCAGCCTCAGACTGACATCACAGCAATTCTCCTGCCTCTGCCTCCCAAGTGCTGGGATTATGGCATGAGCCATCACACCTGGCACTGTGGTATGTGGCACTGATTGCTGCTGGGGTGAGTCTCCACATCCAGTATTTGTATGTGGTTACCAGAGAATCGAACTGGGCCCTTGCGCTTCCAAGACAGGCACTGGAACCACTGAGCTAAATCCCCAGCCCTGTTTTTCAGTTTTATAGAACACATTTCTATATTTGTAATTTTAATTGTTGGGTCTAAGTATGAATGTATGTATGTTTGTGTATACATGTATATATGTATGTGCATGTAATTTTGCTAATTATTGCCACATTGTCTTAGAGTTGATACCGATTCACGCTCTGTTAACGAGGGATATGATTGCCTGCCTGTTTCTTTTTCATTATTCTTTGCCACTGTTGGGTTCCATTTTAGAGAAGAAGTGCAATGGGTTCCGTTGCCCCAATGGCACCTGTATTCCCTCCACCAAACACTGTGACGGCCTTCGGGATTGCTCTGACGGGTCGGATGAGCAGCACTGTGGTGAGTCCTCTCCCCACACCAAGGCCTGCTCGTGCCAAGGAAGAGCATGAGTTAGATCAAGTCCAGTTGTTTCTTCAGTACCTGTGATTAACCCTGAACCCTAGACCATGGAGTGCTGGGCCAGGTTTTAGGAGCTGATCAGGTGGGAAACAAGTTTTGGAACCTTGGGTGAAGGGGAGCCACATGAGGACCAGGATGGGCAGTGGATTCATTCATACTTGGGTGACTATTATGGTTTGTCTGCTGTGTGCACCCCATTTACACTGACTATGTAACATACATAACATCCTTGTGTGATACATGAAAGAAATTGAAGAGAAAAATTTTATTATGTTCCATTTTCATGTTCCAGAAATGGAATACTAGATATTGAAAGGTTATGACAAATCAACCTTTTATTGTCAGTTAGGCACTTGCCTCTCTGTAATTCAGCTCCGAAGGCCACATTCTTGCTCTGTGTTCTCATGATCTTTTCTCCTTGGTATCTCTGTATAACACCAATGCTGTTGGATTAAGGTCCAACTCTTATCACGTCATTTAACTTTCATGATTTTTTTTAAAAGGTCTCCCCTCTCCAAATATATTCACAATGGGGGATTCGGACTTCAACATAAGTATTCTGGGGAGGAAGGATAGGCCTAATGCAGTTCATAACACCAGTTCTGTACAGAAAATATTTGGTAACCCCTAGATTAGTCAGTTTCATACCAACAGTGAGTTAAATTACTGGCTTTGATGCCGATTAGCTCTGGATTTCACTCTGGTTTCTCCCTCATCAGTTTACCGTTAGCACAGTACTTGATGCTGCTATTGCTACTTTTTCATTTTAAAAACAGAGATGATTAGACCTCTTATAGTATTGTCTTGAGGGTTTAGTGATGCTTTTATGACAAGTGCATCATCTGCCCAGCTGGCCCCGGGCGCTCATTGCCATTTCTGCCCTTGCTGCCTCACAGAGCCCCTCTGTACGCGCTTCATGGACTTCGTGTGTAAGAACCGGCAGCAGTGCCTGTTCCACTCCATGGTATGTGATGGGATTATCCAGTGCCGGGATGGATCAGATGAGGATCCTGCATTTGCCGGATGCTGTGAGTGGGGCTGGCGGGGAGGTCCGCCGTGGGCATGGAATTGCGCTACCTTGGGATGCACTTCTGCCTGGCTGCCGGGTCTCAGCAGTGGCTGAGTTTGCCTTTTCTGAGAATTCACTTTCTTGCTTATGGAGTGCTGCTTTTCAGCTGTATAAAGGGATTAGGTCCCACGTTAATGGCGAATGACCCTGACCTTGGATCCAGTGTCATTTTGTCCAGAGGTTTCCTTACTGTTGTGTGCTCAGTACCCAGTCTCTGCACCCCACACCTGACCCTATGGGCTTCACAGAACTTCCCCCTTTTCATACACTACAGACTTATTTTACTGCCTACCTCTCCATGAGCACATGCACGAGTGCTACCAGAGCGGGGCTTTGTTTTCTTCACTGAAATAGCCCCTTCCTCAAACAGTGCCCTGCCTGGGCCACGAAGTGCTGTGCAGCAAAGACTCAGCCACCAGAAAGATATTCTCTGATAGTTCTAAGATTGAAGTCCAAGGTCAAGGTGCTGGCAGACTCGGTTTCTTTGGAGACCTTTTCCTTGACCTGGTAGATGGCTGTCTTTTCCCTCTTTCTCACTTGGTCCTTCCTCTCTACATGGCTGTGCCTAAATTTATATGAATACCAGTCATATTGGATTAGGGCTCACCTTCACGCCCTCACTCTACCTTTAATTGTCTCTTTAAACATTCTGTACAAAATACATGTTTGAAGTCCCGGAGATTAGGACTTCAACTTATAAATTTTGGCAGGATAAACTCCATCCATAACAGTACTCATAAACTTTTACAGAGTGGATTAATTAACAAAAGGTGTTTTCTGTCAAGATTGTTTGCTCTTCCATCATCTCATTTCTGAGGAAGCATTAGCAGCAGTCTAGACTTACGGGTGTTTGTTCCTTACACAGCCCAAGACCCTGAGTTCCACAAGGTGTGCGATGAATTCGGCTTCCAGTGCCAGAATGGCGTGTGCATCAGTTTGATTTGGAAATGCGATGGGATGGATGATTGCGGGGATTACTCTGATGAAGCCAACTGTGGTGAGATTATAGATCTGCTTCTGTGTGTCCTGGCCTTCCACTGCCAGCGAAACCTGCAGTTAAGGAGAAAATGTTGGCTAGAAATTGCCCTGAGCACTTTGTCTTCTCCTTCCTTGGAAGTACCTGCTGCAGTTCACGAGTCCTCAAGTGAATGAGTGAATCAGTGAAGGGGGAACCTGAGATCTTATAGGTGGCAGGGAAATGTTTTTTCATACCCTATCTGTTCCCCAGTTGGGAGGACCACATTATACATAGGGAGCATAGGCAAGACTCACAGAAAATATTACAGAGTGTACCTTTTCTTCCCTGAAGTTATAGACTACAGCATCACCACTGAGTTATCATTAGTACTTACGTTATCCTTTTGATGAAATGTCAGAATAAAAACTTGGGTTATTATTCCAACAATACCAAAATTTGGGACACAGGAACAAGAGCTGAAGGCTGGGAACTGAGTGCTGTTGTGTTTGGGTATGTTTTGTTGTTCTCCAGTATTTGAATGTGCGTATTGTCTCCGAACGGGAAGTCCAGGCAGTCTGGGACTCGAGTCTTGAGTTGGAGGTTGCAGAGGGGCTTGGTGTTCACACTTGCACAGGGAAATGACTGATGGTATGATTGGTCTCTGCAGAAAACCCCACAGAAGCACCAAACTGTTCTCGATACTTCCAGTTCCGGTGTGAAAATGGTCACTGCATCCCCAACAGGTGGAAATGTGACGGGGAGAATGACTGTGGGGACTGGTCCGAAGAGAAGGACTGTGGAGGTGAGAGGCTGTGGGCTAGTCCTTGACCAGCTGTGACACCAGGGCAGATCGCCTGTCTGCATGGAATCTAACTTTCTTTATGTAGTGCCGGGCATGTTCCTAGATTTTTGGATTTTGTTTCTTGGAACTGGGACTCTGAGATTTTTTTTAAATGCCCTTCTCATTTTGAAGTCAGGGCAGCTGGTTTCTTCCTGTTTTCAAGGTTATTCTGTGCTGAGTTTGCAGGGCACAGCCAGAAATCTAGAGCATTGCTGTTCAGAATATGGTCTGCTGACCATTAGCATGTGCATCTCCTTGAGTTCTTAGAAATGGAGAATATAGCTGGGAGTGGTGGTACAGGCCTGAAATCCCTGCACTCTGGGAGGCTGAGACAGGAGGACTGCAAGTTTGAGCCCAACCTGGGCAACTTAAATGTGTTATGGAGACTCTTTCAAAATTTAAAATTTTAAAAAGAACTAGGATGAAACTTAGTGCCAAGAATGTGAGTTCTGTGAGTTCAGTCCCTAATAACACACACACACACACACACACACACACACACACACAGAAATTCTTAACACCCCATTGAAAGTGATTTGCAGATGGGCCGCTGTTCCCAGCTGTGCTTATGACTGGCCTCTCAGTCGGAGCAGCTGAACCTGGGACATCCGCACTAGGTTTGGGACACATTTTGGTCTGATTTCAAGCTTTTAGTCATGCTCTGAATCCTCACTTGTTGTTTTCTTCAGATTCACACTTTCTTCCTTCCCCCACACCTGGGCCCTCCACATGTCTGCCCAATTACTTCCGCTGCAGCAATGGGGCCTGCGTGATGGACACCTGGGTGTGTGATGGGTACAGAGACTGTGTAGACGGCTCGGATGAGGAAGCCTGCCCCTCGCTTGGTAAGTGCTGGCCCTGACTCCCTCCTTCGGCTCCTACTGTGAGAAATGGACTTTTGGGAGCGCAGCCTGGCCACACTCCATGCTTCTCACTAACACAGTGCCTTTCAGGCAAGGAGACTTCTGGTTCTGCTCCTGAGATAGAAGGCTATTGGGAGCCTGAAACTGTAACATCTCATTTTCCAAACTATCCTCCAAACTCCCTGCTGGAAAAGGCCAGCCACCTGCTTCCCACCCCTGCTGTGGGAAGGTGGCCTCTGCTTCCTTCTCAGTGGGAAATTGCAGTTGGGATGATAGGGAGGTCTTTTTGTGTGTGTAATAAACTCTCAGGGGAAAGGGCACAATTTTCCTGCTTTCTGGTTGTCTGGCCTGTGCTTCTAAAAGAAGAGTGAGCACTGCCATCTAGTGGCTGAATACAAAGGCAGCTACAGGTCTGTGTTGGAACCGAGGTGTGGGAGGGCTAAGGCCTCTAGATTCTGACTAGTGTGTCCACTTCTCTGCAGGCAGAGCAAGGGAAGGATGGCATGTTGCTCCCTAGTGAAAGTCTGTTTCAATGTCACTGACAAGAAGAGAATAGGTATATTCTTTCTGTGCTTTGTATAACCCTAGCAGACACTAATAGTCTGATCGTCTTCCAGTATGACTGTGCCCATGCCATTGCTTTCCTATTTAAAAATAACCAATGATTTTCTCTTGTCCTTTGTCCTAGAATATCAGTTCCTGGTGCTTAATTCCTATTTTCAAGGCCCTGTGTGAGCTGACTACTCCTCACCTCCCTTAGTCCCTGCACCAGTCCAGCAGCACCCCTTATCCATGGCACAGACTTGCTCCTTTCCCACCTGTATGTCTGCCCCAAGGCTTCTGCCCCGGCAGCGACTCCTCTACCTTCTCCCTCATTCTACTTTTCCTATCTCTGAAACCCTCCATCCATCAAGGGCAACTGAAGCTTGGCTTTTGTAGCAAAGAGACCTTGCCATGTCGCAAGTATTTCTCCACGTATGGCCCGCTCACTACCTTTCAGGACATCATCTGAGCTGGGTGGAGTCTGGGGATGCCCATGGGCTTCTTAGGTTCCCTCAAATTCGAGATTCTTGCTTCAGATAAGGATGGCTTGATTCTCCCCTTGAAGCCCCATCTCCAGGGGCTTTCCCAACTCTTTTAATTTGTGTGCAGGAGTTTTACAGTCTCAGTGGACTTAGTGTGGCCTTTTGGATTCTTCTCTGTGATCGGACTATGTTACTTCCTAATTTTCTCATGTGTGTAGATCTTTTTTTTCCCCTGTAGCAGTTACGTATTTTGGGGTCACACTATGTTCTACTTTGAATCTTTTACTGTATCTACCACAATGATAGGCAGATAGTTGGGGCTCAATACCTGCTTCTCAAACTAAAATTATCTTTTAAAAAAGAAATCTGTTACCTCTGTCCTTTCTTTTCAAAGACCATCTATCTACTAACTAACTTGCTTATTTTTCTCTGAAAATTTTTTTCTGATCATTAAAACTCTAAGCAGGATATTAACATATTCTAGAAAATTCTAGCTAATCTAGCAAGCCAACCCCAAATTGCAAACCTCATTCAGTTTTTGTGACTTCTTTTCATGTAGACTGTTGGTGCAAATTTGAACCTGGTGATATCTCCAGCTATTACCTCTTATTTCTTTGCTGGAGAGTCTCCTCACTGCTGTATCTTCCTCATATCTCTCCCCGTTGGCCTGTCTTCCAGTGAGACAAACACCAATGCATGATCATAGTCATCCCCACTTTTGGGGCTTTCCAGAGGCACCCTTCTTGTCCAGGTATAGGTGATATTGTTTGCCTTGGCTTAGCTTTCCAGCATCATGGTAATTTTAGAGTTGTCTCTGAGGCTGACCAGTTGCCTCCGGGAGAATTCCCACAATCCCCAGCCTCGACCATAGGGATCTTTTCATAGGACTCAGGATGAGAAAGGAGGTTTTCACATTCTGCTGTCTGTACGTTTAATCCCAGATTCACAGTAAGATGTTCTTGCTCTCACTGTGCTTCTGAGCAGCTCTCTGTTTTTACTTTGTTCCAATGACAACCAGACAGTCTTCTGTTGGGATGATATATGTGCTGATTATCCCAGGCGGCTGTTAGGTGGAAGGGGTGTAGGGAATGCAGCCACTTCTTTTCTGTTGTTTTTGTAGTGCTGGGTGGAATCCAGGCTTTGTGCATGCTAGATAAGCATTCTCCTGCTGGGCTATGCTCCCAGCACAGAAGTGCAGCTACTTCTTAAATGCCTTTCACTTGATTCCTTTATTTTACTGTTCTCCTTTTTCATTTCCATGAAGAGGAGACAAGTTCATGGTATTGATGTGGTTGTTCTTGTCTTTCTCCTCCTACCGCCTAGGGGACGATACAGGCCTCTCTGATCTCTTTGGTCACTTGCCACTGTGTCTGCTTTCTAGGCTCCTAAATTTCATTACTTTTGTCTGTTTTCCTGTTATCCATGCCCTGTATGTTTAGGATTTGAAAATCAGCCTTTGAACTAGGTCAGTTGTGGGTCCAGTGAGGGAGCAAATCAGTTATCAGCATCTAGTCTGTTGTCTCGATCCAGAGCTGACACGTGTCTTCAGCTGCCCATAGCATCCCCGAAGCACTGTGCTTTCCTAACACATCTGGCTGCTTCTGTTACTTCTGAGGTCCTCAATGCTAACGTAAGTTTTAAAAATCTCTTTTCTAGCAAATGTCACTGCCCCCTCCACTCCTACCCATGCTGGACGATGTGACCGATTTGAGTTTGAGTGCCACCAGCCAAAGAAGTGCATCCCCAACTGGAAGCGCTGCGATGGCCATCAGGATTGCCAAGATGGCCAGGATGAGGCCAACTGCCGTGAGTAGTTAGAGCCCCCCAGCCTGGCAGGCTTGAGAGAGCCGAACTGTGTGTGTTTGTGTGTGTGTGTGTGTGTGTGTGTGTGTGTGCGCGCTCGCGCGCGTGTGTGTGCGTGCCAAGCACGTCTGTGTAACTGTTCTTTTTAGTATTCCCCACAAGGGCTTTACTGCGTAAGCCCACATCATATTATATGATCACCACACATTTTAATAAGTTGACTGGTTTATTTTAAATACTAGAAACAGATCCACAAAATATTTTCTGAATGAATGAGAAAGATAAATAGACATCTTGCTAGATATTTCAACTGACTGAAAGACCTGTGGGTGAAACCATTACCTTCCATGTGTTCCTTTATCCTTCTGGAAGTATTTAATGAGCATCTGTGTGGGTTAGAGACCATATTATTTGGACAGGACTGCCTCCAGCTCCCTGTTAAGAAATTCAGCCTTAGCCTCTAGGCTAATTCCAATTGGGAGCCTAAGCCCAGTTGTCAGATCTTATCAGTTTTGACTCTTGCTTCTCTAATGTGCCCAGGAGGACACTTGGAGTAGATGACAGAGGGAGATCCGGCATTGTGAGCTGACTGAGGTCCACCTGTGAGCTCAGCAAGGATGTTCTACAAATCAGGATGACTCCCAGGAGGCAGAGGGTAGAAGGAGACAGTCTGGAGGTCAGAATACAGAGATGAGGTCGCATGTTCCCTTCTCATGCTGCCAGCACAGAACCTGTTGGTCCCTGTTGCTCCCTGGCTGCACACTTGGGCCATGTCTGTCCTGATGGGTAGAACTTTGAAGGTCTGGAGAGTGTGGTTGAACTGTCCATCCAGGCATCATCAGCACACCTTCCAATGGTGGACACAGCTGTAGGCTGGGCTCCCTCCTTCTGGGCTCTCCTTTTCATCTAGTCACCTACTGACAATGCCCTTACCACCAGGAAGAGCCTGGCCTCTTCTTGCTTGTCTGTGTCCGATTTTTCTTCTAGTGAGCTTAGGGTGGCAAAGTCAGACCTTCCTTTCTGCAGAGAGGCTTCTGTAGCCCTAATGCAAGCAGCAAGTGTCTCCGTTCCTTGTCTTAGAGTCCTGGTTTTTTTTTTTTTCTCTAACAATTTCTAAGTGAAAATTGAAGCCCTAAATAAAACTCTATCAAATCTTACCATTTTGGGATAAACTGTTGATTAAAAACAGAAAACATCAGTTAGCTCTTAATTCTTCTAATTCAGTTTTTATGAAATTTATGTACAGGAGGATTGTGTGAGAAGTGCTCATAAAAAATATATAAGTTTAGTTATCTCTGATCAATGAATAATTAAGAGCAATTTCCGAGAGACTTCTCAGGAATCCATCCTTTTGTTATTCTTAGCCTCAGACAAGTGTGGCAAATTCTGTGGTGTCCTAGACACTTGGTGTGTGTCCAGTAACATCCTTCAGTCTGGTTGGACAGTAGTTGTTAGCACACAGGATGTGGCAGGCACTGATCAGGCGATCGAGGACAAAATTCTAGTGGAAGAAACTGAGTACCTCGCTTCATCGCAGTGCAAGTTGGGCAGCAGCAGAAGTGTCTTCCAAGAACTGACACAATTCAGAGGTAGATCTGTCCATCTTTCTGGAGAGTTAGGAGCTGGTCAGGAAATGCATCTAACTAATGATTCCTGAGTGCATTTTTGTAGGCTTGTTTAAGAAGCATTTTTCTTCTATGTTACCCAGGGTATGCTGGAACTCTTGGGCTCAACTGATCCTCAAGCCTCCCCCAAATAGTAGAGACTACAGGTGCATACCACCTTACTCAGCTCTGACAGGATTATTGGAAGCTGAGAAAAAGGCTCAGAAGCATAAGAAAATAGGTCCGAGGAAGGCCATGGGTAGGACAGAGGTTGAATGCACAGAGACAGGCAGGGAACTTGGGTAGGACATCCATGCTAGGAATTTATCCTTCTGGACATGAAGAACCAGTGAAGGTTTGAGCAGGAGTAGAGGTGTCCTTATGTTTAGGTCACTTGGACTTTGTTATGAGAGGAACAGAGGAGTTATGAAGTAAGGGAGGAGACTGGAATCTTTTGCTGATGAGGAAATTAATGTGATGGACTGGGAAGGTGGAACAGGAGGAATATATCTTGGTGTATACGAGTCCATGGCAGTCAGTAGGAAGGAAAAGGAGGTCTTCTCCCCTGGATGGCTGGAGACTGTAGCTGCTGGACAAGGAGGAGGATGCCAGGCTTCTCTGTGTGGGGCTGCAACTATAGGGGCTTCTGACTTGGCAGTGGAGCCTAAGCTAGTGTGAGACTTCCAGTGGACAGTCAGAGGGTAGGTCTGTCATTATGGAAGGTGTTTTTGTCCTGCTCATGTGATATCATCTACTGGTAGGGGTCTTTGCCACATGACCTCCTATGAGCCTTTGCATTTTCATACTCCCATGGTTCACTGTAACTGCCTCTATAGTTAGCAAAGACAAATTTCATTATATCCTGGAGGTCTTGATAGGTTGCTGACTTGAGAAGAAATATTGCCTTAGCCAGGTTCTTAACCTGAGATATGAAACTTGTTTATTACCAAATGTATGTTTTTTTTTTCTTGACATGCTTTTTATAGGGTCACAAGCCCCCCATCATTTGTGCTGTTTTTCTTCTCCATGAAAGTCTCATCTGCATTTATTTTTTATGTCTGAAGGGTCCTTTCGTTGTTCACAATTCAAAGAGTTTGATAAGTTGCTGCATAGGGGCCTTTTTTTTCAGGAAAAATCCTTAATTTTTGCTCCTTTTTTAGTTTCTAAGCTGTGCTGATTTCATTTTGTGTGCTTGTTGCTTAGACTGGGGAACGGTGAAGGGGTGTCATTGCCAACATCCCTGAAACCAGGAACTGAGTAGATGCAGGTGTCTCTGGGGATGGACTGTACATCAGCACACTTGCTTCTAATTATCTAGAACTCAGGGACCAAAAAGATTCCTATTATGCTACCTGTGCATTACCTTCCTGATTGTACTTGTTGGCATTCTGGCTTTTTTGGCTTTTATTTTTTTGTCTTTACTTTATCATCCGTGGTCTTCAGGCTGCTCTACTTTGCTCCTTATATTTGCTCTTGTAATGTTTTGTGATAATTTTCAAATAGCTCTATCCTGTTCAAAATTGCATCAGTGACTTGGATAACAATTTGAAAGGCATTCTTGTCATATATGCCAGCAATTACAAGTTAACAAGATAACTAATTTTTTGGTGAAGTAATTAAGACTTAAGACAAATTAATATTTGACAATGTGCTTTAATGCATCATTCATTATTCTCATTTTAATCATTTTATTCCACTTAATTCTCAGCCTTGTGACCTGATATTGGTCAGAGACAGGAAATACAAAGAGACAGAACAACTAAGGTTCAAAGAAAACTGGCCACCCAGTCAGTCACAGACTGAGACATTTACCTAGGTAAAGATTTGTCATCTTCCCATCATGTTATATGTGTTGCAAGTTATTACAATGGAAGTGTACACCCCATGCAACATGGTAAAATAGAGATTAATATAAAATTAATATAGCAAATGGAGATTAGTATAAAATTCTACTCTTACATTAAAAGAATGAAAGAGTTGATCCCTAGGACATTAAAACAACATGACAGGTTAACCTCACACTCACCAAAAATGACAAGAGGAGCTTCTGAGCCCAGGAACGGTACGCTAAGGTGAATATGAAAAATAATTAATGAGGAGGAAAAGAAATAGGATTTCCCTCCTGGGTGATAGTAACTCATTAATTGAGTGTTTAAGTAGTATCGTCAGCCTGTTTTAAATCTGTCTGGTTCACAACAATGCTGCTTAGTTAAGGGACTTAAAATCAAGATGTGCCATATCCATAATTTTCTTCAATCTATTAACCTGATCACCTTGTCAAAAACAAAATGTAGTTAGCATGACATGCTTCTTCTGAGAGAAACTGACACTACCACATTCTGTGCTAAGTACCCATCAGTCATCTCTTTAATAATCTGCTTAAGAATTTTCAGAGTAGTGACAACCTGAATTCCAGTTCCTGAATTCTATGGTTTTTTTGCTCTTAAAATTTTGAGACACATTTTATAGAGCAGTCTCAAATATTCTCCAGATACTGGTTGCTGATATTTTCTCACATTCTTACCAAGTGGAAAGCTTCTGCGATGGTGATCTTGTAATTTCTTTTAAAAAACAGTCCCCTTCAGCAGCTTCTACCCTCAACTATCCTGTATAAAATGGTACAATCCCGTCGGCCTTTCACTCACACTGTATTCCTCTCTGGCTCCCACACTGTCTGAAATAACATATCTGTTGGTTGACTTGTTTAGTTTCTTTCAATGGATGATAAACTCCTGAGTGTGGATCTTTGTCTGTTTGACACATTATCATACTCTTAGCAGCTGGCATAGATTCATGGTAGGATCTTCATCAGTGTTCACTGCAAAGATGGATGAATTCCATTTTGTGCTCTTGAAACCGTTTTAGCAGTAATTCTTGAACCATTTTTTAATACTGTAATATCCTTTTATCTGTAGTACACTCCTTCAGATGCTTCAAGACAAACCAATGTGAGCTCAGCATATGACAGATTTCTGTAATGTAATGAACATGATCCAGTTTCTCTGCCTCCATCTCCGAACATGAGGTTGGATTGGGCCCACCTGGATACTACAGGCCCCATTAATTTAATCACATCTGCAAAATCTCTTTTGGAATATAAATTAACCTACTAAGTTCTAGGGATTAGAATGTGAAAGTCTTTGAGCTAGAGTACAGAGTTAATTTTAGACCCCAGTTACTGATAAAATTGAGTTTCTGATGTCACCCTACCTTGTCCAGGATCCAGAATAGTGACAGTGTGAAGTACCGCAGCTTGGCTCAGATCACCCTGGTGGAGTAGATCTGGTTCCTATAATCATTCTCTTCTATCTTCTCCATTAGCATCATTTGCAATCACAGTGTCACCATTTCTTCCTTTTTAGAGCCTCCTCTGCTAAAGACAAGTGTTTTGCTTACAGTGGCCTTTAAGTTATGACTGGCCTGACATGAGAATAACCAGAATTTTAGTTCTAACTTATGAGCAAAGTGTTGAGTTAAGACCTGAATGTCAGCTTTTTATTCTTTCTGATGGTCTCAGATATAGATTTAATCCTTAAACAGTTCTGGAAGGAACATTACAACATCCTTTCCTGTATGGGATTAATTGAGAAATCCTGGGCCAATATCTCTTTTAAGGACATTGAGATCTGCCCGTACACAGGAGAGAGACTTTGAAGGCTGTGTAGAGGAGTCTGAGCCTTCGACTGATCAACTTGATTTACAGCTAGTCCTCAAACAAACTGAGTTCATAAGTCAAAGGTTCATTGTACTTCTTTATTTTTATTTATTTATTTATTTATTTGAGACAGGGTCTCACTTTGTAGTTCAGGCTGGCCCTGAGCTCAGCCTCAAACTCACATCACAGCAATCCTCCTGCCTCTGCCTCCCAAGTGCTATATTACAGGCATGAGCCACCATGCCCAGCACTGTGGTATGTGGTACTGATTGCTGCTGGGGCATGAGTCTCCACGCCCAGTATTGTATGTGGTTACTAGGGATCGAACCCAGACCCTTGTGCTTGCAAGACATGCACCAGAACCACTGAGCTAAATCTCTGGCCCCTTTATTTCATTTTCTGTAAAAATACTTTGGAAACTTGCACAATTCAAAAACATTCGATAAAGTGGGCATGCCTCTTAATATTATTGTGATCCCTCTCATTATTTTTATCACTCAAACAGGAAATTAGAGCATCATTCTAGCTGCAAACTAATAGCAACAGCGTAATCTATTCTTCTCAAATAATAGGTACCCTTCACTGATGCCTGCCAGGAGCCCAGCACTGCTGCAGGTGCTCAGTCTCATCAGATCTCCTAGATGGATCAGCCATGGAATTGTCGCCCCAGTTTTAATAGGGTGACTTGAACTTGGATGATTTTAAACAGCATCCTCAAACTCACACAGAGTAAAAGCTTTAACCCAGCCTGTTTGACTATCGAGTTTACATCCTTCCTAGAAAGAGATCCCAGTTGTTACTGTTAAGTAAGATGGTAGCACAGTGCTAGAGTAGATTCTACTTGTTCTGGAGATGTACATTAAGGCAGAAGCCAACTGTTCAGAAAGGTTTCAAAGTGTTCTTCACAAATCGTCTGATGTGTAAACCTGTACTTTTGTGTAATATGGCATTTCCACTCTGGGTTTAAGGAAGTTCTTTGTATTCCAGCCACACACAGCTCCTTGACCTGTATGAGCAGGGAGTTCAAGTGTGAGGATGGCGAGGCCTGCATTGTTCTCTCAGAGCGCTGTGATGGCTTCCTGGACTGCTCGGATGAGAGTGATGAGAAGGCCTGCAGTGGTGAGTACTGGTCCCCCAGGCTGGGCTGGCCTGGGAGGCTCATTTGCTGTGTGTATATCAGCTAGGACCATTAGAACTTCTGAGCCTGCTGAAAGTGAAAGAGATTTGTACCAAACTTTGGAGTACCAAGTGACGTAAGACATGGCCCAGTTCTGCTGGCACTTCCTCCCACTTCACCCCTGTTGATGGAAGTCTAGCATTAGGTTTGTTTTCTGGGACCTCTTACTGATGTACCATTGGTCACAGAGCCAGGCTTCTTATTCATTCAGGCCTCTTCTTTAGAATGCATTTAGTAATAAGATCCTGCTGTGACATTATAGCATTCTCTATTGAGAATCAAGCTTATATGCCTTAGGCAGAAAGAGGTGAAATGCAGAGAAAGTAAGTATCACTGGCCATTCCTAAATTTCCCTAGGGAAGGTTATAGAAGGAGGTTTCAGCTATCTTTTTGAGATGTCTTTGCAGATAGTAATTGTGATTTCATGACAGTTTAGATTGTGGTAGATCAATCTCAAAGCATAGGCATTTTTAGACCCAAGAATTTGTAATACATACGTTTCTGTGTCTTTTCTTCCATTTATTTCTTTAGATGAGTTAACTGTATATAAAGTACAGAATCTTCAGTGGACAGCTGACTTTTCTGGGAATGTGACTTTGACCTGGATGCAGCCAAAAAAAATGCCCTCCACCTCTTGTGTGTATAACGTCTACTACAGGTGGGTCCCATCTTGGACATGGTCTTCATTTTCACTAAATGTTCCATAAACTGTGATGTTTATAGTGAGCTTCTCTATTAGTGAAGCCAGACATCTCAGCCACCCCCATGCTGCTTTGCTGTGACATTATCTTTCTTGTTTTGGTCAGAGTGGTTGGAGAGAGCATATGGAAGACTCTGGAAACCCACAGCAATAAAACAAACACTGTATTAAAAGTCTTGAAACCAGATACCACATATCAGGTTAAAGTACAGGTTCAGTGTCTGAGAAAGGCCCACAACACCAATGACTTTGTCACCCTGAGGACTCCAGAAGGGTGTAAGTGTTACAATTCACATTTATGATATGTAGAAGACCTTAGTTCCCCAAGGCTGCTCAGGAATGTAGAAATATGCTTTTGCGTGTCTTGCATGGGTTCAGGTCTTGGGGCTGAGTTTACAGTTCTTGCTGCATTGTTGATTATTTATTTATTCTTCTTGTTACGACAGAGTGTTCTTATTCCTTAAGTTTATTTCAGAGTCTCTCTACTACTAGGCTCATTTGCATTTCTGGTGTAGGTTCCTGCCTTTTCCTTCCTTCTCTAATATTTGCCAATATTTACTAGGTCATCATTAAAATATAAGGTATGATAGCAGTTTTGTGGCCAGATTTTAAATAAATTTACCAAATTTTTGTACCTACTAGAGTTCCTCCCTTCTTTCTCTTTCAGTGTAGCTGACATAAGTGACTGTCTGTTTGTTCCAATTATTTTTTCTACATCTCCAGTGATGGACTTGTTAGGTCATGGGATAATTCTATTGGTATATTTTTGAGAAATTTCCAAACTCTTTTCCATGACTGCTAATTTATATTTCCTTCAACAGTATGAAATTCCCCTTTCTATAAATCTTTGCTCGTATTTGATTTTTTTGCCTTTTTGATAATTGCTATTCTAAGTGGGATGAAATAATGTCACATTGTACCTTTAATTTACATTCCCTGGTGATTAATGATGTTCATATTTTGCTCATTCTTTTTGGCTGCCTGAGTATCTTCTTTTGAGAAATGTCTATTTTAGTCATTTGCCTTTTTTTTTGAGATAGTCTTGCTTTGTAATTCAGGCTGGCCCTAAACTCAGCCTCCAACTCACATCACAGCAATCCTCCTGCCTCGGCCTCCCAAGTGCTGGGATTACAGGCGTGAGCCACCACGCCCGGCACTGTGGTATGTGGTACTAATTGCTGATGGGTGTGAGTCACCACACCTGGTGTTGTTGTATGTGGTTATTGGGGATAACCCGAGCCCTTATGCTTGCAAGGCAGACACTGGAACCACTGAACTAAATCCCTGGCCCCATTTGCCCATTTTTAATCGAATTTTTGTTACAGTTGAACTATTTGAATACCTTATACTAGTTATGAAGTTTTCATTGAGTAAATATTTTCTTCCATTCTGTGTATTGTGTCTTCAGTATTATTTTTGCTATGTGGAAACATGTTAGTTTGTGGTAGGCTCATGTGTCAATTTTTTTTATTTTTTTATTTTTTTTTTGTGGTACCAGGAATCGAACTCCGGATCTTGTACTTGCCAAGAAGCCAAGGCACCACTGAGCCACATCCCTGGCCTTCCTGTGTTAATTTTTAATTTTGTAGTCTGTAACTTTTGAGGTCATCTTTAAAAAAAAAATCTTTCTTCAGAACAATGGTCTGAAGCATTTCCCTTTTTGTTTTATTAGTGTCATAGCTTCTGGTATTACATTAAGTCTTGGTCTGTGTAGAGTTGCTTTTGTATATGGTAAGAGATAAAGGTTTGGCTCTTTGGAATCTTTTATGCTTCCATAAAAATTTTAGGAAGTCTATGAAGAATGTGATTGGCTTTCTGATTGTACTGAATTTGTAGTTTGCTTTAGGTGATATGCACATTTTAACAATATTCCTCTAACCTGTGAATATGGGGTATCTTTGGATATTGTGTCCTTCAATTTCTTTCATTGGTTTTATTGCAAAAATCTTTCACCTCTTGGTTAAATTTATTCCTTGGGGTGTATCTTTGTACTTATTGTAGGTAGTATTATTGATTTATTTTCTTTTTCAGCTGGTATTTTTCTGGTTCATAGAAGTACTACTGATTTCCATATGTTGATCTTATATTTTGCAAGTTTGCTGAATTCAGTTAGCACTTTTTAATAGGTTTGTAGGTTTTTCTGTTGTTTTAGGTTTTCACGTTGTTTCTATCCAGGAGTAGGTTGACTTCTGAATTGATTTTTTTCTAGTGCCAGATGCCCCTCGAAATCTGCAGCTCTCACTGCCCAGGGAGGCGGAAGGTGTGATTGTCGGACACTGGACTTCTCCTATCCATGCCCACGGTCTCATTCGTGAGTACATTGTAAGTACCTTGCATTTATTGGAGCAGTTCTGGGAGCTAGAGATTTCTGGATGTTCTTTTTGGCTAGAAATTGATTTGATATAATTTTGTGGATAATGACTCACATATAAGAACATTGCATATTCTGCCTTCCCCTCTTTCACCTGCCTCTTTGTAGGTAATAGGATATTTTGTATTTATGGTTTCCTTTTACTTGTATGTTTCTTTTTACTTTAGGTAGAATACAGCAGGAGTGGTTCCAAGCTGTGGGCCTCCCAGAGGGCTGCTAGTAACACTACAGAGATAAAGAACTTACTGGTCAACACTCTATACACTGTCAGAGTGAGTGTCCGCATTTATCCCCACCGTCCAGGGAGTCTCAGAGCCTTGAGAGACACTCCCATGTGTAGGAATTTTATGCTTACTTTTAAGATACATATTAGTAGTCTGCGATATGCCTGGTTCCTTGTCCTGAGAGGGGGGGGAAATCAGACTTCATCAGATAACCTAAGCTTTATGGTAATACAGCTTTACCTGCATGTAACCCCAATACCCCATTAGTTTTCTGGCACTAATACTTTTGCACTTACCTCTTTTCTGCTTATCTTTAGCTTCAGGGTGATTCAAACTATGATAAGTGGCATTTTAAAACTGATTTTCTGAAGTTTTATGAATTGTAATGTTATCTTCAGAGAAAAAGAGATAGATTTTGTGCCAAACATGTTTGTTGACATCATGAAGTTCATACTTTCCCAAGATTCCCATGCACTGATAATTTCTGCAATACTTTTAATGTGTGTATATGCATCAAGAATATAGATTATATATGTGAATACACACGCACCCCTGCCCTTTAGAAGAACCTTGATATCTTTCAATCAAAGAGATTTTGTAATTTTAGGATTATCCTAGTTGTCTTTATTCAAGTTCTTCTCCTTTGTTTCTTACCCCTTTTTTGTCGGCTGCTGGGGCCTCTGAATATTCTGGGTCACTCGGTATATAATTTTCCACTCTCATTGCCAAAATCTCACCCTTTTAGCTCATTCAAAATTCTTGCTGTGTGGTGTTTTGCCTTTATTTCATACTAATTCACACTCTCATTTGAAAAGGTGGCTGCAGTGACTAGTCGTGGGATAGGAAACTGGAGCGATTCTAAATCAATTACCACCATAAAAGGAAAAGGTAAATGATTCCAGCATTTGCAGATTTAGAGAAGATAGAAACCCCTTTGAGAATGACCTTCAATATGACTGGAAAGGAGGAGCATAGATAGGAAACTTCTTACAACTTCGTTCTCTCTAAGACTTCTACGCATTTTTGTGGTGTTTTTGAGACAAAGTCTTTCTGGGTGACTGTTGAGTGCTAGTCCTAGAATTGAAGGATTTCCAGTGGCCACCATCCAAACCCTTTATGAGCATATACAGCGTGTAACAGAAGGAGTCCTACTGGTCACTGAAGATAAAGGTGGCTTTGTGCATGTCCATTTGTGGTGATTTGAGAAAGCTCCATGGTGCCACTTGTGACTCCTTCCTCCCAGTGACACCAACAAACTACGTGTCAGTGGTGGTTCCCAGGGCTAGGGCTGATCTTTGGGCACTTTGCAGTGCGCACTACTTTTCATATAATCAACTGACCCATTGGACCCTTTGTAAACTACAAAGTCAGATGAGGATGTGGAAGGGAAATGTCATTTTTCCCAGGGCACATAGTTCCATGACAAGCCGGAGCGGGAACCCAACATACCTGACTGAGGGCTGCGCTCTTAACCTTTGTGCTACACGCTTGGCTCTGGGCTGAGACAACTGAAGCCCACAGGACTCTGGCTGGTGGGGTGCCTGGCTTGTCACCTTGCATGTGTGCCTTATGAGGGCTGAGATCTGCTCTGCTTCTCCACTCTATCACTGGTGTCTGGTGGGAGCTGAAGAAATAGTTGGTGGGTGAGTGAATTGAAGCAAATACATGATGGGTTCTGGCACAGGTTAGGAGATGAACCACAAATGGTTTTCCTCATCTCCATCTTGGCTACGAGGCTTTCATTTCTAAATGTGCAGATATTCAAAGTGACATGAGCACTGTGGCATGGAATGCAGTTGGGGATTTACTTTAATCTGAGCTCTGAGTCAGCAAGAGTCACCCTCTGCTGCCTCTAGTCTAGAGTGTGATGATCAGGGTGGCAGACTGCCAGACTTTGTGGTACCAGTCAGTTGCTGGACAGAAAACTTGTAGGTAATAGAGGAAGTGTATTGAATTCATACCCCTCTGGAGTTTTTATTGTATTGTCATTTCTGTCTACAATATGTAGGTCACAACGTACTGGTCTTTCATACTGAAAAAGGTGACCTTTGAAAGTCAGAATGCACTTGGAGTTCTGAAAGGACAAGTTGCACGTACATTTGAAAGTCTCAGTGGGTGGGCAGGCTTTTCTTCAGCTTCTCTGATTTTGATACGTCTCAGTTCCTCCTTCTGTGTTTTCATTGGGGTGTGTGCAGAAGGCAACTGTGTGCTGTATCCAAAAGTGCTTCCTTGAGATATTGGTGACCTAGGATCATAATCTCATAAGGAGACAAAGAATAAAGGCAGAAGCAGTGTCGGCTAGAATTACAAGGTTTGTTAGTGAATGTAGTGAATTAACAGCAATGAGAAAAGCTTCTGAATGGCTTCTTATGTGGTAAATACCATACTAGTTATTTTATGTAAATTTTATGAGATAAACTTTTTTATCTCATTTGGTAGGTGAATAAACTGGTTTTGAAGAGAACTGTGCCCCCCCCAAGCCCCCAATCACTGATTATAACTCAGGTTGGCTTTCCTGCAGTGCTGTGCTGCCTGGCTCTGAGTTAGCTGTCTAAAGCTTCTCATGGTTTTCCTGATTCTTGGGTTTTTCTCAAGCCCAGTTTTAGAATATGCTTGACCATCTGAAGAACTTCTCTATATTTTGACCCTTCTCCTGTGCCACCAGATCTTGAGTCTCTCTTGTCTCTCCTGTATAAAAGACATACATGCTGAGAGTCTGGTAAGCCAGTTGTCACTTCAGTAGTGTCTTCTGATCGTGTCTCACAGAATCCATTTCCATTATAAGAGGATGAGCCCTGTCAGCTTTCTTATGGGCCGAGCTTCAGATGACAGTCATGAATTGAGAGAGGTTTCTTCTCTTGGCCACATATTCCTTGTCCCTGTTAACTCTCCACTTGTGCTCCTGTCTTTTGGAGAGCATTGGTTGCTTACTGGCTCTTTAATGTTATTAATTAGACTTTCATGGAAATGCATAGAAGGAAACAATTAGTTGTTTTGAAACATTATTTGTATTCTAGGCACTATACATACATTATTTTAGTTTACCTTCCCAGATCTGGAAGTGAAGAGATTCATACATATCCCTTAGCTCAATGAAGTTAAATAAATTGCCTAAATTAGATAGCTTTTAAATGTCAGGAATTTGAACTCAAGTTTGCCTGAGCTTTCCCAGTTATACCACACATACATTTATAATTTATGATTCGTGCTATTGTCATCCTATGAAAAAGTCTTGAAACCACTGGAACTTTGTTAGTTCCAATAAAGATGATGTTTTCAAGGATCTCTGCACCTTTGAGAACCATACTGAAGCTGGGTTGTTTGGGGCCATTTACATAATGAAACTTGCCTGCCTGACCTAATTGCCAGGCTGAGCGACTGAGCCAAGATTGCTTTGTGCTTACCAAGGAAGCTGCAGGAAAACAGTAGTAAAGAGATAGACATTACAGACAGCCAAAGAAATGCCTTTTCTTCTCCAGCTGAAAGATAGCTTTGTCTGTTGAGTTGAGATCTGTGAAGTCCTGCCTTCCTCATTTTTCATCCCGTGGTTTCTGTTTGAATTCCTTGTTTGTTTTTAGTGATTCCACCACCAGATATCCACATTGACAGCTACGATGAAAATTCTCTAAGTTTCACCCTGACCATGGATGGTGATATCAAGGTAATGTGGTAATTTCAAACTGGCAGTTGGGAGGGGCTTTGTTTTGTATAGGAACTGATAGGACTCAGTTTAGTAAGATTAGGGAAAACAAGGAATGACTTGATCTAGAGAAGCTAAAATACCAGAACTAAGTTAGTTCCTTCCCCCATGAAGAACAACTTGAGTCTCTACATGTAATTACTCTGCTTCAGCCTGGTGCCTTTTTTCTTTAACCATATAATTAAATGGTTCACAGCTACAGTGCAAATAAAGAGGTGGTGTTAACAGAATACGTATGCCCTGTAATTTTCAGCTTTATTGGATTTCCTGGTGCTCGGTGCTAATGCAGAGGTTCTCACAGTAGAAGAGCAGTCCTCTTTTGAGCATCAGTGTCTTGGAAACATGTCCATCTTGTATCCCGTATATCTCCAGACTCTCTCTTTTCCACTACCACTGGCTATTGGGCTTGGTCCATCTACACAGACTCCACTATAGTTATGTTTCCTGGAGGTGCCTCAGTTGAGATCCACTTTCCATAATGTTCTTTCTTGTCTGTTGGCTCTTATTCTCTATCTGAGGTTGCAGTGGACAAGAGGACTTTGCAATTCTTGTAGCATCTACTTATTAACTGGCATTTATTATCATGACCTTGCCTTCGTTGAACAATGATAAAAGAGATGGCCTTTGTGGAGTCCTTGCCTTTAGCCGTGAACACATTTTTTCTTTTTTGCCCCACATTTAAAGATCTGTAGATCACACTCTTCTATGAGCTCAGGACTTACTGAAGGCAGACTTTCTGATGCATAGATATATTTACTGAGGCTAGGTAGTGAGATCTTACCAACCTACATTGTTACTGACCTCTTGGCCCTAACTGCAGGGATAGCCTCAGCTGAGTTTGACTCTTAATTACCATAGCCTAATTATCTCTTTAGTTTTTCCTGTTTTTACCTCTGCTATTTGGCTGTAGTCCTTTTGCTGCCTTAACTTTTTCATTTCCTCAAATATATTTTATATTATAAATGATTTCATATTTATCTTTAGAAGTACATAGAGCAGAACTAAATATTATTCTTATTTGTGGTGCTGGAGATCAAACCCAGGGCCTCTCACATGCTAGACAAGTGCTGTATGATTGCGCCACATCCCTGGCCCTTAGCTAAATGTCATTTAATAATAGCATAAATAGATCTTGCTTAAAAATCAGAGGAAAAAAAAAAACACTTGTCTATTGTAAAAGCTGAGATGCCTAAAGAAACAGAAAAGAGATGTACCCTTAATTCTACTTGTGGTTTTTGGCATGCCCTCTGACTGTGTTAGCTATTATGTCACATGCTTCCTGGTTCTTGACAGGTGAATGGCTATGTGGTGAACCTGTTTTGGGCATTTGACACCCACAAGCAGGAGAAGAGGACCTTGAGCTTCCGAGGGAGCACATTGTCCCACAAAGGTAACACCCTGAAGGTAGTGTGAGGGGAAAGGAGTGAGGCTGGATCAGTGCTCTCCTGACAGCAGGGCTTGTTTTGGGACGTCTGGGAGACAGAAAGTCTTCTCTGGAGGCAGACAAGTTCTTGTCCATTGAGGACACTACAGATGTCCTCCCTGGCTCATTAGGAAAACCTTCACATGCTGTCTCTGCAAACTCCCTCCTACCTTCATGGAAGTTGGAGGTCGCAGGCAGAAGAACTGGTTCAGTAATTTGCCTTTTGAGGTCATACAAAGGAAAGGGCCTGAGCATCTTACTGTGAGTATAATTTACCTAATATCCTGGCTCACTGGGATTGTTACTCTATGTAATTCCAATAATACTGTAATTCCATGAAGTCTGCTTGTCCTGTAAGGCAAGGCCCGGGTTTGGAGAATAGGCGGCTCCCTCTGAAGGAGCAAAACCACAGTTAGAACCATACCTTCCATTTACAAAAACCAGGCCCTACTGCTTCACCACTGCATTCGTAAAATTGGCCGTCTTGCTACCAGGTACCTGAGGTGTGCGAAGGGCTTGCTCTGTGCTGGGCATCATGCCAGGCACTTCCACGCAGTTTCATTTTTTATCCCTACAGCAGCCAGCTGTGTAAGTGCTGTTATTTTTCTCCATCTTGCAGACAAGGAAACAGAGCATTTAGACACTTTACCAAGGATACACAATCACACAGCACAGGCCTGGAGACACTCCTGCCTTCCTGCTCACTACCAGTGTGTCCATTAACACATCCTGCCCTCTGTTCACACTTCTTTGAGTTTTAATCCCTTAGTTAGAAAAGCAATACATGTTTATTTCAGAAAATTTAGAGGAAAAAGAAGTATAATGAATATTTAAATTTTCAGTAATTTCACATTTGATTCCAGATACTTCCCATATATTTTTCTATGCACTGATCTTCTTATGACTTTTTTTTTAAAAAAGTAAAATCAGAATACTATGTATAGTTTTGTATCTTGTGTTTTCACTTGTTATGAAATCGTTAAGAATTTTCCCATGGCATTAAATATTCCTTGGATCTGTGGCTGCACAGTCGTCGTTGATGGAACGTGTATGATTCAGTTATCACCCTCTTGCCAGACAGCCTGGCTATAACAGTGTTCTTTTACTGTAACAGACGCTGAGATACATATCTTCACCCACAGAATTTTCAGCCCCTCTCTGATTGCATGGGATAGCTGGGCAGAAGGTGTGCCTTCTTTCATGGCTCTTGTGATACAAAGTGAAACAGCTATCCCATGAGGCTTGGATTTGGTTTATCCCAGACAATTTGTGCTGCATTTATCAATTGTCAGTAAATAAATATTAAATAAACCTGTAAATTGATAAAGTCCTACAGCATTTAGGACTCATATTGAGTGACTACTTTTTTTTAGATAGGGTATGTCATGCGTGTCTACAGTGACACAAATTCTCGATTAACACTCTCAACTTCCTTCTGTGTCCTTTGTTCTCCTTTTCACAGTTAGCAATCTGACAGCTCACACATCTTATGAGATTTCTGTCTGGGCCAAGACAGACTTGGGGGATAGTCCTCTGGCCTTTGAGCATGTCATGACCAGAGGAGTTCGCCCACCAGCTCCTAGTCTCAAAGCCAAGGCTGTCAACCAGACTGCAGTGGAGTGCACTTGGACTGGCCCCAGGAATGTGGTGAGTAGGAAGAATGATCATCCCAGAGTGATTACGGACCCAACCCTCTGTCCTGAGCCACTGGGGAGCTACAGGGATTTGTTTTCTGCTGCATCTTCTTTTGGCACCCCAGTTCCCTCACCAGCCACACACTCTGTCAGTTCTGAATGACTTTCTACAGGCACCTGTTGGCTAAGACCTGTCAGTTTTCTCTTTCTGAAGTGGCTCTTAAAGTCCTCTTTTATGGAGGTCTTTAGTTGCACTGTAGTGACTACTTAGATTTCCTGAATCTATTTAAAACATTAACTTGCATTTTGACTCTGAGGAAGAGCCAGATATTCTATGATGGCAGATCTGGTGAGTAAGGTAGGTCAGGACTCATGAAATGTGTTTAAAAAACTGAGTTTCCATTGGATGGCATCTGGCAGCAGCATTTACTTGAATTAGGGATTTTAAGAAAATGAGATCACTGGCCTATGAATTGATATTCTTTTCCATTCTTTTCTTTTACCAGGTTTATGGTATTTTCTACGCCACATCCTTTCTTGATCTCTATAGAAGTCCAAAGAGTGTGACTACTTCACTCCACAACAAGACAGTCATTGTTAGTAAAGATGAGCAGTATTTGTTTTTGGTAAGTTTCTGTACCAGTGAGGCAGGATGAGTTTCCATTTTTTTAGGGGCTGTCTTAAGTCTTGGGCTCCTGAGCTCTATCTTGGGCTTGGGGAGCTGGATGCATTGATTCTGGATTCAGTGTCTGGAAAGGGAAGAGCTTTCTTTGTCATAAGCATCACAACCACTTAATTAACTGTAGTCCACCATGGACGATTGGTGACAAATACAAATAAATCCAAAGTGTTTGTCACATTCCACCATGTAGTTTTTACACATGTGGCAAGATACGTGATCCATTATTTCTTGTGATAGCAAAAGATATGAAATAACTTAAAGGTCCCTCAAGAAAGGAGTGATAAAATACTATGGAGTATTCATGGGATGGAACACAGGGCAGCCATCCAAAAGAAGTACTACTTTACATGTACTGAAGTGAAAATATCTTTAAACTGTTTTATTATGTATAAGAAGCAAAGAGCATAATATATGTAGCGTTTCTTCGATTATGTAAAATTAGAGATAGCTTACACATATGTGCATACACACTTGCATATATTAAGATGAATTTGTATCCACAAACCTGTCTGTACTTACACATGCCTTGGACATTTGAGGGGCTTCTTTTGGTAGCACTGGGGATTGAACTAAATGCTTTACATGTGTAAGGTAATATGAGCTATATGGACCAATATAATAATATAATAATGGACCATATCCCTAACCCTCGACTGAGACGCTTCTGGAAAGAAGTCAAGAAACTATTAGCAGTGATCTTAGATGGAGGAACTATTTTATATTTTTTGTGTTAATTGAACTTTAGTTCTGTATGTGGCTTACATATACAATTTTCAACAATTATTTTGTGGAAAAACACAGTTTGGTAAAGATTGTGTGAAACTCTGATTGTTTTCCCCCATGTATGTACTTGTTCCTAGGTGCGGGTATTGGTTCCTTACCAAGGGCCGTCCTCTGACTACGTTGTTGTGAAAATGATCCCAGACAGCAGGCTTCCACCGCGTCACCTGCATGCGGTTCTTACAGGAAAAACCTCAGCCATCATCAAGTGGGAATCCCCGTACGACTCCCCTGACCAGGACCTGGTGAGCAGGGGCCTTGCTTATTCTTAGCATGCCTAGGGTCACATGGTGTGGATGATGGTCCAATAATGAAGCAGGAAACACAGGCCTAATGGTCCAGTTCAATGAGTCTTTCCCATTTCTCCTCAGGCAAATAGAGGATCTTCATAGGTATCTTTCTTCAGGTGTTACTCTTTTGTTATTTTCAGCTGTCAAATTGGTTTTTCCTTCTTGCTTTGATGCTCACTCACATCCCACACTTTACCTCTCTAAAACAGAGGCCATCAAAGTCTGTAGGCAAAATCCGGCACATCTTTTTTTGTAAATAGAGTTTTATTAAAACCAAGCCACACCTATTTGTTTAAATATGATCTGTGTTTGCTTCCATGCTGCAAACAGCAGAATTAAATAGTTGTGTGGACCATCTGGCCCTGGAAGCCTAAAATATTTACTATCTGAACCTTTCAGAATGTTTGCTGGCCCCTGGTAAAAGAAGAGATGGTGACTGTGGAAAGTAGCTTTCAGTTTTTCTTTCTCTGTGCTGCTTTTGCCTCTGCTCCCTCTCTTCTCCCCTCCATCCTACAGATGAAATGTTTGGTTGTGCAGCCTCCTCGTAACTCCGAGCTTCTTCCTCATGATTGAGTTTCCTGTGCTTATTACATGTGCCTTTCTTTTCTCCACATATGTACCATGAAAGAAGTACCCTAAAGACATGGAGTAGAGCATTTGTCCTTTAGAGCTAGAATCAAACACTTCTGTCCATTGTTTCTCCACTGATCATATCTGGAAACTGTTGCAGTGATGACGACACAGAAGTGGAGTGAGATCTGGATGATCCTGCTTGTTCCAACCCAGCTGCCAATACCACAATAAATGTGGTTTACCTTAGGAGTTTTTGGATTTAGTTGATAAGTCTATGTATAATTCTTGAAGTGCATTCTTTTTTTTTTTTTTTTTTTTGAGACAGGGTCTCGCTTTGTAGTTCAGGCTGGCCTTGAGCTCAGACTCAAACTCACATCACAGCAATCCTCCTGCCTCTGCCTCCCGAGTGCTGGGATTACAGGCGTGAGCCACCATACCCGGCACTGTGATATGTGGTGCTGATTGCTGCTGGGCGTGAGTCTCGACACCCAGTATTGTATGTGGTTAACTGGGGATCGAACCCTGGTCCTTGTGCTTGCAAGACAGGTGCCGGAACCACTGAGCTAAATCTCCGGCCTTTGAAGTGCATTCTTACTGTAAAGCTAGCCCTGTCCAATCCAAAGACTTTCTGAAAAGCTGAAACAGATATTGGAATACTGTTGAAAATTGTGGTTGAGTATCTCAAGTGTTATCATGTAGTTGGTTCTCTGTAAATGGATTCAACCCATTGCAGATTGAAAATACTTGAGAAAAGGAATTGTGTTTATACTAAACATATACATGTGTTTTTCTTGTCATTATTCTCTAAGCAATATAGTACTATAGCTATTTACACAGGATTTACATTGTGTTAGCTGTTATCTTTAATCTAAAGATGATTTAAATTATACAAGGGGATATGGGCACATTATTTTGCTACTACTGCATCATTTTATATAAGAGACTTGGTATCTTCAGGGCCTCTGGAATCACTCTCCTGTAGATACAGAGGGAAATGACTGTATTTGTGATACATTGTCTGCTTTTGAACTATGAGGAGAAAGAATGCTGTTTCTGATTATCACTCAGATATACTTTTTTTGGGGGGATGTCCCAGTTCTATGCTATTGCAGTTAAAGATCTGATTAGGAAGACCGACAGGAGCTACAAAGTAAAATCTCGAAACAGTACTGTGGAGTATACCATCAGCAAGTTGGAGCCTGGTGGGAAATACCATGTCATTGTCCAACTAGGAAACATGAGCAAAGATTCCAGCATAAAACTTACTACAGGTGAGCAGGGGAGAGCACAGAACCCTTGTCACACAGCTGAGCACCCACAGTGCTGCTGGGTTTCTTGACAGTGACTTTCCATCGGGAGTTCCCTGGGATACACCAGCACTGCCCTTGTGTCTCCATGCCATGGCAGAGCAGTGCAGAGGCAGGGGTCTTGTGTCCTGGCTGCATGAGGTGGCCCGGGCATGGTGGGCTAGGCAGTGATGCTCTTTTTCACAACTTTCTCCAATGTTATGACAGCATTTGGGGAGAAGAGGAGGACTGCCCAAGAGTTAGAAAATATAAGCAATATTTACCTCCAGGGAAAAGCATTATGTCAGAAGATCTGGACTAAGGCAGATGCTTTGATGTGGTGATCCAACATGTTAAATGGAGGTAGACCACTAACTGGGCGGTAGATTAGAGGGTAGTCAGTGTGCAGTTCACAAAGTGAGAAAGAAGCTCAGTTACTTGAACAAGAGTGGACAGTGCAAGGAGTTTCAACTCTTTTTAGGTAGGTAGTATAAGCAAGTAGGTCTGAGTCATACTTTGATATTATTCTAGTGCCCTGGATTCAAGTAGACTCCTCATTCTATCCCAGCCCTTTCTTGCCATCTCTGGCATCATCTGTTTTTGTCCAGCCTTGGGTCTAAGGGCTATTACTAAGTTAGATACCATCCAAATATCTTGGCCAAAGTTGTGGTAAAATAACAAATGAATGCCAGTCAAAAGATATCTACTGTGTGCTAATCTCCACCTAAGCAGCTTGCTTTATTTCTTCAGATATTTATCCACTAACTGTGTCTTGTTTCATCTTTGATTTCTAGTTTCATTATCAGCACCTGATGCCTTAAAAATCATAACAGAAAATGATCATGTTCTTCTGTTTTGGAAAAGTCTTGGTTTAAAAGAAAAGCATTTCAATGAAAGCAGGGTAAGTTCCTCCATTGGCACTGACTCTGGAAATCTAATCAAAATGCCATTTCAGAGATGAGCTCATTAACAGCATGCTGGCATAGATAGTGTAGAAAAAAAAGAAAGAGTAGGGCATGTAAGTGAACTTGAGAATTAAAGGACTACTTTCCATGGGATTGCTAATTAGTGACATGTTTATTCGACCCATTAAAGATGAGAATCTCTGCACTAAGCACTTTTCAGTCATGCACTTTCTTCCCTGACAGAAAGGGACATTGGCCAGAATATTCCCTGTGCTTCCTGGAGCTGAGGAGGGGCTCAGTGTTCAACCCAGAACCCACATTTCCTTGGCCTCTGACAGCCCGCTCTGCCAGGGACTGTGCTTCCTTCTCATCCTGGCACTGTATCCCTCCCTCCCCAAAGAAACTGAGAGAGCAGGAGAACTTGAAGATTCTGTACTGCCCAGTGAACACTGTGTTTTGGGTCATTTTGCTGAGATAAGCCAATACTACATTCACAAGGGTGCTGGGGAAGGGAGAGTGAGATCTGGGAATTAGCCACCCAGGAGGGACTGTCCATGAATGAAACTGAGTTTGACAGCAGAGCATAACTCTTGTGGGTCCATAACCAGAGCCCCAAGTGCCTCCTCAGGCACAAGGTACCACTCAGCAAAGCTCAGTTCAAATTTGAAAAGTCAAACTACTCTGGAGAGCTCTCATGGCTTTCACAACTGTGACATCCAAGTGGTTAAAATCCTTACATATAAAGAATGCTTTCAAAGCAGAAGTATTCCAGTTTTGAAAAATATACAGTGGAAAGTAGAAAAACTCCATTGGTGGTGTGACACTTGTGCATTACTTCGGCAGAGATCTATGTCAAGGTGAAGGTGTTCCAATTTGGAACAGCCTAGGAAAAGCTAGATGGCAAAGGGATAATATTCTTCTAAGGAGAAACTTGCTATTGTTTCTGATTGCAAGTTCCCTTGTCTTAATCCATTGGTGCAGGCCACCATGGCCAGGATTGATTTATTTATCAATCTGATTTTTATTATTTATCAGGGTTTATTTATCAGTCTAATTCTGCTTGGCCACCTGTTGCTGAGGTGATTCGATTGTTTGCAGCCTTTAATTCTGCTTCAGAGGAGGCAGAGTGCAGTGGGCCTTTCAACATGTGTGTGTTGCAATGGCTTCTCTAAGGCTACATTTCACTTCTACAGTGCAGCTCTTGAGTAAGCCCAGTAGTTATGAGACAGTGGGATAATAAAAATTCTTTTCTAAGTCTAAATCCAGTACTGCATTGGTCATATAAAAAGAATTAGTGAGAAACCCAAGGCACTTTAGCTCCCACAGAAGCCGGCAGTAAGTATGTATGTATGTATGATTGGATCCAGTAACAGACTCCCTAAGCAATCTTCTGTGCGTCTGTTTCAGGGCTATGAGATACACATGTTTGACAGTGCCATGAACATCACAGCTTACCTTGGGAATACTACTGACAATTTCTTTAAAATTTCCAACCTGAAGATGGGCCATAATTACACTTTCACCGTCCAAGCACGATGCCTGTTTGGCAGCCAGATATGTGGGGAACCTGCTGTCCTGCTGTATGATGAGCTAGGGTCCGGTAAGTCCTTGGGCTGCTGGCTGCCAGCTTCCAGCTGGGGAGATGACAGGGATGTAGTGTGGTCTGATGTGTGTCTGCTTATGGTGCAGTAGTAGGCCAAGGTTTCCCCAAGTATTTTGCTGCTGGCCTTGTTAATTACATTTACACCTGTTCAGAAAGGCTCAAGATAAAATGTTGTTGCTCCCTTACATAATGGTTTCTGGAGTCTGATCTTGCAAATTATTCATCTTCCCAAAAGAGGGAAACATTGTCTTCCACTTGCCTTTGGAGAATCATGCATATCAGAGGCCCCCCCAAAAGGTCAAACTCCGCCCCCCAAAACACAACTCTTATTAACCTCTGCTTCCTTCATAGCACTCTATTTTAAGCAAAACCAGGGAGCAAACTGTGAATATACTTAAGGAGAAACCTGTTGTGAGGACCCTACCAGCTACCTTGCGCAAACCAAGCACTTTGGGGCCTCACTTATTTTTTTTTTAATCTTTATTGGTACATTACATATTTGCATCATGATTGCACTCCATAATGGGGATCTGTATCAGTATAAGACACAACTTCTCATTTTTTCCCATAGCCCTACCCACCCTACCACCCCCTTATATACATAAAATTTGTTTCCTTTCTTTTTTGTGATAATATCATTATTTTTCCCCCTTCACCCTATTTTACTCTAGATATTTTCTATTTCACAATATATAACATACAATTCTAGGACTCATTTACATCTTTATTTTCTCATATCAGAGAAAAGATGCGATATGTACCTATCTGTGACATATTTATTTCACTTATGAGGATATCCTCAAGGTATGTCCATTTAAGTATAAATGATTCAAACTTACCATTTTTATGGCAGAGTAATACTCCATTCTGTAGAAGAACCACAGCTTTTTTATCCAGTCTCCAGTTGATGGACACTTGGGTTGTTTCCAAGATGTAGCAATCACAAATTGGGCTGCTATAAACATAGATGCACATATGTCACTGTGATATGAGTCTTTTAATTCTTATGTGTATATACCTAGCAGGGCAATGGCTAGGTCAAATGGGACCTCCAATTTTAGCTTTTTGAGAAATCTTCAAACTAATCTCCACAGGGGTTGTACGAGTCTACATTCCCACCAACAGTGGAGAAGGGTTCCTTCTTCTCTGCAGCCTTGCCAACATTTGCTGTTGGCTGAATCTGAAATGGCAGCCATTCTATGTGGAGTGAGATGAAATCTCAGTGTTGTTTTCATCTGCTTCTCATGAATGACTAATGATGTTGAGCATTTCTTCATATGCTTCTTAGCTGTTCTTACTTCTTCCTCTGAAAAATATCTGTTCATTTCAGATGCCCCTTTTTGAATTGGGTCTTTAAATTTGGGTGGGCTGATTTTCTTGAGCTCTTTATATATTCTAGATAGTAGCCCTTTGTCTGAGGAACAGCTGGTAAAGATTTTTTTTCCCACATTGTTGGTTGCCTTTTTGCTCTGTTGGTGGTTTCCTTTGCTGCACAGAAGCTTTTTAAAAGAATGAGGTCCCATTCGTTCATTTCTTCCACCAATTTCTGTGCTATAGAAGTTTTGTTCATGAAGTCTTTCCCTAAGCCAGTGTCTTCGAGAGTTTTACCTAACCTGTTTTGCAGAACGTTTAGAGTGTCTGTTTTAATATTTAGGTCTCTTATCCACTTTGATTTTAGCCAAAAATCCTCAGTGGAGGAAAGATAGCCTCTTTAACAAATGGTGCTAGAAAAACTGGGCTTTAACTTGCCAAAGACTAAAACTAGATCTAACTGTTTCACTGTGTTCCAAGCTAAAATCAAAGTGGATAAGGGGCCTCACTTATGCAGGTTGTCTCCACTGCACTCCAGCCACTTACACACTTTACTTTCATTTTCTACTGTATGCCTAGAGTAGGGTAGCCTCATCAAATAAAATTTTGAAAATTTTTTTCTGGCGAGGAAATAATGAAAAAAAATGTAAAAACAGACATGAATATTGCATCGCTAGGTTGAGCTTAGAAGAACTGGCCCATCTTTGTGAGTACTCCATTAGGATGAATCCCTCGCTTGTGCTCCTGCCCTGGGCCACCTCCTCTGCCAGGGAAGAAGCCAAACCCTTAGGGACCTAGAAAAGGAAAGGCCACACTGCTGCTTTTCTAGAAGCAGATTCCTAAGCTCCAGTTCTCTTCTGGAAGTTCAGACTTGAGACAGGATTTTGAATGTGCAAAGTCTCCCCACTTGCAGAGTGATGGCCTCTCCTGGAGGTAGTGCGATGGGCAATGTCCTTGACCTGAGTGCCGTGGTAGAAATCAGTCCTCATGAGTGAAATAAATAGGTCACATATAGGTAAATATCACATCTTTTCTCTGGTATGAGAAAATAAAGATGTAAATGAGTTCTAGAATTGTATGTTATGTATTATGAAATAGAAAATACCCAAAGTGAAATAGGGTAAAAGGGAAAAAATAATGAGATTATAACAAAAAAGAAAAGAAACAAATTTTATGTATATGGGGGGGGGTGGTAGGATGGGTAGGGCTATGGGAAAAAATGAGAATTAAGTTGTGTCTTGTACTGGTAAAAATTCCCATTGTGGAGTGCAATCATGATGTGTGTATATGTAATGTACCAATAAAGATTTCAATTAAAAAAAAAAGAAATCAGTCAGCAAATCATCACAGCGCCTGTATTTAAGACCTTGGGAAGGGAGGGTTTTTGGTAGGTTATAAACACCTAAATGGCTTTTCAAAGAGCCTTAAAAAATGTTAAATGTATATGCAAAGGTTGTTTCTCTCTTTTTTACTTAAGTAAAAAACCTCGTAAAACTTCATGAGCTGTTAAGTCAGTATTGTAGTAAAGGAATCTCGTTTGTATCACTTAATGGAGCTTCAGGTAATTGCAGTTCAGAGTGACTTTGGTGCCAAGTAGGGGGAAATAATTGCAATCTCGTTAATTAGTGGTCTGATTTCACATCCTCTTATGTAAGGCGAGCAAGTGGTCTTAAGTAATAATGCTAATGAAATCAATGTTGATACCCTAACAAAGGTCTCCCTTCCAAGAGATTATCTAAATAACCAACAAGGCAGTGATTAGGAGGCTAATGTAATTACCGTATTTGCACGCACAAGGCCCGTGGTCTATCAGCTCATAGGGAGTAGGAGCAATCCTGCAAGCATCATGCAAATCATGCAGGGGGGCAGGGGCCTGTTCCCACTCTGAGCTTTTTTGGTGAGTGGGGTCTTGAACATCGCCTAGTCCTCGCTTCTGCCCTCAGGCAGGAGTCTCACTGGTGGGGATCTTTTCCAACAGGTGGAGACACAGCAGCAGTACAGGCTTCTAAGACCACGGATGTCGCAGCAGTGGTGGTTCCCATCTTGTTCCTGATACTGCTAAGCCTGGGGGTCGGGTTCGCCATCCTGTACACCAAGCATCGGAGGCTGCAGAGCAGCTTCACTGCTTTTGCCAACAGCCACTACAGCTCCAGGCTGGGCTCAGCCATCTTCTCCTCAGGGGATGACCTGGGTAAGTGGGTGTTAGAAGTTGGCTCTTCCTCTCAGAGCAGATCCCCCAGAGCAAGGACCTGGTTAGGAAGGACTCTTCCACTTAGCTTTTGAAAATGGGAGAAGATATTCATTAACTAGTGAATCCCCTACAGAAGAAGAAACCAGCCGGAACCCTTGGCTTTTCACTTGCTCATAATTTAAAATAGAATGTTTCCTTCAGTAGTGTGGTTTTGGCCACAAACAGGAAAGACCTGCTAGATCTAGTCTTTAATGCGCAAGATAGATAGGCCCTGAGTTTTGGAGACTGTCAAAGTAACAGAAAATCCTAAGCGGTGTTCATTTGGCCACTGTCTCATCTTTCACAGACCTGGAGGTCTAGTGTTCCTGAGATCCTAGTCAAGATAAAAAAAACAACAACAACAAAACCAACTCCCTCATTGGCTTCTATGGGAAGAAACTCTTCTATCTGGCTGTTCCTCCTTCCAATTGCTAGTGCAGTTTCACCAGCCAGTCTCACTTTCTGTGTTGATAACAGTGTGGGGAAAGAAGGAAATCTTTTTTATCCCTTTAAAAATCTTTGCACACTGAAATTCCAAAACACTACAACAGAGTGAATAGGCTACCTAATACAATGAAGTGGGTATGTTGAAGGCTTCCCTGAACTTGAACTGCTGAATGTGAGTTTAGTTGTTTACTTTTGCTGTGAACTAGGTACAATTATTTTCCCTTGTTTATGAGGACATTTATGTCTTCCCTCTCATTGATTATATGATATCACCCTGTTCCGTTTTTCTTCTTCATTCCTTTTCTTGTTTAAACAACAAATTACTTTTCATGAATGGGGTGTCCTGCTGTTGGGGACAAAAGAGTTGACCTGTCACAGCACTGGGCAGTGGTCACTGCATGCAGATCAGCAGTTCCATGGGATTATACAAGGGTCTTGAATGGGGAGCTGTTATTCTTGGAAGATGTCCTCTGATTTCCTAAACTGCTCTAAGGTCCTTTTCCTCAAAGGAGTGTAAGTTCAAATTCAAAAATGAAAGGAAGCTGAAGTTTGCTGCACTAATGTAAAGTGTGGATAATTCAAATTGGGGGATGCCAAGCACTCCTTTGATTTTTTTGATAGATAATGAGATCTTTCTTTCTGCAAGTTTTATTTGTTTGATTTAGCTAAGTTTAAGCTACCTTTACTATAAGTTTAGTCACCTGTTGATAACAAGAAGGTGACCCAAGAGTGGCATGGAAGCTGAGCTCTCTTTCAGGACTGATTACTGAGCCCAGCTCCCTGTGCAGATTGGGAGTTGTGATGGGCCTCAGAGAGGGGTAGAGCTTGGGACTAGGATGATGAGAAGAGGTGCCAGAACTCATGAAGGCATGCTTTTTATTTCCAGGGGAAGATGATGAAGATGCTCCAATGATAACTGGATTTTCAGATGATGTCCCCATGGTGATAGCCTGAAAGAGCTTTCCTCACTAGAAACCAAATGGTGTAAATATTTTATTTGATAAAGATAGTTGATGGTTTATTTTAAAAGATGCACTTTGAGTTGCAATATGTTATTTTTATATGGGCCAAAGACAAAAAAACAAAACAAAAGAAACAAAAAAAAAAAAAAGGAAAGAAAAGAATGAATAAACTTTGTAGTAATCAACTGTGAACTTCAAACCGGGTTGTGTTAGGAACCAAATTGCTTTGATTTGATGTTGATGTAGTCTTACAGGGCTGCGCTTGCTGGGCATGCTTTTAAGTCTGTGAGATAATTTTGGTTCAATAAATTGGCCATTCTTTTTATTTTTTATAAGACATAGAAATGTATTTAATAAAGAGAGAGTGATAGATGGAATCCCTTCTCCTTGAAAGTGTGTTTAAATTTAAAATTTTATTTGGATTTAATTTACATGAAAATGTTTGGAGAAAGGTTCCTTCATGATCGTTTGTTAATTTATTGGGACTTTGTGTAAGGTCAGCCTTTTGTGGTCATGTGACACCGAGTATGTTATGATCCCCTGGCCCATAGGGTCGGGGGTGGGAACAGAAGCATTTTGTTACCATTCCAGAAGTGGTTCATTGTATTCACTTGAGTGTCATGGAGCAGTCTTTGACAGAAGAAAGCTGAGTCATGGCTAGATTTCAGTTAAACAGAGCTACAGCTTAGGAAGTGCTGCAAGCCATAGCTTCCTCTTATATTAACCAATCGGGTCTTACTGTAAATGCCTCTCTACAGGGTGTAGCTTTGAATGCTACCAAGTGCTAACACTGCTTTCTTATACACTGGGATCGTCACTGTAAAAAGTTATTCTGGTTGTGTGTAGGAGAGTTCTAGATCTGTGCCATGATAGATAACACTGGCAAATATAGTATGTAATTTCTCCATTTGAATTTTTTTGTTTGTTTTACTACCACCAAAGAATCTCAAATGTAAAATTTTATATTTGGGTCGAGGTGGCCACTGAATTGTCCTTAAAAATTCACACTCATATATGCCGCCATTTTGAATTGTGCCAGTACCTTCCCTTTCTCTTTTGCTTCTCTCCCACCTCCCTCCCCAAGCCCATACCCAGTATACAGAGAGAAAGCTATTCACACTTACAGAGGTAGAGGTCATCCAAGCACGTAGTCACTCCTGTCAGTCCACAGTAGCAGCAACACTGGAGTTTATTTATTTATCTCTCTAAACAACCTATACTTATTTCCTTCTGCTGTCACAATGCTGCCCCATATTCAAATCACGGTCACTTGAAAGTTGTGTGGAATCCATTGCGGGCTGATGCCCATCCTTCAGGCTTAGCAGCACTGAGGTCTGGCATTATTGTCACTTGTACTGTATGAACATCCTCGGTGGAGAATTTCCTCCCAGCTGGGACGCAGTGAGCTCTGGGAATCTTTCAAAGTCAAGCCTCCAGTATGTGTCCTTTATATATGCAAGCTTTGTAAAACTCCCTCTCCCCTCCAGGTACTGTGTTACCTTCTCACAAATGTTTGTTTCCTTTCTTTTTAACCAAAAATATCATTCTTGGGTGGTACTATGGTTTCATTCTACCTAGGGATTGTTTAGAAAATAAAGAACCAATCAAAATGTTTAGTTTTTACATTTTTATTTATACATAGTTATTTTAGATGAGGGATATTCTGACCTGTAGACATGTAGTGTGTCACGCGAGTAGGGCTGGAGTCCATGTTAACAAATGGTTGGAGTGATGAGCTTTGTTCTTGCTTACTTTCTCTTCTTTCCTCCTTTCTTTTTTTCCTTCTTCAGACTGGAACTTATTTTGCTTTTACCTTGTCTTGGAGTTTTGTTGAACACTCCATACCCTACCACCTCTGCTTTAATAAGCTCTTTAAGTAGCTAAAAGATTAATAACCTGGTAGGAGGCACATCAATGAAATGAACAGTGAGAAAGTGTATTTCCTTCTTCCGCCATCTTCTTGGTGGCATCTGCGAGAGCCGACATAAAGGCTCTGAGGTGTTCTTTCCAGTGATGCCACAGCAAGCCTTTTTAGGGAACATGTGTCTCCAATTGGCAGCATGAGATGCTTCTGAACCTCCAGCTCTCGTTTGCAGTGCCTCCTGGTGCTCCATGCACCATACAGACCGGCCATCACCCCTCCCTGGAAGATGCCACTGTGCTGTTTGAAAACAAGCAGCTTTTTAGGGCTAGAGTATTTTATATAAACAGAAGAGCTAAGGTCCTGAGACTAAGCTAGATAGATATTATGTGTAAATTGTATATTTTTATGAACTTTTGAAGCACGCACTCCTGTTTCCCTCTACGCAGTTTTGTGGAAGTTCTGATGTTCCTACGCCATCTGCAAAGTCAGAGGTTGGAGTGTCAGTGGGAAATGAAAACAAATACTGTGTGAAGTCTTTGAAGGTGACTGGATAACTCTTCATTATGACTCCTGGGGCCCCTGTTTGCTTGCAGAACAGGGACTTTTGCACCATGTAGATGCCACCTTGAAAGTTCCCCATGTACCGGCAGAGCTTATATTCTGTCAAGAGTATGTCTGACAAGATGCCTCCATCTCTGTAGACCACCACTGGGCCACTAAAATTTGGTGGGCAGGGGACTGTGTATGGGCTCCCTCTCGAAGCTGACTTTGCTATTCTTGATATTGAACCTCCCTGAACTTTGTGAGACATGGGTACATGTGGAGAAGTGACAAGGTAGAGTTCCTCTCCCGAGGGAACTGTGTCTCAGCAGACCTATTTCCAGACAGATATGTGGTTGGAACTGACTTTCAGAAGAGAGATTCCTGGGAGTCCATGTGTGGAGGTCTCACTAAGGATATTTGGGGGACAGATGGAGAACACAGCTGCATGCCCCTCCTTGTCCATCATGCAGCCCACTGAATGAAGGTATGCCCACTGTACCTTACACAGTAGGCATTTGGCAGGGGCCTGGGGAGACTGTGGCATGAGGAGCCCCTCATAGATGAGAGCCCACTCCTCCTTGGAATGTCTTGACTTCAGACACCCACCTAGTGGTCACTGTATCCTATATGACCATGTCTCCAGTTCTTCTTAGGGACCCAAACCCCTTCTCAGCAGGTTTGGGTGTCCCCTTTCGCACTAAGGGAGTCGTGGTGAGTTGCTGAGGACACTTCCTTTAGCAGAGTTGGGAGGCCCCTCAGGGAAGAGATCCAGGACCCAACTGAGTACCATCCTCAGAGGATTGTAGGAATTGACTTGAAAACTGTGCAGAGCCTTCACTTGTATTGGGATTGTACTTTGACACTCCTGCTAGGTTATTTTTCTTACATGGGGTGTGTGCTGCCTTTCAGGTACAATTTTTGTGTAATACAAGCTAGTGCATTAAGTTTATATAGACTACTTTCTATGCAAGACAGATATGGAATAGACAGCAATGATGCATACTGTTGGGTACATGGGCAAGAAATATGTTTTCAGGAGTATCACTGCTGAGCCTGGGGTGAGGGAGGATAGGTTGCATATATATTTCTGCCCACTAATTTTGAGCAGCCATATTATGAATTGAATCATCAGAGCCAAGTAATAATCTAAGAATAGTATTAGTTTCATATGTAATAGTGCAAATGGAAGAAGCAGGAAAGCTGAAAGGGAACATTATCCTCAGATATTCCATGTCACTTCTCATTTAAAGCCTCTTGTTCAGAATTATTAGAAACTTTAGGCAAAGTCAAAAGTATTTGCAGCAAAATAAAGGCCTATTCTGCTCTCATTTAAAGTGAAACACTGTAAATTTGTTTCTCTCCAGAGTGAAATTAGGTATTTATAATTTCAATTGCCTTGGTAAGTTTCCAAGTCACTGATTTCTGCTGAAGATTTTACTATATTGTTGCACAATTTTAAAATAATTTTTGTCTCAATGTCAAATTTTTTCACTGAATAAAAATTTAACTGGATCAAAAAGAAAAAAAAAAAAAACCATCTATTTGAAAATCTATTTTGTGTGTGTTGAGTTGTTCTTCAGAGCGCGGTAAAGATGGCCCGGTCTCTGAACACTGTCTCGTTTGTCTGTTAAAGGATGTTTATGTCACAGATGAGAGAACACTAAAACCTGGAATAGTTTTGCTATTAACAAGCTGGTCTCAGATGGTGCATCCTTGAAGAACATGATGTCTTTGTGTTGGCTGAGGGGTGGGAACCATCATAGCAGCTGCTTTAAAGTAAACAGAACTATTCCATTGGGCTGGGGACAGAAGTAGCTCCCTTAGAGCTGTAACTGCATTTGCTAAGAAGACAGTTCAGCTGCGAGGCGGCACTGCAGTGCACAAGGGCTGCTCGTTTGATTCCATCGATGGGGAAGCCTGGCCGAGAATGCCACCCTCACCTCTCGTGGGGAGACCAGTCAGGACTGGAGGGCGTGGGGCTGGCGTGGTGCTGTAACACTGCTTTGGGTGTGCAGCTTGTGTTTAGATACCATGGAAAGACAAAAGGCCTAGGCCAGGAGAAGTTGCCTCATAAATACTGAGTGACTAAGTAGATGATGAGCACAGCATGGTGAGAATCATCTACTCCGTGCACATCTCCAGGCGCCAGCTCCTTCCAGCCATTTGTGCTGAGGCCTTGCTGCTGGGATCTGATCCTCACAAGCGCATGCATTACAGTTTTCCTAGACAGGTTTTAGGAGCTTCCTGTAAGAGCCTTCTGACTCATGGCTTTGTGTGTTTTGCTGTTGAACAGAGTCCCTCTCGCTAAACACTGTAGCTGATATGAAGTCAGTCAGACTAGGTTGTGGTAGAAACTATCTGGCTTGAGACTCATTGTATCTGGCAGATCATTCTGCCTATTATGTGTTGATTTTGAAGTTTAATTCTGGGAAGACACTTTGTGTCCTAGGAGACACCTCAGTGTAGCTGCTAAGCTCTGAGTACATCTGTCAGCTATGGTTATGTGATCCCCAGCCCACAGCAAATTAAAAACAGGAAGGGTTGCTAATGGCAAATAACTCTGACAGCAGTAGAAGGGAACCTAGCAGTCTTAAAGTTACACTAGTAGAGAAGCATGTAAGAGATAATAGAACTCCAACAGAGCCTGTGGGACCATTTAACATCAAGATGGAGTCCCCTACTTCAGGCCACCTCTGTTAGAAGAATTATAGTTATTCCCTTTTATTGAGCCCCTTGTCTTTGTTAGTTACTGTTTTTAGAAATAAACTCTTTTTAGAAATAGCTGTTTAAAAATTCTAAAAGTGATCTAGATATTAATTTTTGATTAGTGATTTAAGTATTAATCTCTGTTTTGAAAGGAGAATGTTGGTGTTAAGAGGAGTTAAGTCTCCAAGCTCTCACACAGAGTAAAGTAGAAGAGTCAGTAGTAGATAATTGGAAGCAGGGAGATGGGTCTCTCTCAAATGGGGGAGGGGATCAAAAGATGGAGGGTGGGAGGAGAGGGAAAGGAGAATGGAGAAAGGAATTAGAATGTGTTATGTACACATATCAATTCCTCACGAGGGAGGTAAACATAACTTACTGCAAACATACTAATAAAAAAGGGGGAAGAGTCCGTAAGGTAACTTAGGTATATGCCATTCTTCAGCCTGTCGTGCTGTTGTCCTGTTAGTACAATGCTAGAGGTCTGTTCTAGTGACTGTCTAGGGACTCCAAGAGCACAAGTACTACATTTAAAAACTATTCCAACTCAAAAGATTAGAAATGACAGCCGGAGACATAAATATGCTGAGATTTCTTTGCAAAGTCACTTATGCAGAACACAATATTCCCTGCTGATGGTAGAACAATGAAGCCTTCTCTTTTTTAAATTGGTAAATGTTTTTGTAAAGAATTCCATAATTAGGAAGACAAAGTTCTTTTGCTTTGCAACAAATCAGTAAAATTTTTATCACAATCCTTTGTACCTTGGGAATAGATTTTCAGTGTGTGTTCACTTTCCTTCATGCTCACGGTGAGGCGCACCATGACACTGGTTTCTATCAGGCAATGTAGGGTTCATACACGGCCATTGGGATTGCAGCAAGAGAAGATAGCTGCTGTTCTTTTTGTCTGCCCCACTGGCTTTGTTGCTGGTGCCCTATTAATTTTTTTAAAAAAATTGTGTGTAGGGTAATGTGATCTTGCAACAATTTACAGAACAATGATGTTATGCTTTTAAGAATGCTAATATTATAATTATAATGTCGCAATCCTATTTAATGCTAGAATGACAACTGGTAGTGTTTGGGAATATCTTTATGAAAACAATGACATTTCATAGTTAAAACTTGGCATCAGCAAACTTTGAGGAAGAAAAAGACTTGGATTTAAATGTAAATCAGACTTTTGAGAAATTTTCCCTTTGCTTGTACACCAGTCTGTAAAACCTTTAGCATCAGTCAAAGAGTTTTCATAGTGAAGACTTATTGTTTAATCTCTTTCTACCATGTGGAACCTCTTGATTACCCAGGGACTGACTCATACCTAGATGGTGCCGAACGGTCCGCGTGTGTGTTCACACACGTGTTGTGTGGAGCTCTTCACAGGCACTAGAAAGCCCAGAACACTAAGCCCTTAGCTTCATAGTACACTTTGTTTTAGATCCCAAACTACTTGGCTACTCCAAAACATTAGTACACTTGCAGGGGACATTTTAGTCCCACTGAGCCCTATTCAAGGGACTATGTGTAAGAATGTTTCCCTCAAATAATCAAAACACTGAGCAATGACACTTCTTCTGCAATAAGTAATCACAGCAAGTACGTAATTAGTACTCACCACATATTCTCCTTAGGGCTTCTTGTGTGTTAACTCATGAGATCTTCACAGCAATCCTTTAAGGAAAGTATTGTTATGATCATATTATAGCTAAGGAAGCTAAAACAAGGGTGCATACATTAGGAATTTATTTTAACTTGCTTGTTTATCTTTCTAAGTAATGTTCTTTGAGGGGCTATGAAAGGAATTTCTAGTCATCGTGAAAGACTGGAAATGTAAAACCATCAAGAAGAAAATGAGATTTTATGGTAATCCCAGAGATAACCTCCGTGCACATCTAATGTGTGTTTTTGGGAGCAATTGCATCTGCTTAGGGATCTGTTGTGAATAAGACCAAGCCTATATGTGGGTTGTTTCCTTATCCAACTAAAAAAGATAAGTCTGAATTCATATGTCAGAAGCAAAGTGATGTTTTTCTTTGGCCCCAATAAGCAGGATTGGCACAGACTTTGAAGAGCGGTGCTCAGCAGATTGTCACCATGCTGCCAGTTGTATCTTCCCCTCTCCTTTCTGACTGGTGCAGTCCAGGGCTTTGAGCTGCCGTCTGCACTAATAGTTCACAGGGGGATTCACTTGGGTCTTCTTATTTCTGGCTCACTCCTTTTGCACTTTGCTTCTGAGAAGATGGGAAGAACCTCTATCAGTACATTCCAGGCAGGAAGGAGATAACAAAAGTAGACATCAGAGAGCACATAAGCAGAATACAGGTCACAAGCATGGTTGTCACATTACACATGTTCAGTGTGAAAGGAACCTGAACATCCAATAGGCATAAAAGAGCAGAGAGTGAAAATTGCTAAAGGTAGGTGATGGGGTGGGAAGAAGAGTTGGAAGGAGCTTGGGAGATTCTTAGTGTTGGGTAATAAGTACTATCTCTATTTGAACCTAGCAGGAAATGTATTAACTGGCAAGCTGGTTTTCCTAGGTATTGCAGTGCAAGGATATTATGTGCCACAGCCAAAGGGCATAAAATGTGGCTCCCATGTAACTAAATGTTGAGTCTCCTTTGGAATGTCATCATGTCTAAGTTCTCTAGGTTAGCGCAGTATCAAGCTAGGCTAAGTATGGCTAAGAGAGGATACTGGGGACTGCGGCATTTCCTGGAGAAATTGAAGCTGCACGTCCAGTCTTGACACCTACAGCTTCAATGAAAGTTGAGTTGGGCTCAGGGTTCTTAGAGGTTTCAGTCCACAGTCTGCTGGGGTGGTGGAAGGACGTGGAGATGGAGAGCTGCACACATCACAGTGGCCAGAAAGCAGGAGACAAGGCAGGAGAAGGGTGGGAGATAAGTCCTTCCATGTTACAACCCCAGTGACCAGTTCTGATCAACCCTACCACTTTTTACCTAAACCACAGTATAGTATTAGCTACTAGAAATACTGTGGAATAAGACCAGCACTAAGGCCTGCTCTCCGGATAACATATAATGGAGCCTTGGGGTTCAGAAGAAATTTTGACTCCCATGGTATAGATGATTTTACAAAGGAGGAAATAGAAATTCAGAGTGACTGTCAAATAACCAAGAGCTCAGCTGATTAATGAGTGGGTAGACGTAGTACTAAAACCCTGAAATCAGCCTGTGCCTGTGGATCCCCCAGTTCTGCAGGGGTGAGGCCCAAGATCTGGTGTGGTTTCCTGCTTGAGCCTCAGGCTCCAGCTGAGCTTCTAAGAGAAGCCCTGTGTTGGAGGAGGAAAAAGTGCTATTGGCTGCTTCCCCAAATTTATGAATAGTAACATGATACTTTTTGACTTTTGGCCAGTGTTTTTATATGTAGAAGTGGGTGAAATGAACAGCCCGGTACCCAACAACATCATAATATTCTGCTATTTTATTTCCAGGAAATGAAAATTGATTTGACCACCTCAGCAAAATGTACAAAAGCAGGAAATCTTTTGGGTTTGCAAAACACACGTAGAGAATGCATTTTTTAGTAACCCACCTATGAAGGGTTTTTGTTGTGGATTTTTTTGTGTGTTTTTTGATTTCTCACTGCCATTTATAAATGGAGCAAGTCTGAGGCTAACCCAGAGTGCTTAGCAAGAGCCTAAATGCCTAAGTAAATATGAGGTCTGAGAAGAGCACCACCCAACAGAAAGGCAGCTCGAGGAAACATGGCCTGTCCCCCTTCACCTGTTTACTCAACCTGGCTCTTCCCTAAAGTACAAATGAACATGAAAAGTATATGTCTTAATTCAATTCGGGGCATCGAAGCAGCTGTGACAGTGCAATTAAAGACACTCAAAAAAGAAGTTCCAGAAAGTGGCAAGAAAAATGGGATGTATATACTTGAAGATAGTGGAGTATTTGAGGGGGATTAATGGCCATGAGTCTTTTACGGTAATACGTTTTTTTAAAAATTGAACATTCACCTTTTTTTTTTTTTTTAAAAACAGGCTCTCTTTTTGTAGTTCAGGCTGGCCGTGAGCTCTCTATATAGCCTAGTGAGCCTTGAAGTCACAGCAATCCTCTTGCCTCTGCCTCCTGAGTGCTGAGATTACAGGTGTGAGCCATCACACCCAGACTGTGGTATGTGTTACTGATTGCTGGTGGGTGTGAGTCTCCATGCCCGGCATTGTTGTATGTGGTTACTGGGCTTCAAACTCAGGACCTTGCTCTTGCAGGGCAGGCGTCAAAACCACTGGGCTAAATCCTTGGCCCCAATTGTCTTGTTTTTTTGACCACACAATATGGTGTCTACCTCTAGGCCTGCTCAGTGTGCAGTCTGAGTGTGTACAGAACTTACATTTCAACCGCTGGCTAGGTCCATATCTAAGGGAAGTGCAAGAGAGGCAGGATAAGCTGAGTTGTCAGCCTGGCTCTGTGCTGACAGAGCTGTATTTGCCGTGTGACAATCTGCCCTGTGGCTCGATGCCTTATTTCTCTTGTTCCTGGAATGTGATTATGCTGAAGCTGAACCCACAGAGGTTTTTCGGAAGTCCACAAGAAATAGATGTCCAGTCCCTTAAAGTTGGGAGGTGCTTTATAAATGTAGCTTCCAGGTGATCAGCAACATGAAAAGGTGTCCGGACAATGATGGCTTCAGAAGAAACTCTCTTGGGAGAACTTCACCCTGCAGCACTCGCTATGATTTCTGCCACTCATTTCGTTTGTTTGTTTATATAGATTCGGGATCTAACTTGTGGCCTTGCGCTTCTGAGGCAAGTCTAGAATGTCTCAGCCAAATCCCCAGCCCATGTCATACATTTATTACCCATTCTTAGATCAGTCCTCAACATTTCTGTCGGGAAAACTACTCCACATAGAAGCTGCAAGGAATCTTCTTGAGCAGAAAACAAAGGAAGATTTTTGCAAAGCCCCAATGGGCACGCTGTCTTCCAAAAACTTAACACAGCTAGCATCTAGCATCACCCTTCAAACAGAAGGACAAGAACCTAGCAAGGTGCCGGACAATTCTGACAGCCTCAGCCCACAAGGCCAAGCTGTTGGGGGAATGCTGTCATCCAGAGCAAGAAGGGCTGAGAGAGGACAGGGGCCAGAGGATGGCCAGTTCATTCTGGACATGAGAACAGAACATGGGAGTCTTGAAACGCTAGTATCCCAGGCCAGCAGGGGCAGCCAGTTGATAACTGGCTCCTTTGATATAGTAAACCTCAACTCTGTGGTTGTTCTAGCCACATTCCATGAGTATGAGATTCTTCATTGGACACAGAAATACAACCCCTTGTTTTCAGGGAGCTTAATAGACCAAGGAGACACAGTAAACAAGAAAGGAGGATTAGTGACATGTGGAGTTCAGAGACAGTGAGGTTGGACTTAAAGTGTGATAGATATTTATACAGAAAATGGCAACAGAAGGATTGGTGGAGAGAAAAGTCTGGAGAGAGAGATGTCAGGGGAGAAAAGAGATGTCAAAGAAGCACCTTTATTTCAGCATCCTACCAAAGCTGAGTCTAGGGCAGGCTGTGCTAGGGCCAGAGAGACACTGGGAGGCTCCTCCATGTCACGTACCCTTCCGCATGTTTCTTGGGTAGATCCACATGTGGTTGAGCGTTGGTTACTGGAGCAAATGTGCTGGCTCCAGTTTTGATTTGGAGGTCATGTGACTCTGTGGAGATTACCATTGATTTGCACTGTACTTCCCTCCCCTAGAAATAAGGATAGTTTAGTGCCTAACTCAAAAGGTTATTGTGAGGACACAACTCAGTAATTGAATGCATTAGATAATACATGCCAAAAACCAGGGCTGTGTGATTACTTGTCCGTGTCCCCTTTCCTCAGCCCTGTGAAGGCAGGCTCGTTTTTAGGGGAAGGAATCACTGGTGTCCTCCATTAGAAGGTTTTTCTGATACTCAGACACCAGTTAATGAAGACAGATTGAGCAGAGAATGCGAGGTAAGGAGAAGTGATATGAAGTGACTCTAAATCTGAAATAGGACACTAGGTTCAATGTGAGAAAGAATCTGAGAAGGGTGTCTGAGCCTGGGGACAGTTGGGCATGCTTAGGGACATGTTTGAGAGCAAGACACTGGCCCTGCTGAGTCCTTATTGCTTGGTCGTCTCTATCACCTTGGAAATCATACCTTGCTGCCCACCTGTCCCCTTCAACAGACAGTCACCCTTTCCTGACAGAGCCTTTCTCCTGAACTAGATGGACGTGGCGTGGCTCTTGTGTGATTCTCACAGATACAGCACTTGCTGCACTAGAGTGTTTGTACGGCTGCTGCTCCACATCTGAAAAGAAAAGCCTGGTTGTCTCTCAGCTGTGGCTGCTGTGACAAAACACTGCAGACTGGGAAAGACAGAGGAGCTCCTGTCTGAACAGCAGAAACTTATTGCTCATGGCCCCAGGGGACCTAGGTCAAGGCACCAGCAGATTTGGTGTCTGGAAGGGGCCTGCATCTTGGTTCATAGACTTCTTTTTGGGACTTCACAAGGAAAAAGGGGTGAGGCCGCTCTCTGGGGCCTCTTTACAGACAGTGAACCCACTGGTGGGGGCTCTGCCCTCACTTACTGAGCTCCTTTAGGGCCAGGTTTCAGTCTTGAGCAGAAAGGGGGATCTGACTGACAGGTGCCTGATTGAGAGAGGAGGATGGGAAGACAGGACACCTTGCCTACCACCTCTGCACAATGCAGAGGGGATGAGAAGCGAGTCATTTATGGTCCTTGGTCAGGGGAGGGCTTGGGCAGGGGTTGCTGGCTCCCACCTCTGTCTCCTTCCAGAGGCAATGGGCAGAGCCTGCTTTCAGGAGTCACCCTCTCATTCAACATTCGCTCAGCCCTCAAGCCCCAAGCTCAGGAGGACCCCTCCGCAACCACTAGACCCTCAGGCTGGAGGGACCACCAGTGCTTTGGGAGCACAGATTGGGTTGAAAAACTTCTGAACTTCTGAGAAGTCAGTAAGAAGACTTCGGGGTAGCCTGGCGTGCGACCTGGCCTGTGGTGAGTGAGTAGGAGTTTTCCTAAAGAATGGGGTAAGTGCAGGTGTGTGAAGGCATGCATGGGGTGTGTGTGTGTGTGTGTGTGTGTGTGTGTGTGTGTGTGTGTGTGTGTACGTGTGTGTATACAAGTGCTTAAAGGACTTCCTGGAACAGTCTTCCTTCTCCTTTCCCAGTGTTTTCAGGACCTGAAGATCATCACAATGGCGGGGAGTCCAAGGTCCTAGAGCTTAATATCTGGCTTATGTTATCCATTCCTTTGTCTTACACCAGAAGAACTGAGGTAGGCCTGGGTCACAGGGCATGCTGACATGTGCCAGAATCATCTGGAAAACCTGCTTCTTCCTTCAGATCCAGAGTGAAGTGTGCTGTAGTGAATACTTGCTTTCTTGGAGGACTTCAGAAATGCAGACCTGGGCTCCAAGGCTCTTGAACGTGCTCTTGGTCTTCTCATTTTCCTTGCACTGGTTCTTACCTCTGCCTTTTGCTGTGCCTCACAGTCAGGTCAGCGTGCTCATGAGATTTACAAAGGTGACAATGTAGGTGGGGTTGGAGAAGAGTAAGTGCAAATGTAGCACATTCTGTGCAATCGACCAGTTCTAGAAATTTGCAAGTTAGCCTGCCTTTTATTTTTCTTAAAATATAATAGAATCCTAAAGAAATTAGGGGGAGTTGTCCTTTAATGGAGTTCAAACTTGCCTCCTTTTAACAAGTGAAGGGTCCTTTTGTAATGCAAATAATGTCACTATTCTGTGAGCTGAGATTCTGTCTTGGCTTTCTTTAAATGAGACACACCTCAACAGAGAAAAATACAGGGCTTGCTTGCCGCATTTTCAATGCAGGCCAGCGTCCACCGCCTGCCTTTGTTGTAATGCTTGCTTTGGTGGTCTTTGTTTATATCAGGTATTATTTTGGCCACTGGAGGGCCCTCCAGATAGAGAATGATTGGAGAATCCCAAATGTGTTCCCTGAGCCCAGACTTCAGCTCACACCCAGATTTTTGAGCATGCAGCATTTCTTGCAAATCGGATTTAACTGGGGAGACTAGCAGTAGCATTGATGTTTCTTTTATTTAGGAATTTAAGCATAAAAGGAACCTCTATTTAAAAGAGCAGCTTTTGGATTATAGTCTATTTGGAGCTGGAAAGGAGGCGCTGATCTTGTATGTGGAGAGTGATCTTGCCGAATTCGGCCCAGCTTAGAGAAGTGGGGCTTTGAACAAAGCTTATTTCTCTGTGTGAAGAGAATCACACCAAGATGTATGGAATGAAGCTGAGCAATAGAAATGATTCCTATCATGAGGAAAAGAGTTGTGGCACACCCTGGCACACAGTTTAGGAGGTTGGTATCCACACTAGGAACACACAAAATCACCAATGTTCATTTTTGCGCCACCTTTTTTTCTGCCCCATTGTTAGAGGCTAGTGCAAGGTTTTCATTTTGCTGAATGTAAATGAAATTCTGAGCTGTAGATGTCAATGCAGCATGAAAAGTTTCATAGCCATCTCTCGGTGGACCCAAACACAGACGTTGCAAAACTGGATAGAAATGAGAAAAAGTGTCAAGAGGAGTCCAAAAAGAAACATGGGTCAGCAACTGGGTTTCCTGACTTTGTAAGACGAAGGGAATCCTCCAAGTTGCTCCACAACAGACCTTCACCAAGCCATACTAAAATCAAGTCTCACCTTTTGATCTTTTAAGGCATGAAATAAAAACTGAAATTGATTATACTTGTTTACTCCAGTCCCCTTGAACTAGTGATTGTTTTTCCAGTAAAAAAGAGCAAAGGGCTGTCAGTGACAGACCAACAGGCAACTTTGAGGATTGGTTTGAGGCCTAACAATTTAAAAACATAGGTCCTGCAAAAACAGATGTGGTCACTGGGGATAGAGTTAATGGCAAGACCCATGAAGACCTAGGAAGATCTGTGGTTCTCACAGTTTTCGCCCGACTGCCCACTGAGAAGCCACTGCATCCTGACTCCTCCCTGAGACAGCAGACAGACTCTTGGGCGCCTGCAGAGGGTGGATCTTTTTGTATCTATTTGGGGGTGAAATGAAGAATGGTAAAGGACTGGGTGCTGATAAGAGCTTCAGTTTCCTTTTTTGAACTTGGAAGTTCATAAACAAGGGGGCTTCACAGGAGGAGACAGACTCATTTCTGTCCTAATTAGCACAATTTGCCCTTCTGGAAACTTCCAATGTGGGCAGCAGAGAATGAAGGGTGCATTTAGCAGCTGAAGGTAAAATGAAGCAATGGTCTCTCGGTCCTTACTGAAGTCAGCATGCCAGGCTCTTCACACCTGTCTGAAGCCCTTTCTCCTGTTGATTCTCCCCTCACCACTGGTGGAAAGCTCTGTGGACGCAGCTCTGTCTCTGGTGTGGGAGACAAGCTGCCTTGGTTCCCAGCCAGCTCTGTGAGCGACAGGCGCAGTCAGTGTCCCTCTGCCAGACGCAGGGCTGAGCAGGCTGACAGGTGTCCATCACCGGGGAAGGGATGGACTCTGGCTGGTGGCTCAGATTGCCCCCAAACACTGAGAAAAGGTAAATTCAGGGTCTGTAATCCGCTCCCTGCCTCTGAACTCAGAGCTGTCATTGTCTCCAACACCGAACTGACACTAAACATACATTTTCTTATGACATTATTTATGTTGTTTTTTAAAACTGTCTGACAAATAGCTGTGTGGAGTGAGGGCCGGGCACCTTGCAGGCGCGCGGCAAATATTTGAGAACGTTGAAGGAAGGCTGAGGCTGGGCTGGAGGGAGGGCTCCTATTCAGAGCCTGCTGCAGCGCGCTGGGTTCTTGAGGCTGGTGGATTTCACCTTCAAGGGCTGGTCGGGGCTGGCTGACCAGGATGGCTCTGTGAACACCGGGGCATTCACAGACTTGCTGAGTGAAGGCCACCATAGCAGGGAAGGTGGCTGGTTGGGATTCGAACGGGGTGGGTGTGGTTCCTAAAGACGCGGTTTCTTTGTTCTAATAGATTTCAGCTCGATGGAAAAGCCAAATGCTACTATCCGCGAGCCACCAAGTCCCTCCTCTCCCCCTCACCTCCTTCCTCTCCACCCTGGGAATTCATTTGCTGCTCCTCTCTCCTCCTCTGGCCCAGTGCAGTCCCCAGAGACAAAGGTCTTTGTTGTGAACACTCCAAGACAAGATGGAATTGCACAATCCCCAGGGCACAATCAAAGCTGTCCTCTAAGGACTGTGATCGTCGGGGCAGAGGACTTCCCCCCACCCCACCTGTTGATTGCCCCCTACCCAGGGTGAGCCTCAACCCGCATTGTTGGTTTGGATGCACGCGCTTCTGCACCAGGCTCGGCAGATGGCGCTCGTGAGCAGAGCCCTTCCCCTCACTCCCCCGCCTCTCCCCTCCGCCAGCGTCTTGCTGGTCTAAAGCAAAAACAGATGTTTTCATCATTTCTAGATCTGGCATGTGACTTGCAGTTTAGCAATAAGCCGACATAACCCAGAGTTGTGCTTTCCCTTCATCCCCCGCAAAATAAAAATTCCCACCTAAATCAGTCTTACTCTTAAGCGAGCCAGCGACACATGATCAGCTCAGTCCAGGGGCCACATGTTTAATCGAGCTCCAACTGCACTGCCCTGGTAGCCAGCCTTGGTTCTATAATTGGGTCGTTGCCTTTTTTTCAGGAAAGACGTAGGGAAGCCAGACTGGCTATCTTTACACCAAGAGCTGGGAAAGGCGCTGGCCTTTTAAAATAGCCCTGGTCTAGCTGGCGGGAGGTCCTGTCTGTGGAGAGCTGCGGGGTCGTGGCCGGAACGCCCAGGCCGGAGCGGCGCGCCCTGTTCCCTGTGGCCCCGGCAGGTGGCAGCATTGGCCCGAGCTGGCCTCTGTCTCTGACCAGCCCAGAGCAGGGCCCTTTTACTTTCGGTGGCCTCAAAATTATTAGTTCCAGATGAGTTCTTGCAATTGTAATATTTGGTTTAACCCAATCTGCCCGATTGCGTCAGTGCGCGCTCAAATACAGCCGTCTGAAGTCTAACCAGACATGAGAGGCATGTTTTGGGGGGGTGTCAACATTCCTTACCCTTTGAAAGAATTAAAACAAAACCAAAGCGGAGGTTGATTTATCCCCAAACGAAAGAAGGGCGCGCAGGCATGGGGCTGGGTGCCCCGAGAGCGGGAGAACACTGGAAGTTCAGGGAGGGCGTAACAATAGAACTTTGTAGGCTGAAGCCTGCAAGAGGGGAGCTGGATTTATTTGTTGAACTAGGAAGGGACCCCTGCACTCTTTGAAGGTTTGAGCAAATAAGCAAAACTGGTGGGCATTTGGTTTACGAAGAGAAGAGCCTTCAAGTCACGTAGGCTGCTCTCGCTGGGCTCAGAGCGTGATGTGTCTGGGCCCGGCCTCTGCTTAACACTTGGCCTCAATGCTCCAGGAGGGGCCGGAAGGAAGGGACAGTTCTCTCTCTCCCAGCATACTGCCCCTGGGGCCCTCTGTCTTCAGAATGCAGACCCGGGTTGCTAAAGACACAGGCCCGGGCCCTCAAGACCCCTTGGGAAAAGAAGGCATTCCACAGGCGCCCTGGCCAATGGATGTGCTGGAGTTACGAAGCGTTTGGTAAACCGCCTGGCTGGAGGGCCTCCCCACGCGGTTCTTGACAGAGGGTTGTTGCCTCTGTCGGAGCTCAGTGGGACCTATTCCCGTGGACTCCATCTTACAGATGTGTTAGCAGAGGCTTTCCCCGGCCTCCAGGCATGAAAGGGCGCCTGATGCTCCTTCGCTCAGAAGGAGGAACCGGGCTGTCTTGGCCGTGCCTTTCCCCTCCCCAGTCTACACCCCTCTTTTCAATTTGTGCTCAAATTCTCCAAGTACTTTCTCTCTAGGCTGCAAGACAGACTCCTGCTACCAACCCCAGGGAGCATGGCCGTTTCCCTGCAGGTCTCAGGCTCGACATGGTGCAGATCAAAAGCTGACACCCGTCTGGCAGATGCTTCAAGTCCTGCTTGCGGAGCGAGTGGCGGGTGCTGGCGTCTGCCTTGTTGTTCTTGTCCTTCTGTCTGCCCTGTTGCAGGGACTGCCCCGCAGTGTGGGGTAGGCCCCAGGGAATCCACACTCCCCAAGTCTTCCTATCAGGCTGAAAAATGAGTGTGTCCTCACAGATTGCTAGGGAAGTGATAGCCCCTCAGCAGGAGCTGCCCCTTGATTTTAGACCATGCTGGAGCTGGAGTGGGGATGGGGGGAGTAATCAGACTCAGTCCATACCTGAGCATCCGGGGGAACAGTTGGGAACCCCCAGCACTTCCTACCCACTCTCGTGTTCCTTCATTCCCTCCTGAGAATCAGCGTCTGGACCTCCCACTGTCGTGTGATTCTCAGTCCTGGTGGCCTACGGACCACCTGGATCCCCCTCCACCCCCAGCTACTTACCTGACAGCAGAAAGGGAGTGGTGGATTAAAATAATAATTTTTAACACCTCTCCACATAGGGTGATTGTAATGTGTAGGCAGAATTATGGCCAGCATTAAAGAAAAAATAGCTGCAATGTACTTCTAACCTTACAGAAGAGGTTTGTAAGAGTTAAACAGCTCAACCAAGGTCAAGTCCAAGCCCTGAGTTTCAGTGTAAGATGTCTGGCTCCTCAGTAATGACTGAGGCTTTTCCTCAGTCTTCAAACTGTCAGTAACTGAGCAGGTCCCCTATGACTCCTGTTTGATGCCACCACTAACCTGAGCTCCTGTTGGCCTGTGAGAAATTTGGAGAGAACAAATGCTTTGTCCTTACTGAGGAATCTTGTTTTGCTGCTTTAAATAAATGTTTGTACTCTGACAGTTAGAAATGAGAATCACCCCTCACCCTGATTTCTCTCATTTACCAGTAATGTTTCCAAAAGGGATTCACACCTGTAAATGGTCATCATGGTGCTAACTAATCTGTAAGATCTGTTTTCATGGCTTTATTTGTACTACCTTCTGGGGCTGCTCAAGGTGCCCTTTGCTTTTTGGTCTTTCCCTGGAAGTAATTGTCCTGCCAGGAGGAATCCCTGGCGTGGCCCCCTCTATGCGCTAATGGGTTTGTCTTGTGTACTTCATGATCTCTGACGCATAGAGGCTAATAAAATTAGAATCATTCATTGGGAAGAAGAAGGAGGAAAATCTAGACCTTGTTGCAATGACCAGGGAAAGTGGAAAGAAAGCTGGCCATTGAGTTGGGGTGAAGGTATTCTGTGGGAGCTTCGAAAGCCCGTTGTACCACTCCGGACTTGAGTCTTCTCTGGAAAGTGAGGGAATTAGACATGATTTTCGAGGTTTCTTCTAGATCTAACATTTCAAGAGGAAGTGAGCCTCTGGTTTCTAGAAACTTCCACCTTTGGTCAAATGTGAGGAAGGTCCATATTGTCTTCTCTTCCAGTCCCATTTTCCCATGTTATAAGTACTAACTCATGAATTTTGAAGAAGGAAATAGGGAGATGAGCAACCACAGAAAAAGAAACTGAGTCCTTTACCCAGGGATTGGTGATTTCATGAAAAGTATTTGATAAAATTCTTGCTTTAGAGGTATATTTCTTCTTTGGAAAACTGCTCATGGATCTTTGATCATCAGAGTTCTTTCTCCATCTACTCAATTATTCTATTTCATACACACTTATAAAGTGTCTACTAGGTTAAAAAAGCAAAAAGGAGAAAGAAATGCTCATTGCCAGGAATGACTTTTCTAAATTAAAAGAGAGTAATGAAGCACTATAATAACATTACATACAAGCCGTTATTGAGTTCTCCATCAAAGATGTTTTTGAGGCAGTTGTGGAAAGCTGTACCCCTCAGAATGGGATTGTCAGTCCTACTTCGATGACAACAATATGGCTCAGTAGGTGAACTCTCTATCACTGGAGAGGCAAGCTGAACAAAATATTTAGGAATGAACGCCATGAGGTTGGCAACTTACCTTTACGTGACTCGGAAAAAAGTGAATATGCCAGAAAGTTCACAGCGGGTGAATGAAAGATATGGTATGTGGTTCAATTTTTCTGTAGACAAAAATTTTTCAAAGTTAAAAAAGGACAAAAACAATGTGTCCCTGCCCACTAGGATGCAACATTTTCTATTTATTTACATATTCTGCTTATCAGTGTGTGAATCCATCTTCGACTGAAGGCAGAAAAAAGCATGGTAGAGAAGTGATAGATTTTAGAGGTTTGGAATAGAGAAGGGTTCATTTTACTTAGGGAAATGAGAGAAGGTTTCTGAGGTGGGGAAGTATTGGAATTGTGTATAAAGAAATACATACAGTTTTAATATGAAGAGGGCAAGGCAGGATATTACTGGCTGATCAGACAGTAGAAGCAAAGTTACAGAGCTTGAGGCTGTTTGGGGAACATAGATTGTTTTGTATAATAGGAACATAGTAGGTAGGGGGCAAAGTTGACTGGGATATTGGTTGGTGAATGGTAATAGGTGGGCTTGAGTACATGCAAACATGATTTGGAGGGAGAATAGACATGATATGTATTTCATTCTATAGTCAGAGGAGGCTACTATATCCTGTTCAGTTACCTAATTAACGAACTTTCAACAGTGAACTCCTACTCGTTTTTCAAAAGAAAAGCATACTGTGCTCTCCATAGTTTTTCCCCAGCTTCTACAGATGGACTTCATCACCTAGGCCTTTTTGCTTGTTGTTTGAGCTGGTCACTCACATTCTTTGATGATGTCTCGGGGAGCAGGTAAGGCCAACCTCAACAACAGCCACCTCTGATTTTTTTTTCTCTAAACTCAACCAACTGCTGCTCTTACACTTTTGGTTTTCTAGTTCTTTGACTCAATGACTGAGCTCCCTATCACATGTAGGATGACCATCAGAGAGCACAGGTTCCTGGTGTCTGCCCTGTTGGTGGAGTTTGCCTGCTTCCTGGTTGCAGGTCAGCAAGAAAGAAGCCTGGTGGCTGCCCAGTTTACACCAGGGAGCACCTTCAGTTAGATTGTCCTCAGTGTGGAAATAAGAGCATTCTCTCCAACATGCTTCTAGAAGAGTTTTGTTATCGTTTATAGTACCTACTCTTTGTGCTGTGATGATCTTGTGTCCGTTGTCCGTTTTCCCTACTAGACTGTGAGTTACTCAGAGAAAGTCAGCTTTGAATCTCTGGGACTTAGCACACTGCCTAGTACTTAGTAGGTGCTTACTGAAAGAATGTATGGGCAAATGAAGGGACAGAAAGGGAAGCTGGCAGCCCTATTGATCCCTACTCTATTAGTTCCTTACTTGAGTGCATAATGGAGAATTGACTATGTGTGTAGAACCTAACAGTTATAAATAGGTTGCAGAGAGTCTCCTTTATTGAAGTCCCATCTCCGCATTTATCTGTGTTAGTGAGTTTTAAGTATGGCTCCCTAAGACAATGCAAGCTTAAAGTGGTTCCTTTGGAAAGCTGCTTTCTGAATCCATGTAAAAATGATCACAGAGGATCTCACAAATGAAGCCACAGTGTAAGTTCAAAATGAGTTGAGTCCTAAACCATAATTATGAGACTTTGCTTCAAGATAAGGCCATTTCCACTAGCAGGTCCATCACATATATAGCAAAGATTAAATCCAGCAGCTGCTAGCGTCACATTCCTGTTCAGTCTGTATAGAAGATGCATTGCCATCACATTCACAGGGGCAGGGCCATTTTGCCTCTGCTTGACACACCAGTAAACTGTGTGCTGAGAGACAAAGGTACCAACTTCAGAGCAGTTACCATGAAGAGTCCAGGCCAGGAACCATGGGGTTCGTTCTGATCACTAAGTAACTGCCTCTTCTCCATACAACAGATGGTAGGTAATTGGGTTGGCCGTGTATTTTGTCCTGGCAGTATTTCCTTGATTACTGTTTTCCAAATATTCTCTCTGCCCCTGTTCTTCTATTCCTAACCCATATTTCCAAAAGATAAGGGAAAAAAGTGTCCATTTGTTTTTATGATTCAGAACCAAGTTATGTTTGTGGGATTCTTATAGAAATCAAAAGTTTTATATCGGATCAAACAGCAGTTTAAATCCCACTCAGGGTAGTTTTAAAGACTGATTTTACTGGCTCAGAATGTCTAGCGAAGTGTCTGCATAAAGGGACTTTATCCATTGTGGGCTTGATGTCTCTATTCTACATTCTTAGCCCAGAAGCAACAAAGTCTTTTTTAAAAAGTGACTATCAAAGAACTGCGTATTATACCTCTTTCTGAGCACCAACCATAGAGTCACTTTGGTTCTGTTCAGTTCATGGAGTTCTGGATTTTTCCATCGAATAACTGTCATGAATGTCCCAGCACTGTGCCACTGAATCCTGAGTTTGATATGGAGTCCATGCTGAAGGCTTTCTGGGTTTTCAACTATCTCTACCCTAATTTCTTGTAATATTACAGAGCTGCTTTAATCCTCAGAGCCATTTGATTAGTATGGGGGAAGGAGACTACAGGAAGCAGAGACATAGAATGGGAGAGATTATACTCAGTTGAGAGTCTTAAATGAATGTTGCTATGCAAAAGAATTTAGTTCTGAACTCAATTTTCTGTACCCCATCCCCTTAGAAACATTATCTCTAAATTCTCTAGCTTCATAAATAGTTTCTTCTTCTCCCCAATCTTCAGGGAACTGGTGATAAGTAGGCTGTAAATGGCCTACTTCATTAGTTTGGGACATTCTTTATCCCTTGACTTTGGTGCCAGCGTTTACAACCATCAGAACAGAGGACTGCAACTGTGGACACTGTATAAAAGACTCATTAAAAATAAGATAGATGGTGACAAGCAAGATCTCCAAAGTGGCTGAAAGGAAATGCTAGCAACATTTATCTAGGTGAGTTGAGGTACCACTAGATAAAGGGGAGTGATAAGTTGGAAATTAATTTTGCTTGAGGTTTCCAGAGTTCTTCCTTCCAGAGACCTCTTCTTGGATAGTTCTGACTCTTTGTGGCTCTGGGTTCTAGGTAGTGATGAAGGGATCCTCAAAGGTCCATTCTGCTGTCTGCTGATTCACAGATTCAAGTAAGTGCTTTTCATTTGTTAGGTATCTTCTGGGTATCTAGCGTGGTGCTCACTGTTGCTGTTAAGTGTGTCAGCCCAATCCTCATAGCTGATATCACTTTTGAGGAACAAGTTATTTATAACTTCTGTACTTCAGTTTCTGTACTTATAAATCAGAAATACTCATTCTGTCTTTTAAAGTGAAGATTAAGTGAAATATATTTGACATTTGATTTAGTTGATACTCAATAATGTGAATTCCTTCTCCCTTTCTTTCTCTACATTTGGATTTCCTCATTGTGAAATGTAGCCAGTTAACAGCTCCTTCACCAGGAACTTTGAATGAATTAAGATTTTGCATGTTAAAATGTATCACCACAGAGCTGGGAGTGCAGCTCAGTGGTAGAGAGCTTGCTTAATGTGCTCAAGGCCCCAGATTTGATCTTCAGTACTGCAGAAACAAAGCAAAACAAAGTAAGATTATCATATTAGGGCCGGGGATTTGGCTCAGTTGTTCCGGCACCTGTCTTGCAAGCGCAAGGACCCGGGTTCGATCCCCGGTAACCACATACCATACGGGGCATGGAGACTCACACCCAGCAGCAATCAGTACCACATACCACAGAGCCAGGCGTGGTGGCTCACGCCTGTAATCCCAGCACTCGGGAGGCAGAGGCAGGAGGATTACTGTGATGTGAATTTAAGGCTGAGCTCAGGGCCAGCCTGAACCACAAAGTAAGACCCTGTCTCAAAAAAAAAAAAAAAAAAAAAAGAAAAAGATTATCATATTAATGATAGCCATGATTACTACAGTCAGTTTCCAGGAGCTTACAGTCTCATTGAAAACCCACGAGTATGTCTATAGTATACTTACCGATGGTATGTGATGAAGCATCTCAGGCCTTCTTGCCCTCTGTAAGAACTCTGATGCCCAGTGTCCCCCTGGGGTTTGCTCTAACCCATTTTCCATCCTCCAGCCAGAAAACAGATCAGTGGAGGAGGTTGCCCTGTATCTTTCAGTGATTTAATGGGCTTTGAATGGTGCCAGATTCTTTCCTGCCAACTTCAAAGCTACTTCTTGTGAGTTGTTTCTACTATGCCACCAGTATCTTCCAACCTTGACCCCACTGAGCCATGCTACAGTCACTCTATTTTAGCGGGGCTGGGTTGCTTTGGTTTTTTTAAGCCTATTTTGTTGTCCACTACCTCTTTAGCCCCTTTCCTTCCACAGCATGCATTTGCCATTGTTTTCTTTGTGATTTTCTAAGCCTTTGTATTCCTCATGACCACCAGGACAGGTTTCTGTACATGCATATGTTTAATAAACATTTATTGAATGAATGGTTACTTTTCTTCTCCATATGATATTTGAAAAGACTTAATTAAAGGATTAACTGTATGAGGCACTGTTCCAGGAATCCTACAGAGATAATTACACAAAAGATCCCTGTCCCTAAGTAGCTTAACATCTAAAACTATTAAATTGATAAAAACACTCATATATAAGAGCCAATTCTTAACCTAGAAACTACTGACAACTCCTTGTCTGAGTGTTATGTGAATGAGTGGATGAAACCTTTGAAATTATATGGAAAATGTTGTATATATTAACATTCTGGGGACAGGATCCACATTCTACTCTGAGAGGTGGACTAGAAGAGCAGTAGATGCTGGATTCGATTTTGGATTTAGGGACTGAATGAATGAAGGCCAGAAGAATAAGGCAGAAGCAAAATAATGCATGGGTTTTTTTTATTTGGGCAATTGGGTGGAGATCTTGTCACAGACTGAGTAGGTGATGGCTTTGTGGGAAGAAGGGAGCTGACCTGAGTGGAGGAAAATCTACCTGTATGGAGGTCAATGCTAGACAAGCTTAATGTGTCTGTTGAGCTTCTAAACATAGATGTCACTGAGCAACTGGATGCATCTGATAGACCTAAAGGGGGAAGCAGTCTAGGGATCTAAATTTGGAAGTTAGCAATGCATAGATGTTACTTACTGTATTTGGGATCGCTCAAGGGACAAGAAGAGCAAGAACTGAGCACTGAAACTTTTTTAGTGTGAGATAAGGAGAAGGAAGGCCCAGGATAAGAAGATGAGATTGAAGAGCCACTGAGTTAGGAGAATAGCCATGTGAATGCAGCACCCTGAAGGAAGGAAATGGCACTGTTAAAAAAATCAGTAGTGGACTCTATGGAATTTTGCATCTAGAAAGCATATCACTGTATTGTACTTGTTTGTCTGTATCATTGAAGTGAGCATGAGTACAGGAGTCACGTCTTATTTGTCTTTGAATCATTAGGGTGTAACACAAAGCTGGTCACATAAACGAGACTTGATTATTATTTAATAAATGCAAAGGAAAAGAAAAATATCAAAGGGAAATCAACAGGATAAAGTCCCCTCCAGATCTGAGGCCTCTGTGGCTGAGGTCAGCACTGTTCCTTGCACAGTGTGGGAGCGGGCGTGCTATCACATGTTTCCATACAGCAGGAGGCAAGGCAGTTGCACTGCTGTGTCAAAGACCTGGAGCCCTTGGTAGGACACGTCTCCAGCAATGTCATGTGTGCACAAGGGCACTTGGCTAGAGACTGACTGCACTTCCACCTCTGCCATCTGCTCTGTGAATTCCCAGCCCACTGGCTCCAGTGTCATTTACCTCTTAATTACCGGCCTTGGCTTGCACCTGGCTGGAGAGACCAGCTTTGCTTACTGGCTGCATTTTAAGCAGTGACCCGACAAAGCCTATCTCTGTTGGCTGAGTCTTCCTCCGATCAACTTCAGCCAACCTTTCCCCCAGGACAACCTGACCTTGCCCACTTAGTAGTGTCAAGCAGCCTGACATCCTAGTGGCCCTGGCAGATCTGATCTGATTCTGCCTACAGATGGGGCAATGCCCCACAGGGCAAACTGGCATTTAGAGCTTCTAAGACTAGTTGGCACAGGTTAGAACTAATTAAAAGGACAGTTTAGAGATGCCTGGGACCTGTGGCACAATCTATCATTGGTGGACTCTCCACACTGAGGTGACAGTAATTACCTGCATGCTTGGGTGCTCTGTTCTAACACCCTTGAAGGGAGCCCAGTTTACTCCAGAGGATGTCTACTCTTAAATCATCCCCATTCTAGAGATGTTCAGCTTTTCCCTTTTTTTCCACGGTGAATGGCCTCAGGTTTAGGAATGTTGGTTGTATGATCCCCAAGAGTAGATAAATTCCCCCCAGATAAGTTGACCCAATCAACCTCCTCTTAATTTTCTTAAGCCCCATTCAATAAAGAAATCTGAAAGTTTATGTTACTCTTTCTGAAATGAATAATGTTAATATTAATCTCTCCCTTTGTGGCAGCTTCCCATGCCTCTGATAGTGACAGGACTGTGATACTGAGATTTCTGAGTGTCATGTTCTCATTTGGAGTTATAACACAGGCTTCAGGTGCCTTTAAGAGCTCCCAAGGGCAGATATCTAAGTTCTAGGGGTTAAGGACTTTTATTAAGAAACTGGAGGAAAGTGCTCATACCTTTCTTATTTTGAAGCGTACTTCCATTGTATCTCACTTACAAGAATACTATGAGAAGAGAGAGAAAAGTGGAAAAGCTTTCTCCTCATCCTCTGCAGATGGTAACTGAGACAAAGAAGGGATGAATTATGTTCAGTGATTTGGGACCTCAAGTTGAGTCTTCAGACTCTCAACAGAGGAAGAAGTTCCGTGAGACTGTGAGGGGTCACAAGGGATCCACACATCCGTCTGGAATGAAGACGACAGAAATCTGCCCTTAACAGGGCCTCAGTCACATCTCTGTCCATCTGATGGGTTCCAGGATCTCCGGAATGGGCAAAGGATAGGAAAATAAGAGACATTTCATCTTTAGAAGAGGAATGCCTAAAACATAAACTGCCTTGTAAAAGCACTAACAAGGTCTTGACTAACAGGATATGAATAAAAATATTTTTTGCAAAGTTATATCTTTTGTGTCCTCTATTCTGACCAAAGAACCTTGGTTTCTGAACTGGTGTAGTTGCTTCATTCTGTGGCAATTAATCATCATCTTGTCACATGGTGAATGGCCTCGGGATTAGTTCTCACTCCAGAGGAGCTGGCCATCTCTGGAGCCCTTGAAATCGACTGTGGTTTTGGTTGGGGCAAACCCCTGTGGACCTGATGAGCTGAGGCTGAGCCTGAGCTGGGTTTCACTAACTAACAGGTCTTGCTAAGCATTTTCCCAGTATTGTGCTTAGTTCTTTGGGGGAACAACAACAAAAAACCCCAAAGGATGTGCATTTCAGGTAAACCTGTGTTATCCAGCATTGCATTGCTATGACAAAATACACAACAGCTGAGAGAAAGGGAGGTTTATTTTGGCTCACAATTTCAGAGATTTTAGTGCATGGGCAGCCAGCTCTAAGGCAGGAATATCATGGTAGAATAGCATGTCAGAGGGAAGCTGCCGCTTCATGGCAGCCAAGGAACACAGAGAAGAACAAGCTAGAGAGTGAGGGCTTGGGGACTAGATAGAGCTCTTAAGGTCATGCTCCCCTGCTCCACTCCCTTCAGTTAGGGCCCAGTTTCTATGTTCATTCACCTCCCAATAATGCCATCAAATTATGGCATTATAAGTTCATACTATGAAGTTAGCTACCTCATAATCTAATCACTTCCTCCAAAGGCTGTCAGCAACCAAGTCTTCAACACATGGTCCCTTTGAGAGGATATTTTATATCCAAACTATAACAGAATCAAAATAAAGTATTTGCAGTTTGATTAAGGAACTTAAACAATTAGACACGTTCTTTAAAAAGTAACCTTGCACATGACCTACCAGCATTTGAATATGGGATAATTATGTGTAAATGGATAGTATAATAGTATAAGTGAAACTTAGTTGAAGTAACAATAATCTCCAAATTTCAGAACTTTAATATAAGAGTTCATTTCTTGCTTAGGTAAGATACAAAACAAGAATTATTAGGAATTTCCTTCTCCTCTCAGTTACTCGAGAACCCATACTGTTAGATGTTCGCCATCTTATAGATGAACTTTCTGGGACATATGACCTCCAGGGCTTGCAGAGAAAGGAAGAAAAAGATGAATGAAAACACTAGCTTTTAAGCTTCAATCCTCAAATAGTATCTGTCACTTCTGCTCACATCCTATTGGTCTGAACAAGTCACATGATTCCAAGGCCCTGTAAAGAAACTTGGATAATACAGGGCACTCGAAATTTTTAAAGAAATTTAACAGTTTTGCTACAAGAGAGGAGTGAATATTGAGGGAGATACAGTCCCTACCCTCAATTTCTGTTCAAAACAATGATATAAAACATAGTAATATATATCCTCCCAGAGATTCAGATGAAATACTGAAGAAGTTAAGGTGCTTGGAGAGGTTGACAAGATAGGCAGTGTTGGGTCCTGGACAAGATATCAGAGAGCACGGCATGGGGTTGAGGTGCTGAAAGGTTGGTAGGCTTTCATAAAGTTTTTTAAACAAACGTATGTTGGTAGAAAACCAATAAATACAACGAATAGTTTGCTTGAGTGTAGAGTATATAATAAAAATAGTACTAATGACAGCAATAATGAATGACCTTTAATGGTGCACCAAATATATACCGTGACCAGGTCTAAAAGTCTTCACATATATTCACTCATTAATCATTTCAATAGTCTTTGTTTAAAAGTGAGGCTCAAAAAAATTCAGTAATTTTCCCAGGGCCATACTAGTGTATGGCAGAGGTAGGTTCTCTCACTAGGGTTCAGGACTGGGCTCCAGAAGATCATAAATACCATATTAAAGTGCTAAGTATTTACTCTGAAGGGAAAGGGTTCAGCTGATGACTTCAATTCAGAAACAACATGATACGATTGATAATTAAATCTTAAATGGAATAGCACAGGGACCTGGAGCTGGTTTTTAGTGATGCAGAGACTATGGCCAATCAGTGAGAAGTAAAGACTATTCCAGGTAAGGACAAGCTCCCTGCAGATGTGGAATTAAGAATAAAGATGATGTGGAACAAGATGGTGAGATTTTTCTGACTGGTGCAGGTTTCATAGTGTGAGTAGAAAGGGGACAAGGTTACGGTGAAGGATTCTCGAGTCAGGCCAGGGAGTTCAGTTGAATTTAGCAGGAAGGGAAGAGACATCAGTGCTCTGAAGATACAGGAAGAATAAGTGTATGCTCTTCGTCCTTCACTGTCCTCAGTCTGGCTCTAGTCACGGGCACAACACACCTGGACTGCCAAGGCCTGGGGCCATTTTCAAAGGCTCTTTGCTATTCTTCCAGAAGAGTTCTTCTTCTCTGCAAACAATAAAATAATTGAAGTCAGGTTGTTATTTTCTCCTTTTTTTCTTTTTATAAAAGCCATTACAAAGGTGTGAAATATAAGACACTTACACATCTGTGAATAAGATTGTAGGCTAAAATGTGTGAGTTCCCATCTCAGCTAATGAACCAGAATATGGTTTTAATTTCTGAACTGCTAAAATGTTCTGCCTTTTTTGGTTGTTCCTACAGAAGACTTCATATTTTAATAATTCAGTGTAGCCTAATTACTTTAATTAATCACCTTCTTTTCAGAGATGTCAGTGGGCTTCGTTATTTTTGTGTTACCGTAGGTACTATTGGGAGTTTTAAGGAATTTAAATACATATATAATAACTCAGGTTAACTCTTTCATGGGGTGAAATGTGTAGCCTATTGCATGGAGTGATTTGTCCTTTGCAGATGCCTCCGGTCATGTCCATCAACTCCTTCCTTTTCCATCATGTGCCCTCCCTCAGGCCAGTTAACAAAGCATTTCGGGCCATTCTGCACCTAAAACACTGCTGTTTGGTGACAAAAGTAAAATGCTATTTCGAGAAAGTCAACATTTTTGCATCTTTCTGAGTCATGATGAATATACTGAGAGTGACAATAGCTTTTATTGTACAATCAATATAATTTGCTTCCCTTGCAGGAAAACATAATTAGCTTGTAGTTCATGCAGTGGCAATGAGGATGTGCTCATTTTTAAAGTCTGTGGGTAGGTGGAGGGTTCTTTCTCCTGATCTCAATCGAGCGTTCCTTTCTGGCTCCTGATCGGGCTGACTGGGTGTTACTAAGTAAACCTCTTAATTTGCGAGCCCTCTGTTAATTCTTTTCATGATGAACTGACAGTGCTTTTACACAGACTTAGTGACACACATGTTGACTATTTGGAGGCTAGATGTTAGAGCCTGGCTTTGACTATTACCTGTATGACTTAAATGACAGAGTTGTTGTTCAACTGGCCTCCTTGTCTTTTCTATTTTAGTTTTAACTGCAGAAAAAGGGAGCTCAGAGCTGATGATTTGCACCCATTTTACTCAGTAAATGGATAAAGCATCTCCAACTGATTAGTACAATGAAATACAAGGAGACAGATACCAAGCTACTTCCCCTCTTCTTTTCCTGGGACCCTTTGTCTCTCCCTGGCTGTGCGGTTCTCCGATCCCCAGTGCAGGCTGACTGCTTACAGCATCGTTCTTATGCATTTTCCACTCCCTGGCACCAGTCTGTGGAGTCTCTGGAGCCTCTGCTCGCTTGGGCGGGGCAGCTCTGGAAGCAGTTGTAGGTTTTATGGGAACCGAGAACAAAGTACAGCGCATGGAGAGCTTGACTGTGTGCATCTCATAGAATTCCTCGGGAAAGGCTGTGAGGAGACTTCTTGTTCCGGGCTCAGCTTGCACATTTTTAGTTTGAAATGCTGATTGCCTGAAATCAGATTTATTCAACCTGGACTTTGGCTTTGAACCGAGACACACATGCTACCTGTCACCTGGAGGGTGCAATTAGGGTCTGTACTTAGGCCCACGTTTTCTGTCAGTGCTGACGAGTGGATATGAGCAGGGATTTGTTGGGGTGGGAAAAAGAGGAAGGCACTCTTCAATCCTCTTTTGTTTCTTCTCTTCCCATTTTCTGCCCACAACCCATCCTCACCCTCTCAAATCTTCATTAACCTGGGAAATCACAGAATTAGGCAGAAAGAAATCAATTATCAGATCAATTCTTGCCATGGATCTAAAAAAAGGCTTGTGGTTGAAAAATCCTCCTGGTCCTTTTGAGTTTCCTAAAATTTTTTGTGTTGCAATCAGATATGTTAATTGGTTGAAACTGCCTGTGGTTTTAGGAAGTGCTCTGATTACAAGGAGAAATCCTTTTATGTTGCTGGACTCCAGCCACAAAATCTCTGAAGTTGGGTATCTGGCAGAGGTTGAACCCCCTCCAGGGTGTAAATAAGCGAGCCAGGTCTATAACCCAATAGAAGTCAATTTCTTGTTTGTGTTTTAAATCACTCGGCCCAAGCCCTGCCCATTTATTAAAGGAAAGGTGCTAGATACAGCCGAAAGTTGGAAAATAGAAAATGGCCACCTCAGGGACAGAGGGGTCCCCACAGTCCATGGAGGGAAAGAGGAGACATCATCAGCTTCAGCATCTTTTTTCTTCCTGGGTCTGCAAACAACTGTCTAGAGTTAAGCGACGCAGCATGACTGGTACCCAGAACTGCTTCCTGTGCTCGGAGGAGGCTACCGGTCAAAGGGCTGAAGTGGGTGAAGGTTGTAGGCTCTGGTCCAGTAGCCCCAGTGAACCGCTTTGCCGCACTGTTCGTCTCCGGAGACGTTATCCGAGCAGGGGGGAGGACTTGGTGGGCCAGAGCTCCCGCGCCCCACTGAGAGGGCAGGGTGGGAGAGCGGCCCAAAGCCTTGAGCAGGGAGCCCGCTTACTCATGCACAATGCCGCTTTACTTGCTTTGCAGCAGTTTGTCTGGGGTCTGCCTAATCCTGACGGAGACCAGAAGAGCCTTAGCGCCCCTCCCCCCGCACCTTACACCCTCACCTCGAGCTTAGCACAATTGCATTTCTCAGACCTGTGCGGCAGCAAGGTGACGTGTGAAATGTACCCAGCCTCGTTTGCATACTGCTCCAGACTGCAGGTGACAGTGACTTATTAGAGTAACCCAGGACACTCTGTACAAGAATACCTCTTAATTGCATATTTTTCATAATTGGCTCATTGAGCTCAACTGCCCACCTACACCCAAAAAACAGACTAAAGAGACCCCCCCGTAACTTTACAATACCCCACTTTACTTTAACATAGCAAACGCAGTAATAGTTTGACCAGTCCTTTTTTTCTTTTCTTTCTCTCTTTTTTTTTTTTTGGTAGCTCCCCCCTCTCCTATCCCCTTCATTCCCATTGGTTACTGCTAAGTCTCAGAGAACCAATGGGATTCCTCTTCTTCATTCATGTCCTAGCAACAAGCTTGTTCCAATCTTTCTCTGCCAAACTAACACCTGAAAAATTACATCATGAATAATGGCAAAAGCAGCAAGGGCCAGAGGATTTTTTTTTCTTTCTTTCTTCTTCTTCTTCTTTTCTTTTTTTTCCCCCTTCATCTGTCTGCTGCAGAGTTCATTTAAGGTGTTTCAGTCTAGATTCTTAAAGTGACAATGTCCCAAATTTTTACTGATTTTTGAAAAGCATATTGGTTAACATATAACATATAAAACGAACAGGAATTGAAAGGAATAAAAGCCCTTTAGGTAAACTGAAGTAGAAATCTTTTTCTCGTGGTGTTCCTGAAATGCTTCGGGCTTTCAGAAAGCTTTCATTCAGAAAAACGTGAAAATGAAGAAATAGGTTGGTCATATATTATTTGGGGAAGGATGAAAATGTCCCAAACCGCACAAGCCACCCACCCACTGTCCCCTCCCCAAACGCAGCCCTTCGTGGTGGTTTCTCTTGCTGCAGTTAGTGATCCCCAACGCTCTATTACTACTTCGGAATAAAGGACCCATTCTTTGCGGGGGCCCTGGAGACTCTGCCGAAGGTGTGGTGCTGTCGGGGTACAGGGCCGGTGGGTGGGGGCACGTGTGTGTCCGTGTACATGCTGGCCGCAGCTGCGGGGACGCCGTGCAACGAGATCCAGATGACCGGGAGGGAGGGCCTGGGAGCGCGGCCGGAAGGCCGGGATCGCAGAGCGGGAGTGGGAGCGGGAGCGGGGGCAGGGCGTCCCCTTCCCCCGCGGACTTGCCCTTTCCAAACTGACTGAGGTTTCTAAGGAACATGTCCAACCTTCTAGGCGTCTTTTCGAGCACCAGACGATGATTTGCCGCTTCCGGCTCCCCCACCCCACCCAGTCTAGCGCAGACCGCGAGCGGAGACTCAGACACAAAGAACCGCAGCCTCACGCGGGCGGCGCGGGAAGAACGCGGCTGGCACCTGCTGGAACGCGCGGCACTGGGCGCACCCAGCCGGCCGCGCCCGCGCCCGTGACCCCTCCATCCTGAGCCCTGGGCCTCGCTCGCAGGCGTCTTCCTCCACTTGCAAGCACGCGGGGCTGTGCCAGTAGCTGTAGCTGGAAAGATCCCTGGGGCTGGGGCACGAGCGGCGGTGGTGAGGTTGCTGGAGAAGTAGAAAACAGATGTATTTTCGGTCGGGATCTACTGAGTGTGTTGCTCCAGCCCGGAGTTTGCAGCTCGCCTCGGCCGTGGCCCGGCTGCTGCGAGGTGGTTAGAGGTGCTGGCAGACACTCTGTCTGTTACTTGTGAAACCTCAGGAGGCCCAGGAAAGGGCTGCCGACTGGTCTGGGAGGTGGAGAAGGGGGGATGGTGTAGGAGAGGCCACCTTAGGGACGGAGCTGGAGATGTGTCCCCTCCAGCCCCAGCCAGGCAGCTGGAGGGATGACCCGTGAGGCTAGGGTCCTCATGATGCAGAGGACTGGGGTCACTTGTCTGAGGGGGAGTTTTGGAGAAATAAATGACCAGGTGGGGTAGACTAGTGAGCAGGCGTCGTGGGAAGGAACACAGTAAGAGCAGTGCGTCTGGCTTGTGCAAGGAGACCTAGACTGAGACCCCTCTTCTTCCATCCACCGTGACTGTGGTGGTTGATGGCGTGAGGTGATTTCCGTAACGCCACAGAACAGTGTCTGGCATGCGTGGTAAATACCCAGTCACGTTAGGCTACATCGTTGCTGCCCTGGGGCTGCTTTTGCGCCTGGACCCAGAACCCTGAGGGACAAGGCTTGCCATTCCCAGCTACAGACTCTGAAACGCTCTCCGCTGCCTTGGTTTCTGTACTGTAACATCATTCTCCTTCCTCCCACTACCCAGATCCTTCTTTCCGTTGTTCTCGGTGAAAACCCAGGACTTCAATGCGGGTTCTCCTCTGGGCTCTGTTCTTCTCCACCTCTGCTTTTGTGACCTCATCCTCCCAAAGGTTTTGATGGCTGCTATACTTATAGCAGGACTATGTGTCTCTGCACCTGGAGTTTTCCTTCTAGGTGTTTCCACGTATGTTAGACTCAACATGTTCTTCGTCTTCTCCTCTACCCTTCAGAGTGCTTTGTCACCTGGTGTGTTTGTCTCAGGAAAGAATGGTTCCACCTGTAAAATTGTCCAGGGCAGAAACCTTGCTGTCATTCTTGACCCATCATTCCTCCTCATCCTGTATCCTGTTGTTCATCAGGAAACTGATTTCACTTCCTAACTGTTTTTCAAATGCATCACTTCCCATTTTAGTCAGCCTAGTGTAAGTTACCAGTTCTCCTACCCAGACTGGTATTCGTGCTATCGCTCCTATGTGGTGGCCCTTGGTGATCTGGACATGGCTTCCTGCCTCTATTCAGTTCATTCTGCTTCAGCTCCAGCTCTGTGACAGTAGTCTCCAAAATGCTCAAATGCTTCAAAATATTCTACTAATAAGCTAAAATTTAAGAAAAGATAAAAAGCAATGTGATTTGTAATAGCTTCCAAAACCGTGAATAACTGAAGATAAATATAGAGATATTTGCAAGACCTGTACACTGAGAACTGAAAAGCAAAACCCTTGTTGAGAAAAATTAGAGGATACCTAACTAAATGACAAGATATACACCATCTTCTTAGGTAAGATGAACATTAAATATTAAGATATCCATGCTTACTTTTCTTGTGAGAAGTTGGTACTTGTACATATCTTAATTCCTTTTTCATCCCTTTCCTCCCTCCTTCTCCTCCATCTATCTTTGATCCTTTTACTTTGTGTGTGTGTGTGTGTGTGTGTGTGTGTACAAGTTTGAAGTACATAATGTTTACATTCCTTGTATGGAGTTGGTACATGAACATCACACATCATGATTCTTTCTCTCTTTCCTTTTGTTTTCTCTCTCTCTCTCTCTCTCATTCTTTCTTTCTTGGTATTGATGATTGAATTAAGGACCTTGCACTTGCCAGGCAGTTGCAGAGCCACTGAGCCACATCCCAGGCTATGGCTACATCATGATTCTTTTTCATGCCTTATCGTCTCCCTCCTTTTCCCTTCCCAGCATCTCTTGATCCCTTTCTCTTTCCCTATCTCCCAATCATCTGTCTTTTATTTTGCTTTTTATTTTTACTCTGGAATTCATAAAAATCAAAAACTAGAAATTCCATTTGATGCAACTATTCCCTTTCTAGGTTTCCTCCTGAATGAGTGCAAGACTTTATAGAAACAGATGCATACTCATGTTTTAGCAGCATAATCCATCGTAGGCAAATCTTGGGAGTGTCCACATTGTTTTTAGATTTTATTTTTGTTGTTTTATATGTAGTAATACATTTGACTGTTGTATATTGACCTGGATTCCTGGGATATGTCAGTTGTGTTAGTGCCAGTGATTTCTTAGATTCCTTAGGATTTTCTATGTATATAGTAGTATTGCCGTAAATAAAACAAGTTCCATTTTTCTTGTTATAGTTAATCTTCTTATATTTTTTTCTTTTGTCAGGGACTCCAGGACAGAGTTGGCCAAATATGGTAAGACTTGAGACTGGCAAGAAAGAAAAAATATCAGTCAAGTGGTTCAACATGAAGTATGAAATTAGCTGTAGGTTTTTATAGATGTCCTTTACCAGGGTGAAAGCGTTTTCTTTGCTGAGAGCTTTTATTTTTTTTTTATTTTTTATTTTTTATTTTATTTATTTAATTTTTTTAGGTTTTTTGAGACAGGGTCTCGCTTTTGTGGTTTAGGCTGGCCCTGAGCTCAGCCTCCAACTCACATCACAATCCTCCTGCCTCTGCCTCCCGAGTGCTGGGATTACAGGCGTGAGCCACCACGCCCGGCACTGTGGTGTGTGGTACTGGTTGCTGCTGGGTGTGAGTCTCCACACCCAGCATTGTTATGTGGTTACCGGGGAATCGAACCCGGGCCCTTGCGCTTGCAAGACAGGCGCCGGAACCACTGAGCTAACTCCCCGGCCCCGCTGAGAGCTTTTATTATGACTGAATGTTGCTGTTAGTCAAGTGCTTCTCCTATGTATACTGAGATGGTCATTATTTTCTCCTTAATCTTATTATAGAGAATTTCAGAGGTTGATTTTCATATGTTAAGCCAGCATTGCCTTATTGTGGCAAACGTTGTGTGATTGTGACATACACTCTTTCTAATACATTGTTGAGTTTAATTTGCTAGTGTTTTTTTTTTTTTTGGTTTTTTGAGACAGGGTCTTGCTTTTTGTGGTTCAGGCTGGCCCTGAGCTCAGCCTCAAACTCACATCACAATCCTCCTGCCTCTGCCTCCCGAGTGCTGGGATTACAGGCGTGAGCCACCACGCCCAGCACTGTGGTATGTGGTACTGGTTGCTGCTGGGGTGAGTCTCCACACCCAGTATTGTTATGTGGTTACCGGGGAATCGAACCCGGGTCCTTGTGCTTGCAAGACAGGCGCCGGAACCACTGAGCTAACTCCCTGGCCCCAATTTGCTAGTGTTTTTGAACATTTTTTTGTGTATATTTATGAATGATATGCTTTTGAAAATTTTATTCTAGTTGTTGTTATTATTTATTTGTTTATTGGTATCAGGGACTGAACTCAGGACCTTGCACTTGCCAGACTAGTGTGGCACCACTGAGCTAAATCCCTGGCTTCTATTGCTGTCCTTTATGATGAGGTGGTCAGTATTCTCTATATGTCATTTCTGGAAAGTTTTTGTAAAAGCAAAATTATCTCTTCCATATAGACTTGATCGAATTCACTAATGATACCACCTGAAGTTATACAGTATTTGGGGGGAAGGTTACTGATTTAACTTATTTAAATATATTTTACATTCACTAATGCATTCATTATTTTTGTGCTTTTTATTTGTTCAAATATAAGTTTATTTCTGATTATTCTGATTTCATGTTCCTTCACTTTGAATTTCTTTAACATTTTTTACATAAAGGTATGCTGGTGACAAAATCTTTTCATTTATTTATTATTATTCACATGAATAATTATTCATATTTATGGGGTACAGTGTAGTAATGCAATACACTGTTAGCTTGTTAGCTTCTTTTTTTTTTTTCTTTGTTTGTTTTAGGTTTTTGAGACAGATTCTCGCTGTGTAGTTCAGGCTGGTCCTGAACTCAGCTTCAAACTCAGCAATCCTTCTGTCTCTCCCTCCTGAGTGCTGGGATTACAGGAGTGAGCCATCATGTCTGGCATTGTTGTGTGTGCTTCCTGGGGATCGAACATGGACCCTTGGGCTTGCAAGGCAGGTGCTGGAAACACTGAGCTAAAAACCCAGTCCCAGCTTCTGTGTTTTAAACTACTTATTTGGCTTCCATTTTTGATGAATATACATAATGGATATAGAATTTTTCTTTCACTTTGAAGAAGTCACTTCCATGCATTTCTTTCTGAGGAAAGTCTGAAGTTATTATTTTAGTTTTGTATATATATTTTCCTCATGAAGATGCTTTTACAATTTTTCCTTTGATTTCCACTTTTGCTATCATGTGTCTTCTCCTGCCCCTCCTCATGCTCTTCATTGAATAACTTAGATCTCTGGGTTTCTACTTGTCATTAAATTTGGTAAATTTTGATCATTATTGATTTAAATATCCTTTTATGCTTCCCCTTAAACTCTAGTCACATGTGTATTATATTGCTCTCCTTTGTCATCAGTGTTGCTGATTTGCTCATTTTCTTGCACTCAATTTTCTTTTGCTGGATAATTCCTGCTGCTTTGTTTAAAATTTCACTGGCCTTTTTTCCCTATAGTGCTTAACCTGCTTCAAGTAAGTCCATATAGCAAGTCCTTCATTTTTGAAATATGTAATATTTTTTCTGCTCTGGAACTTCTAGTTTGATTCTTTTTCATATCTTCAACTTAACCTCATAACTTTTGTATTATTCCTTTATAACATTATGCAGAATATTTATTTTTAAATCTTTATTTTAAATTTACCCATCCCAACTGTATACATTATGAGGTACAGTGTGACATTTCATTATGAGTGTACCATATGTAATGATAAGATCAAGGTCATGGGCTCTCTGAAGCCTCTACACGATGTCCTGAGCTCCAGCACACTCTCTCCATCCTTGCGGGCCCATTTTGTCACTCCATTTCATGTGAGCCATAGAAATTATTTAGGTTACAGATCACTAATTCCTGTTCTTTAACAGGCCTGATCGAGTTCCAGTTTAGCACTGAAAGACTAACGGGGACCATTGTGCTGGTTTGAGAGTTGTTTTCTTACATTTCCTTCTCTGTTGCATTCTGTTCTGTGCATTCCAGCTGCCCTTCTCTGCTCATGCTGATTTCTGCTCCAGTTCAACAAGACTGCTGTCTGGTGTTGCTTGGACTGCATACTGTGGCCTTGAAAATGCTTCCAGACAGAATACCTAGCCTAACATAGAAGTTGTCATGTCTGCATCTCCATTTTCAGGACACCACCTGTCCTCTCATGTCTGAAAACAGTAGTTTCATTTCTTGTGTTCAGTTTCTTAGCTGTTTATTACAAAAGGACAAACCTGAAATCATAGCCATTGATCTAGTCCATGATAGACAACAATATGTTTTTGAACAGCTTAGACTATAGAATTTTCATTGTGTTTATATTTCCTGTAAAGTATTCAACAAAGAAAGTACAAAGCCCAACAAAAAATGAGGATATATGAACTCTGTATGATCACATTAATTCACCTAATCATTCTTTCTGAATAGGAAATAATGGATTTGACTTAGAGAGAATGAACTCATGCTAGTCTAGAGGGATCACCTCTTTCTCTTTATGAGTCAGTTGTTTAATAACATTTTCTACGATTCTGTCAGAAAATATAATGTTCTTCATCAAGTTTTCAGAACTTGATTTTTTTAAAAATTTGAAGACATTTACCTATTCCTCTTATTTTCACACAATATTTATCAATAACATTTGTGTACTTATAGTATATCTCACTATGTGCTAATTATTAGCAGCATACTACCTACTTTATGAACATAATTTTGAGTCATCACAATACCGGAGTTGTGTTATTTTATCATCATTTAATAGTTGAAGAAAATAATATTTAGAGATGTAAAATAGTAAGACCAACAACAAAAAACCAGAAAGAGATGGCGATGAAATTTGAATTAGAGCAATTTGATTGGAAATTGCCACAGTAACCACTGGAATATCCTCAATATCATCTTTTATCCCCCTTCATGACTGTTTAAAATTTCTACTAAAATCAAGTATTTAAACTTCTTTTGCCTCAAAGTATCATTTGAGATACTCAAGGATGGAAAATATGAGTAATAATGTGGGCCCTTAATATATATTTGGTTTGCTTTACTAATGAATGCATTTGATCTATTTTTTACTTTCAGGGTGTTCCTGGAAAATGGAATGATACATAAAACAACAACAGAAACATGGAACAACAGAATTCCTTAGTGTGAATGCAATATGGGAATGTTCCTTGACAACTCCACATGGATATTGTGAGAAGGAAAGAAACATATTTTAGAGACATACACAAGGTACTGGTGATGACATGTATCTAAAGTTCATAGATATATTTGGTATAAAAAAGATTACAACACCTACAAAAATTCAATTATGTTTTCCTTGTGAAGAACACTATATACTTGAATATACCATAGAATGTCATTGTTAATGGTTTTAGGAGAGAAAATCATTCACCAAACATAGGAGAAGAAAACTGAAGGATAAGAGCTGGACAAGAACACTGAGAATTCATTGTGTTGGGGCAAAGGTGATCTGTCCTAGTCACTTTGCTCATTGGGGTGGTAAATACCTGACACCCACAACTTAAAGGAGGTTTATTTTGATTCACATTTTGGAAATGTCAGCTCATCTTTGGCAGGCTTAAGTAAAGAAACAGCATGGCAAAAAGGGTCTGGATAGAGGAAAGCTACTCACATCATGGTTTCTAGGAAGCAGAAAGACAAGAGAGGAAGTAGGAGGGAGATAAACATTTATAGATCACCTTCTAGTGACCTTTGCAGCCAGACTCCATGCCCTAACAGCAAGTCAGTTATGTTACTTTCAGAATACAGTCACCCTTAAATGCATGAGGCTTTGGGGGGATTTTAGATCTAAACCATAACTATACCCAAAAGAGAGACAGATCAGAGTAGTTTGTATTATTTAAAGATGAGTAAGAATTTTCCTAGCAGGTGGAAATAAGAGCAGGAGAGATAGTGTTCTGGATGAATGGAGAACTATATATAATAATACAAATCTCTCTGATCAGTAATTTAATATGCATATGTCATGTGCATAAAACATTTAAATTAGTTTTTAAAATTTTAGTTTTATGAAGAGTTTACAATATTGCATATTGGTAAAATACAAGAAAATGATAATATATGATATAGAACGACTGTTGTGGCATTTAAGTGACAAACATCTAATACTTACAGTAATATCTGCAAGAGGACAGAGCAGGGGATGTTCATTTTTGTATTACATAATTTTCAGAATCCCTGAGTGAGAAATGGAGGTTGATATAGACTTTGGATCTCAGCGAGAAGTTGGGTACATGGAGAAGGAAAGATATCCTAAAGCAGTGAAGAGCACCATGAATATGATTAAGCAGGAGGTAAGCATGTTCTGAGTCAAGGAATTATGAAAAGAAAGAAAGGAGGGACCAAGAGGTAAGCATTACCACATCATGGTTCAGAACTTTGGACTTGAATTTTGTCTATTAGTGAGTGGAAGAGTTTCTAAAGGGTTCTATGCAAGAAATTAACAAGATAGGAGTAATATTTAGTTATTGTGGAGTAAGCTGAGCTATAAATAATGTATTGGCAGAAGTAGAGTCAGAAAAATAAGAAACATTTAAGGTTCTTTAGGAAATTAAATTTCAAGGATTTGGGGTGAGGACAGAGGAGATCAGTTTTTTCTCTCTTTTGTTTTCCAAGAATTTTGAAATATGATCACAATATTTGTCATAAAGAAAAATTAACTTTTTATAAAATTTAACATAAGGTTAAGAGGACATGAAGAAATAGGACAGATATTAGAGCTCCTAAGTGAGAAATGGTGGGTCTTGGAATTGATAAAAGATGGCAGACAGTGGAGAAGAAAAAGGACATCAAATTTTCAAGATTTGTTGATGAGGATGGTGGTGGACCAATGGCAGAAATTCAGAGTCAAATTTGTTGTATGTCCACAATGTGCCCAATACTGTCTTGTTGTACAGTGAAGATATTAGTGAACAAAGTCTCTCCTTACATAGAGCTCATGTTCTTGTAGAAGGCAGATCCATAATCTTTACTCCTACTGGGCCTTATTTTCTATCACACACTCACCACTGATGGCATACTGTGTTCTCTGCCAGTGGAATAGCAACATAATAAGAACCATACCTATCATTTCAAGTTTCCTACTAGCCACATAAAGATAAAAGAAGAAATAAGTGGAGTGATAATATTTTGTGCAATATTTCAATATATTATTGTGAAATCCATATTTAACATTGTTAATGAGATATCTGCATTCCATTCTCATATAGAAGTTTTGAAATCCACTGTATATTTTTAAACTGGTGCCACTTATTAATTTAGATGCTAATTTTTCAATAGCCAACATACACTGTAGCTCTAGCAACACAATACATTACTGTTATGCTTAACAGAAAAGTATTCTCACTGTTTCAACTCTTTAATCAGTCTGGATATGTCTGAAATGGTTAGAAGGCAAATGGTTGTGAACAGCACAGTTGTTATCATCTGGCCCTTCTTTATTCTATTTTATGTTTCATTGTTATGAATTATGTCTCCAACATCCCCCAAATGTTTCACATTCAGCGCTGGAGCTATTGGAAGGTGATTGGATCATGGTGGGGAAACTTTCATTAATGAATTCATCCACTGGGGAACTCATAGCTGAGTGTGTTGTTAAGAGGTGAGGCATGGTCCAAAGAGGTGGGTCACCAAGGGTGTAACCTGGAAGATTATATTCTTACGTCCTGCTCCTCTTTTCCTCTCTGCTTTCTGGCTGCCAAGGGCTCAGCAGCATTCCTCCACCATGTCTTTCTGTCATGTCAGTTCCGCTCTGGAGTCTGCCTATCACACATGGGCTGAACCCTCTGATATCAAAAGCAAAGTGAACCTTTCCCCCTTTCTGTTGCTGGTGCTGAGTATTTTGTGCAGCAAGATGGCAAATAATATAATTGCATTTCAAGCAAACCTGTCTTCTACAGGCAGGATGATTCTTGTGTTATCCCATGAGCAGCCTCATAGTTGAAGCTCAGTTTCCGCATCTATCAAGTGGAGATACTGAAAGTAGTTGTCTCATAGGGTAACTGTGAGGACCAATAGGATTACACATGTGATAATAGTAAATAGTAGTGTTTGTTCTTCTCTTTTTTCCATTCTACTTCACAGTCAAGTGTTAGCCACTTTTCAAGGTTTACCTGAGTCCCAATTTTTCTTAACATTGTCTACCATTTATGTGAACAATCTTTCATTTCAGACTTTGATCCCTACAATTGAAACCTTGATTATAGGTGAGATTTTATCCCTTGCATTTATTGTATTTATTGATCTTATTTTTTATTTTTCTGGGGTCACTATGACTCTTTCAGGTCAAGACCAGATTTCTTCTTTCTTCCAAAGTGTTTTTCACAGTGCTGAGCTCAGAGTTCGAAATAAATGTATATGTACATAGTTTTTGATTGACTGATTGATTGAGACTGTTTCTGAGGCATTCTTAGTGACCAAGGGAATTCTGTTTGGGCTTTTAAAAATTGACTGCAGGCTGGAATTTAGTGGTGCATGGATAATTAAGAATTGACTGTGACTTGCCTTTGATGGTACTCATCAATATCAAGTAAATTTATGTTAAATTTTATAATAAGTTAATTTTTCTTTATGAGGAATAATACAATCATATTTCAAAACTCTTGTAAAACAAAGGAGAGAAAAAAATTTGATCTATAAAAGTGTCATAATCTCTCTTGCTATCCTGGTGTTTTGTTCAGCTTACTTTTTTATTATTAAGGTAATAATGATGGTTTACTGGGTAGAAAACTGACTGCTTTGTGTAGTTGTACATGTCTGTAATTCCCCCCAACCTGGAAAGCTGAGGCAAGAGGATTGAGTGTTCAGACCTAGGATGGGCAATTTAGTGACTTTATGACAGCTTGTCTCAAAATAAAGCAGTTGGGCATGAGCTTAGTCTGAGGGCTCTGGGTTCAGTTGCCAAAACTGAAGAAAAGAAAAAGACTGTTTTGTTTTTTTCATATATCACAAAACTGAGCTCAGAGATTCAAGAAAATTGTCCAAATTTTTATTCAAAATCAATGCAAATACATAAGAGATGGATTAATGTCTTCACAACTTCTTCCAGAATGGTCTCCACAAGTTGCATTAGGTTGTATTCCCTCCAGGAATCACTCTTCTGAGATTCCATGACTGATATAAATTAAAGCACAAGGCAGCAGAAAAAATTTGCATTGCCTTGATTTTCTTACACATTTAGTTACTTTCTTAGATTGTACTATGGATTCTTAACATCTATAGAAAAGGGAATTTGTGAAAAGCAAATGACCATGGTGCTTGGTTGTACTTCATCCTGGAAAGAAACTTTATTCCACAGCAAAATAATTGAGGCTTCTTTGGACTCTAAACAGCTTTGACAGTTAGAATTTGAGATTTTAACCCCTCCATAAGGATGTTAAATCATCCAGCAAATCTGGAGCACTTGAGATGTTCTACAGATGGAAGGGACACGCAAGGACAGGAAGGAGCCCGGTGCTAGAGCTCAGCCCACAGGTGCAAATGGAAGCAAGAATGCCATACCTGGGATGTCAGGACTTCAGGCTCCCGGGATTCCAGCTTCTCTCTTCCCCCAGCTTGTTTGTTTCATAGTTTCGCTTTTTTTCTATAGACTGGATCTCTAGCTTCTTGGCATTTTGAATGAGAACAAGGAGAAAATGATACCAGAGTCATTTTGCTTTCGTATGTTGAAATAGACACAAGTGGGTCTATTTACAGTGTATTTAAGAGCCTGTGGCACAAACAGAATATACAAGGGATTTAGAAATAGATTCTTATGGCAGCAGAAGTGGAAGGCATCTTTACTTGCTTTGTGTGTGTCTAACAGGGGTCAGAGTGCTGCCTGCTTGAAGACTTTCAACCAACAAGTCTAGTGTTATTCAAATAATTTCAGGTGCCCTGTTTCAATAGACTCTGAGTTGATACCACCTTTGTTCACATTTATAGTTTGCTGTTTGTAATTATGAAGGAAAGGCACAGGCTTCCTGTCTTCAAAAGCCAGCCAAAGGAGCTGTTTCCTCCCTACTTGGGCTTTGCTGATGCCTCTCAAATGTATTTCCATGAGAACGTTTTCCTGAGATTTAGACTTTTATACTATAACTTTTGTTTTATAGTGTTTTTTTTTTTCCTTATGTCTCTCCAACTTCTCTGATATGAATCCAGTCCTAAGGATTCCTGGGTGAGCCCACAGATCACTTTACCCAAATTTATCTTAAATATCATGCCAATGAAAGGTCTCTTGCTACACACCCCTTTCCTGGATGTGGTTCTAAAAGAGAAGAGGCATACTTCTGATCAGAGAGACTGAAAAGATTAAGGGGAAGCCAAGTGGCTTCAGAGAAACCCAGCAAGAGACTACTGACTGCTCCCCATTGGATATCCCTGTGTCATTGCTTTTCGAATGTGACAGCGTCCTAGAACTTGGAGGGGGTTATAGTTTGTGTTATCCAGAGTGCTCACGGCCTCTTTGTGAAACTCCCCTTTCCTTCTCCAGAAAGCTGAGAAGTGCTTCCAAACAGCAAGAGTTTTGCAGCGGGATGGAGTGGGAGGCAGGCTGGCCAGGGAGCAGCAGTAATTTATCTGGTTTACTAGGTCAGTTTCCTGTCAGGGCTCGCAGTGGTTGAAAATTATCACGGAGCCCAGTTTCTTATTGACAGAGGCTTTCTAAGCTCCTGGGGATGTTTGTTCCTGCCTTCGCCCTGGAGGGAACAGCTTCTCCACAACGTCCCAGGCATTGCTTCTATTATTGACGGCTTGACATTATTTTCTTGGGTGATCCCTATGCAGTACAATGTCAGACCCTTCAATTCCACATTTGGAGGCCAGTGAAGGCTTAGTACTGCCTTTCTCAGCTGCCTTTCCAGTGAAACATGGCCACACACCATTTTCTTCTTTTTCACTTGATTTGTAAATTCAACCCATTGTCTTATTTGTTTCCCATTATCTGTATTTGTATCCTGCCCGTATGGCAGTTCTCAGCCACCTATACCTATCGCACTAACGAAATGGGGTGAATTCACATTCAGGTAGACTCTAAATACAAAGTACACATTAATGGATGCGGTGAGTCATGCCTATAACTTCAGTTATTCAGAGGCTGAAGCAGAAGGGTCAGAAATTCAGGGCCAGCCTGGGTAACCCAAGAGATCTTACAAAGAAAAAAGACTGAAAATGCAGCTCAGTGGTAAAGTATCCCTGGGGTCAATACTCAGTAGAGAGAGAGAGAGAGAAAGGGAGAGGGAGAGGGAGACTGAGAGAGAGAGAGAGAGAGACAGAGACAGAGAGACAGAGAAAGAGACAGAAAGACAGAGAGACAAAGGGAAAGACAGAGACAGACAGACAGAGAGACAAAGGGAGAGACAGAGACAGACAGACAGAGAAAAGCCAAGTGTATATCAGAGTTTACAGAAGGTAAAATAATTTATTTAAAATTTCTATATTGCCTACTTAATGAGAGGATGTTCTGATATGCTGAGTTTGAGCAAAAATATAAAATTAATTTTATCTCTTTCATTTTGCTTTGTTCACATGGCTTCTCCCACGTGGCTCTGTTGGGTGGTGCCCAGTTTATTTTCTATAACATGCCAATTACTTCTACAATCCTGTGACCTTTGAGCAATGTGGGTTCAGGTCTTAGTTCCCGTGTGAATAGAATGTCATCTCTGGCTTCAGGTTCCTCACCGGATGCTAAACTATACTAAGCCTAAGGTGCCTAAGCCACCTGTCTCTCACAGAACTATGTAGGGAGAGGAAACATTTCCAGAATTGGTGGCATTGGTGATAAGGAATCATCATCATTATTATTAGGTAGTAGTAGGTGCCACCTGCAATAGAGAATTCACTATGGCTAGAATTCATCTCCTATTTTGTACAGAAGAAAAACTCAAGATTTTTTTTCTTTCTAAGAGTTCAGAGTAGCAGTTTGAGAGACTCAGACTATTGTTTGGTTTCTAGGTCCCAGGACAGATCTAGCTAGGTAGAACAAAAGGGCCATGGAATTGGACAAGGAGAGACTGAAAGCCGCTGGCATTTGGCTTCTTTTGTTCTCTCTCTTGGTCACCAGAGTAGACACTGATGGGCAGTAGGTGGAGTGGACGCCTCTGCAGAGTGGCCTGATCAGATTCCTGAACCTCTAGGTCACCGGGCAGGATGGCGCCTGGCTGGAGCCACTGCTCGTCCCTTGTGACCTTGAGAAGTGTGACAAGTGGATCTGCATTCACTGCCCCGTGAGCCTCTGCTGAGCATGTGCGTTGTGCTGAGCGCTGATCTTATCTTGTGAGAATTGGTGAACACGCATAGGAGTGAGCAGAGGAAATAAGATTTACCTTGGACGTTGATTAGCACCAGCAACAGAACAATGTAAGGACCAGGAAGAGAGGAAAATTGTTTGTTACTCTTGTATTTTCTGCTTCTGTTTCTTCAGAGTCCTGGTACTCATGTTTCCCTGGGGATGAATGGGTTTGTATTTATAAATGATTTTCACTTAGAAAATAGAACCACATTGACTGTTTCAATTTATCTTTTAAATTCCCAAATAGGCTGCCAGAGATGTCGGGTACATTTTGAGCAAATAAAGATTCAAAACAATACTCAATAGATTAGCAGTTAACTGTTAATGTTAGGTCCTTGATAAGATGGATTCTCTGACAGGTGGAGGGAATTATTTCTTTTTCAAGTCATATAAATATTCTATCCTATTAGTACAAAAATGCAATCATATTATGCATATACTTTGTGATTGTAGCTGGTGGTCTATTTATTTTTTTTCTGTTTATGTTTCTGTTTTTCTGTTTATGTTTAGCTCCTTGTCTTTTTGTTCAGTTCTCATTCAGCTTTACCACCCTCCCTGAAACACATGTAGTTACCCTACAGCATCTCTTCCCCCGACTTTCTCTTTATCATTACAAACACATGCCATCATACATGTATCACGTATCTTCTTTGTGATAGCACATGCTAACCACATAAAATGAAATTGTATTACTCATTTTTTCCAATACTTTATGGAAATTCCTGGGCATCTAATACAGCTCTTACTCATCCTTTTCAGTGACTATATAATATTCTGCCATGTAGATTTACTATCACTCCCCAGTCTTCTATATGATAATAGACATTCTCTTTGTCTCTAGGTCTGTTTGTTACTTTTTAACACCATATATCACTTGTCCATATATCACTTTTTTAGTACCAGTATTTTTATACATATAAGCTAAATTTCCATTGGGATATTACTGAATACATACATATATTTTAAAACTTTGGTAAATATTGTCACCCTGCTTTCTACAAGGTTGTAAAAATTCTCATTTTCATCAGAAATGTAAAAAAATTCTCCTTTGCTGTATTTATATTGGCAGAAATATTTTGTGGGTATAGAAGTTCTAAATTAATAACTCAGTTCTCTGGACTCCAGAATTCTTTACCATTTTGAGGAGGTCATGGAATCTCTCTCAGACTACTGGTTTTAATAGAAAAAATAAATTCCATACATTACAAAGAAAAATCTATTGTGCTGAAATACAGTTATCAAATATTAAAAAACCTTGTGATTAGAAATATGTATGTTTCTATGAATATATTAAATAATAAGATCTAGTTGCAAGTTTAACAGCTACCATAAATTCACAGAAGTGATCAATATAATTGATTTTTCTTTTTTTGAGACAGGGTCTTGCTTTTTGTAGTTCAGGCTGGCCCTGAGCTCACTATGTAGCCCAGGCTAGCCTCAGACTCACAGAAATCTTCCTGCCTCTGCCTCCCAAGTGCTGGGATTACAGGCATGAGCCACCATGCCCAGCATTGTGGTGTATGATACTGATTGTTGATGGATGTGGGCCATCATCTACAATGTGTTGTATGTGGTTACTGAGGATTGAGCCTGGGCTCTTGTGCTTGCAAGGCAGGGGCCAGAACCACTGAGCTAAATCCCTGGCCCCATATAATTGATATTTTAAAATGCCCTTGGATGTATCAACTGTGACATGGTATGAAAATTGCTATTTTTGAGGCATTTACTATTGTAGGTGGTTGCAGAAATTTACAGTTGAGGCACATACTACATTTCAGTTAAAAGCACATAAAATAATAATGTAGTATTAAAGCTCATGGACCCCAATATTATAATAGACTCCAAGGTATCTCTCTGCTCTAGGTTAAGTACCTCAATCTAGACTTTTACAGAAGAGGCCTTAGAGAACATCATATTCTACCCTTTCATTTTGTGGGTGAAAAAACAACTTCAGAGACATTATCCTGAAGTTTGTGTCCTGATCAAGAACTAGAATTCTTTTGCCACAAACATTACTTTTCACTAGAGAGGCTCACTTTACCAGGTAAATTTGCCTAGGTTTCTTTAGTTTGGCTCCAACCTTTTGGTTAGAAAGAGAAACTAAAATGTTACATACAGTTCATAGGCAAAATCCAGCCTACTATCTTTTCTTGTAATTAAAGGCTTATTGAAACAGTCGTGACCACTTTCTTAGTAATGGCTAAGGCTGCTTTCCTGCCACATTGAGATTGTTGAGTGGAAGCAACATGGACTGCATATACCATAGAGACTACAAAGTTTACCATCTGGAAATTGGTAGGAAAAGTTACTAACTCTTAGTGTAGACCCAGAGTTGATAGGTAGGCATTCTTGCTTTGGCTATACATTTACCTTCTTTCTTTCAGCTGCAGAACTGGGAAGCATGAGAGATAGTACAGTATCATGGTGGCCCTCCTCCATTTACCATGGGGGATGCATTCCAAGCTCCCTCAGTAGGCCCCCAGAAATTCAGGTAGGCACCTATACATAAGCAACGCAATGACAGGAGAGTTGATCTGGTAACTGAGAAAGCTATTATCTGGTAACTGGCTATATAACTTTCACAGTGTGGAAATGCTGGTGAAGGGGTGATTCTCATTTCAGGTGAGAGGGAAAAGGACAATGGGAGATTTCATTATGTTACACAGAATGGTGTATGTTCTAACACATAGGAAGTGTTTCATTTAAATTTTTCAGAGTGTAGTTGACCGCACATAATCCAAATTGTGGAAAGTGAAATCGTGGGTAAGGGCTACTATACTACTCTTTTTAAGACTATTTGCTATTCTTATCCTCAGATATACTGGTCTTCAGTCTCCACTCCTATGGTTTCACTCCCTTTGTAGAGCTTTCCTTGCCTCATTCCTTACCCTTGCTCTTGTTCATGTGTTCTTCCTGTGCGCATTTTTAACATCCTGTACCTACCCAGACTTGGACAAGTAACATTTTGCTGGTACTGTCTAATAGCTTAACTGCCTCCCATACTGCACATAAGCTTTATTTGCTTGTTTGTTCTTGAAACAGAGTCTCTCTTTGTAGTTCAGGCTGGCCCTGAACTCACTATGAAGCCCGGGAGAGCCTCAAAGTCATAGCAGTCCTCCTGCCTCTGCCTCCCAAGTGCTGGGATTACAGGTGTGAGTCACAACACCTGGCATTGTACTGTGTGGTACTGATTGCTGGTAGATGTGAGTGACCACAGCGGCATTGTTTATGTGGTTACAAGATAGAACTCTGGACCTTTCAGTTGCAAGGCAGGCACTGGAACCACTGAGCTAGATCCCTGGCTCCCAACCTGCATATAAGTTTTTTGAGAGCAGGGACTCTTTCTGTCTTGTTCACTGATATATTTCCAGAATCTGGCTCAGAAGAGATGCTGAAAACAAATTATTGTATGGATCAATAAATGAATAAACAGGTGATATTTATTCTCAGTGGCTACTGCCTGGTCCTTTGACATTACTGGTCCTGATCCCTTCAAATTTAACAAATACCCTGTTCAGGGGCAGCCTGTCCCAATTCTGCTCCTCTTTCATTGGTCCTGTTATAGTTTCTGTCTTATATTAAAAATGTCCTTTCAGAAAATAATTTGATAAACTCATTCTTAAAGGACTGATACAAACAAGTGCCTCGAGAAGAGACATTGTGTCTAGGTCATTTACCCCACCTAATGTCCTGTACAGTGTCTGGCTCAAAGACCCTAAGTGGGTATTTGTTGAATAAATTGTTGATGGTAGTACAAGGTCTGAGTTAATCCAAACAAACACATCTCTAATTGTACAATTTCTGACATCAGAGGACTAAGTTGTGAAATAGTTTTAGAACTCCCTTCTTCGTAATTACAACTGTTCACTGGTCCATAGGGCAGTTTTGGCATCTCAGGGATCAGGGGAAATAACAAGAAATTTTAGTGTAACCTGAATTAAAACAGATATGAAAATTCAAGAAAGCAGCTTTTTGTGAGAGTTTGCTATCTTTGTAGCTCCCCTATTTTGCAAATGTTTTTCTACTCTTCGAGTGCTGATATCAGAGTTTTTCAGTGTTCATGGATAAGCTTGAGGGCTCAGATTGTGAACTCTGATCTTGACTCTGCTTTAGAGCCACTTCTATCAGCTGTGGCCAAGAGAGAGGACATTCAGGTTCCAGTGGTGTAGACCAGAGCCTTCCTCTCAGGCCACAACCTGTCAGTCCAGCCAGTACCTCTTTCACTTACTGGAACCCAGGGGCTCTCCATGTCAGGGGTTCTCAGTTATCAACAGTGCCACGTGTTACCACCTACCCTTCTTTTCTTCTTCATAGTAGACTTTAGGCTTTCCCAGTCTCCTGATGCTGGGTTTTTATTTTGCCACCACTGGAAATGATGTCAATATTGGCAAAGAAACTTCCTACACTTTCAACCTAACAGAGAAGTTGGTCATCTCTCGTAAAGGTTTCCCAATTCTTTGCAGCCCTTGGGAGGGCTGGAGAGCTGATCTAACTACCACCATTAAAGTTTTCCTAGTTATCAGTTCAGAGAGAGCCTTTTACAATAGAAGAGCAGAAGAGTAGGTAGGGGAAGTGGGAAGAATAACGAACATTTCTTCCCAAACCTGTAGCATTTAAGCTTTGCTTCTCCCTAGGTGGAGTCTGGGCAGGACAAGGTAGATTAGCTATAGGGGTTTTCTCCCCTTTATCCTTGATTCTTGGGTAATTCTTCTTGGGCAGAAGTGACACAGTAGATTCTCAGCAGTATGAAAGTCTCTTGTCCTATGGAAAACCCCAAACCAAAGCCAGGATGCTCTTTTTTCCCTACTTCTCCTCTTTACCCAGAGTGCTTGAGAAAAATACTTTTTTCTTGAGTCTCAGTAGTTCTGAACCCCTCACCTCCACCTACTTTGCTCCCACTGCCAAGGATATATGCATACTGCCTGAGGTCATTTGGTCTTGACCTCTGAATGCCTCCTTTCCCAGGCAGCCAGCCCACCTGGGCCTGAGTCCATAAGGTCGCAGAAGAGTTCCAGGTGGTCTAGCCTGTAGGGTTACATACATGAACTGTGCATTAAGATCGTCCCCTTGGCCAAAACCACTCCTGCACTAAGTGAGAGCAGGGAAATTGTCTAAGAGCCACAAACTTCTCAGTCCAAAGGGTGACTACAGATCTCTTCCTTTCTGGATCGTACCACCAGCCCAGGGATGGGCTGTGACGAATATTTGGCCTCGGGCGATGCTGAAGCCCAGGGAAAGCTCTGGTTGCATGTGTGTTTTCTCACAGAATTATAAAGCCCGGCAGCTCTCGTTGCCAATGGCTGTGGAGAGTTTCTGTGTTTTTCGACTATTCATTAGTGATTACATACCCCCTGAACACCTGCAAGACCAATTCATAAAGCAAGCATTCATGAGCTTTGGCAAGGGCTCCATGGGAACTGCAGGGTACGGGGCACAGTCATTGTATCTCCAGATAAAAAACATTCTCTTACCAAGAAGGCCTCTGAAAATAGGAGCAGGCTGCAATTTCAGTTCAACACCATGGGGTATTAAAAAGAAAAGTGTTACTTCACCTCGCCTCTTTATAAAGTCAGCTCACTGTGGGGCTGTGGCATTCCTGGATAAATCCTCTTTCAAGACCCTTTGGAGTGAGAAGAGGGGAACGGTGGGCACTGTGTGGATTGTGATGGGGACAGCCTGGCCGTTGGTGCCTTGTGGCATGCTTTCCTGCACGTTACACTGATTTACAGCAGGATAACAGGAAGCCTGGAGCCTGGGTGGCCTGCTGTGTAATTCTGGGTGACATATTGCTCCTGCCACTTATAAAAATGGTGCCATGATTAATCCAAAAAGGCCAACAATAATAAATAACCAACGAAAAAATAACATCTTTATACAAAATTTGGGATTGGCCTTAGCAGGATTCAGTTTCACTTTATATTCTAAGTGTACTCTATTAAATTACAGAGGGGCAGAGGCTGGAGCAGTAAGGCTTCTAAAGACAGTGGCTGGTGGAGTCTGAGCAGGAAATGGGCAGAAAAAAAAGAACATTCACAAGGACTGCAGGTACCATTTTACAGAATGGAAACTCTGAGACTTATCTGAGTGCCTGAAAAATCTACGGTCTTGAAAACAAAAATATTTCATTTGTAGAAGTGAGATGAACTTTATTTTGATCTACTCTTGGGTGCTATTGACCTGCTACCATGATTGAGTAGGATTTCTCTTGAGTGTGAGTGTGTGTGTGTGTGTGTGTGTGTGTGTGCATGCACATGTGTGTCTGGGCAGGAGTAGGGGCTCCACATCTTCCCTCCACCAGTCGGACAGCCTCCAGTGCTCAATTAGCCCCCTGAAGTGCCTCATTCCCTGAGAACAGCTTCTACACTGGGAGAAATGGTGCTCACAGTATGTTCTAGCCTCACACGTATAAACACACATCGTCACCAATTCACTTTGGTTAGAAAGTGCTTTTAATGGGACATCTGGCTCTCTTCCACTCTTTCTTGTCAAGGCGAAGTAGGTTTGCTTGTGAATACTCTAGTAACCAAACGGATGTCTAGAATCTGGCCAGGTAGGATGAGTTTTGTTTTTCATTACTGATTTAACAAGTCAAAGGGGTAAAAATAAATGGTCGAACCTAAGCAGATAGTGATAATTTTCATCCACATCACTACTGTGAAGTGTGTGCCCTTACTGCTGGGTGCATGAGGGAAGCTGTGACCAATGATCTGCTATGGACAGAAGACATCGGTGACAGGGATGGACTGACTTGTAACCACTTAAACATCTTGCTCTACTTTTACTGAGGGAGGCAGAAGGGCCCTTCCACTCCACAATGGCTGGGATGATGGCATCTGGTGCTAATCTCTTTGGGTTCCAATCACAGTTCTGATGCTTACAAGTTCTCTGACTGGGACTTGTTTTTTTAACCTCACCACTTTTCAGAGGTGGAGGAACTTCCTCATCAATAAATAAATGGCATAGTAATAGTCGCTCTCTTGAGAGGCTTATTGCAAGTATTAATTAAACAAATTAACGTGTGCAAAGCACTTCAAACAGTGCCCAAATACATAAATGTTAACTGGTTCCAGTTAAATTAGCAAGATCATTGGCTATTGATGAAGGATTGCTTATATTATCCATTTCATTCCTAGTAATAATTGCTATACTCCAGGTTTAAAAATCACAATTTATTAAGTACTTACCAAATATTGTGCATGGCCCAACTCTTTTAATACTTACAATGGCCCTTTATTTTGCAAAACAGAACACTGAGATTAGACAGTATAATTAGAAGATCACACAGCTAATAAATAGTAGATCTAGAATTCAATCCAGATCAAGCCCAGTGATGGTGGTTTTAATCAAACTTCTCTGCCTGTATTTGCCTTAGAAACAGTAGTTAGAATATTTTGTTCTCTATTCTTCTTGCAATTATTCTTAGGATCCCAATTCTTAGGTATTGGTGAAAACTAGTGAAGTCTTGTGCTCATGTAACAGTACTCTACGTGTGTAGACCCTGCTCAGTAGGCAGACAGCATCCATTTCTAGACTCAACTCAACTTGAATCCATAGGTACCACTATGCTTTACTGCCCTGTGACTGCTTAGTCTCAGTTTTTCTCATCAGTAAAGTGAAAATAATAAAAATCTATCCTGAAAGACCTTTCCCAGATATAAACAAAGTGACAGATTCTGGAGAACTGGTACATGCTTGTCACTTACTAAAGGTATATTTTATCATTAACCGCCAGCTCCTCATACAGGTTCATTGCTTGATTTGAAGAAGCAAACACTGACTAATAAAATCGGAAAAACTATGAATTTATAGTACTAGTTGCTACCTCAGACACATAAAAAATGGTTATCTACTTTTATCTTCTAGTTAGCAAAGTTATTTGAAGCAAATTTTCACTTATATAATTCAGTTTGTTCAAACAGTCAGACCAGTTATCTGCACTGCCTATAATGATGGGATTGTTTTAAGGTGGATATTCCCTCAGCTTCTCCGTGTGCTGTGTATGAAGGTAGCCATCTTCCGAAATGCTTGAAAAGAGCAACTAGATTTCATAAGAGCATTCCTTATTCTCCTCTTCACATCACCTGTTAACTTAAGGCTTGATTCAGTCCTGTCTGTCCACAGCGTAAATTCTACGTGGCAACAATGGAGAAGGTTGTCAGTAGCCTAATGATGAAACTCTGGATAATTTAAGCAGGATAAAAAGCTTGCTCTTTTCTGGATGATCTGGTTAATTATCTGGTTAAATTAGGTTAAAACCTTTTTGTCAGGGTCTCTAATTATCTGGAAAACCAGGTAACTGTGTCCTTTTAAGAGCTTTTAGGGTTGAATTATTCATTGACATAACCCAGCAGGCTGGGAAGATTCCCAATTCTTCACCTGCCTTTTTTTTTTGCATACTTTTGGATAGAAATTCTTTAGCTTTTTTTATTTACTGTTTCTTGTGGATGCAAAATATTCAAACCTTCTCCATTTTTTTTACACAAAAGAGAGAACCAACTTAGAGCTGTGAGGATATTGGTGCTCAACTTGGAAGATTGGTAGCAAATTTTCCCGAGAGACACAAACAAACACTTACATAACCAGAATATCAATGAGCTCTTTTTAGAGGCAACACATTAAAATGCAAGGCAGGAGATAATGAGATAAGCAGCAAGTAACAGGTTTCTTAATTCTAGCGTGAAAGGAGACAGGAAAAAAACAGAGCAGAAATCCTCCCTAAAGGAGCTTATCCCAGGTCTCTGCTGAGTTTGGATTAAGCTTGTTGGGGGAGGGTTTTGGGATGTTTCTTTCCAGTGACCTCAGTGACACCGAGGAAAGTGCAGAGACTACCTTATCGGTGACGGGCAATATAAAAATCTGCAATTTAGTCTTTCTCAATTCCTCGTTTATGTCTCTTTCCTACTAGCATATGCCTGTATTGAATATAGGGCATCTCTTCTGGGTGTGGCTTTTTCCTGACTATTCTGGAGAAACAAAGGTTGCCATTTTGTGAGAGCAGACCCTGTACCAGCCACTGCACTGGGGGCTTTGATCTCAGTGAATCCTTACAGCAAATCCTCTGAATGACATCATTGCCCTCTGGTGACAGAGAAAGATCGAGTCTCTAGGGTTATTGCTCAAGGAATCAAACTCAGGTTACTTGGATCGCAGAATTAGGGCTTTTAACCACTGCTGCCTTCTGAACCAAAATGTTACCTAGACAAATGACATGCTGACTGTGTTTCAATCAAGAATAAGAGCGAAATAGAATAAATAGGCATCTGGGACTGCTTGGTAGAAGCACAGTTGGAAGAACATTTGACTTTGAGTCATAAAATGTAATTATCAGGATATTGTTGCCTTTACCTGTGTGGCTTTGGGCAAGTTTATTTAACTTTTCTGAGCCAATTTTTTCATGCCTAAATATATATATCTATATATATATCTATATAGATATATATTATATATGTTAGTTTATATGTATTATATTATATATAATATATATAGAGAGAGAAAGAGAGAGAAAAGAGTGAAAGGATGTGTGTGTGTGTGTGTGTGTGTGTGTGTGTGTGTGTGTGTGTGTTTCAGTGATAATTAATAGGGAAGCACAGGACTTCACAATATACATAAACAAGCAAGTAAATACAAAATAACATGCGCAGTCCTGGAATTATTTACATAATTTAAAGTTTATTCCCTTTCTATTTTCACTGTTATAACCTTTATTTAGACCTCATCTAAAGGACATCTGAAACATTCTTTATCAAATTTACCTGTCCCCATGCTTGGTCTTTAAATTTATACTGTAAATCTAAAAGTGATTTCTCTGCCTAAAACCTCTCTGATATCTCATTGACTGGGGAAAAAATCCAAATTCCTTGCTGTAACATGGGCCTATAGCTTTCCATGATTCAGGCTCCCATTTTCTTGATAAGTCCCTAGTCCTCATGCCTATTTTTCCTTATGCTTATTATATTGAGCTACTTGTAATTCAAGTGAATCACAATCTTTTCTGCTTTTAGGCTGTCACTCATGCCATTCCTTCTTTTTGGAATATGCCTCAGCTCAAACACCACCTCTGTTCTGATTCTGCCTTCTCTCATTCCTCAGTCTAGAAAGTGCCAAACTCATTCAAATAATTCAGAACTAATAATATAGAAATAGGGTTTAAAATGGTCCCTGAAACTAGAGATCTTCAGTAAACTCATGAGTGAACTCAGTCCTTTACAGGGGAGGAAAGACAACAGGCTTAGAGGAATTTGCATTTCCCAACATGGCCGTATAATAATTAAAATAACAGACGGTTGCTCTACTGTACTGTCCAATATCAAGGTTAAGATCCTATAACTGGATGGTTCACCCAAACTGCTTTCAATTTTCTAGGCATTTGGCAGTTGTGGAAAGATCAGTGTTTACTTACAAGTACAGTGGACTCCCAAGTTACAACCAGCCTGACACACACAAAACTTGGAAGATTCATCTGCATCTTGTTTTCTATTGCAAGTCTCCTGGTAAATATCCAGACTTCAGCTGTATTAACTTAAAATCAACTTGAGTTACATTCAGCCTTCAGGAACCAGTTCAATTCTTAAATCAAGGGTCCATTGTATTAGTTACTATGTTAGCTGATTTTATACATTTTATACTTAAATGGGCAAGGTTTAAAAGAGGAGTGGCACTTTGCATATAGTGGTACCTTGTTTCATGACCTTAATTCTTTCCACAATTCTGGTTCCAAACTGAATTGGGCAAGAACCTCATCAAATTTCCCCATAAAGTCAACCTTGAACCTAACCATCGAATTTGATTTTATTTTTGTCCAATTCATTGTGCAACCAGAATGGTGGGAAGAACTAAGTTTGTGAAGCAAGGAACCATTGTATTTAATTAAACTGACAACTTCTACTTGTAAGGTAGATTGCCTTGATCACTTTCTTCATCACTGGGACAAAATACCCAACCCCACAACTTAACGGAGGAGAGGTTTGTTTTGACTCAGTTTCAAAAGTTCAAGCCAATGTTAAACACCGAAACAGTAAGGTGAAAGAACCTGAGTAGAGGAAAACTATTTATATAATGGTGGCTAGGAAGCAGAAAGAGAAAGGAGACCGGAAAGGGAGATACATCCCTTTAGATGATTTCCCTAATGACCTGACTTTTAAAATTAAACTCCACTTTCCAATAATAAGTTAGCTCTATTTCCCTGATGATTCAGTCATCTTCTAAAAGCCTTACCTCATGAGAGTCCTCTAGATGCAAACTATAATATTCTTTCCTTGGCCTCCAAAGATTTACACCTATAAATATCTATCTATCTATCTATCATCTATCTATCACTTTGTGCAAAATTCATTTAGTCCACTTCTAAGAATTGCCAGTGTTGTAATAATTCCATTACTACTGAAAAGTACAAGTCCAAAGTCTTCTCTGAAATTCAAGATAAGCTATTAGCTATGCATCTTTGTAAAAATCAAAAAGAAAGTTGAATAGTGCTGACATATAATGGCACAGGGTAAAAATTCTCATTTCCAAAGGGAAGAATCTGGAATAGAAACCAATGAGACCAAGGCAAGACTGAAATGCAGCATGACAAACAGTGAAGTCCTGGTGTTCAGCAACAGGGATAAGATGTGAAATCCAAATGGCGTGAGCATCTCTCTTTCTGTGGCATTGCAGGTTGAAACACCCAGAGACTCTCTGTTGGGGCTATCTTTGTTTATTGCTTCTGGATTCCTCAGAGATTTCTCATATTTGGCTTCTCCATTCACCTGGGGTCTTCACTGCACTGTTGGCTTTACTGTCACAGCTTCATGCATTGTGTTCTTTTGGGGACACTGTCTTGCCTCCCAGGTGTTGTTCTGAAATCTGAGTGGAAGACTGTTTGACCCTCACAACTCTTGCATTCTGCATCCCTGAAAAGGCACCATCACCTGGTTGTTGATAAGGTCTGTCACCAGCTTGAGCAGAAGATGGACCCCCTGAGATCATGACTGCAGTGGTCTCTGACTGTTTGTCTGTCTGAGCACTGTGAAATGAATCCCAGCAAACCAACTCCTCAGCCAGCCCTTTTGGAGGAGTGTATTCTGGGGCTGTCTTCTCAAAACAAAGTCTTTCACTTTTGGACCCTGGAGCCTCTGATACGGGATGTATTGTTTATTCCATTGATGCCCTTAAGGCATCCTTTTTACTGTCCTGACATAAAGTAGTTGGCTTTTAAAAAATGCTGATCTTTTTAGCAGCCAACTTCTTCTCTGCTTCAACTTTCTAGGTATTTTCTTTTTAGCAGGACTAAAAGCTTTTTAAATGAAAAATTTACCCTTTTTCTCAGCATAGATTTCACTAAAAGCGATGAGCAATGCCCATGCAGCAGCCTAAGGATGTCTTTTTGAAATTTCTCTCACTAGATTAATGTGTCTCCCACCCTGACATCAGTCTCCCGAAAAGTGTCAGGACATGAACAAAATATAGATAAATCTTCTGCCTGATCATAACACCCTGTAGTCCAACTGCCAATGGAATTCTTTTTCTCAACTGAAACTTCTGAGCCTGGTCATTACAAACTGAATTTCTATCAGCATTTTGCTCTTCTGAGCTCTGATCAATATTTCACATCAAGCTACACTTACAGCATGTTAGAGCTTCTCTAGCCACCATCTCCAAACCTTTCCAAAATCCTCCTGTGAATCAGTTCCAAAGGTTTCTAAACTTCATGAGCAGGTCTTCACAGCAATGGCCCCATTTCTCCGGTATGAAAAATCTGTCTGGAACACAATAGCAAAATTTAAAAGAAGAAAGGTTTATTTTGGCTGAAAGTTACAGAAGTCTGGAAGGCTAAACACAGAAATGGAATGATAGAAGGGCATGGGTAGAGGAAAGCTGCTCACACGATATCAGACCAGATTGGTGCATTCAGGGTGGTGTGACTGTAGGCTGCTCACATAATATCAGATGAGATCAGCATGTTCAGGGTGGATATGACCACAGACCGCTCATATAATATCAGCTAGAAAACAAAAGAAGAAGAAAGGAGTATATCCCTTCAGGTCACAACCCCAGGGACTTCCCTCTTATGATCAGACTCTCTTCCAACACCAAATAAGCTATATCACCCCCACAATTCAATCACCTTCCAGAATTTCTGCTTTTGAGCATAAAAGGCTCTTAGTGAATATCTACATTTAAACTATAGCAGTGATAATTTATTAATCTCCACATTAATTTGCAGATGAAAAACTAACCCCCTAAATTTAAATGGGATAAATGGGGTGCTTCTTTTGGCAATAGTACCAGAAACAGCCTCTCCTAGCCCTAGTTTGTTGTCACTGAGCTCTTGTATACTTCTCACTGCTTCCTGTAACTCTTCACAACCAAAAGTTTCAAGGACCAAAAACATGATGTGCCAGATACTAGTTGGTAAACTTTTTGGCTATACAACTTGGTTTTGAAGACAAGTCTCTGTCTTAGGACCTCAGTATTTTGAAAAGGTCAGTTTTATGAGGGAAATATTTTGTGTTTTTTTTCCTATCCATTGTTTGGTGATAGGGAGAAAAGCTCTGTATGTTTTAGATATAATTGAATTTTTAAAAGTGCTTTGAATGTTGATTACAGAGTGTAATCATTTCAGTGCTTAAAAGACATTGACATTTTGGTCTCAATCGCAGAGCCTCCAGTTTAATTGGTCTGGGGGTTAACTCGAACACTGGGTTTCTTGCAGTATCCTCATATGTTCCCAGAATATAGCCTTGACTTCTATTAGCTTCAAAGGACTCACAGGAGAAACTGGCCGTGTCTTGCTCAGGTGGGTGTTCTGAAGCTCTGAGGAGAAAGTCAGAATGAGAACAAAGAGAAAGGAAGTTGAAACATAAGAAAGTATGCTAAATGGAGATTCATTATTAACCAAACCCAGCAAAAGAGGGAAAAGATATTTTCATTTCTGCCAATGGCCATATGTAAGTGCCTATGGGGAAAACATATCCATAGCTTTGTGACTGAACCGATAATTCATATCTAATTCAGAAGCTGACATTGTTGGATTACAGCTCTACAGCTGTTCTCAGTTGAAGTCCAGCCTCTCCCAATGGGTCTGATTGTAGCAACATGTCTCATTTATAGATCTCATATGTGGGGACCTGGAAACCTAAATTAAAACCTTGTGCATGTTACTTTGGTGTATTCAATTCAAAAGAATTTTGCCTTCTCCAAATGGGCCATTCCCATGTGAGAGGGGAAGAGAGAACACAATGGAAAGGAAACAGATCTTTTATACTCATTCCTCCTATTTTTGGTAGGAGGTCTTGGCACAAAAGTAGTTGTGAAATAAATTCTAATAAACCTTGGTCGGCTTTGGTATGGGCATATGTGAAAGGGAAAAGAGCAAAGGGAAAGAAAGCGACCCCAAATATTTCAGTTATTTCAGTTAGCTTCCTCAGAGAATATTCTCCTATAAAAGAAGAGAAAGAGCCAGGGCATGAGGGAAGAGAGCACGGTTGGAGAAGTTCCCAGAAGTGATTTTTAAGCTGTTTTTTATAGGATGAGCAGTGGGATGAGTGGGGAGGTAGCAACACAGATAGAGAGAGCAGAGGACAAAGATAAAGCTGTGTGAAAAGATGCCCTATGCTTGGAGCTTGATGACTAGAAAGACATGAAGAGAATGAAATGCGAGGGATCATATGCAGAACCCAGTGGAATGGTGGGGTGTGGACAGGAGAGGAAGTCACGCTGAGTACAGACTTTATTGTTAAAGAAATGAGGTGGGGGGAGTGCCCCTTAATAAGCCAAGGAACGATATGCTCATTATTAGCCTTGACAAGAGGTGTTAAAGAAAGGAAACTGCTCAAGAGGTGGACTCAAGTTGAGATATCTATACCGGTCCAGATGGAAGATGAAAGAGAAATGAGGAAAGATATTTTAGAGGGAGAAATCATATCTATGACTAACTGGATCTTGGAGAAAAAGGATAATAACAGAGGTCAGAAGATGATGATTTTTTTTTTAATGCTTCACGGGGCCACGATTCTCTGCCTATATTGTTTCCCCCATTGTTTAAATAATGAATTCAATTTTAGGAATAGTCCTTCTCTCAGCCTACAACCAAATATTTTCTTCCTGACATGATTACAAAATCAAAAGCTAACCCTAACACTTTGCCCTCCTGCTGTTACTTTAACCATTTCTGTTTCATGCTACTATGAATGTGCTGTTTGAAAAGAAAAAAGTTTTATATGCAAAATAGATAGGTCCAAAGCAAAAACACAGGCTGTTCTTTCTATCCACCCCCTAGTCCCATCCTATGTAACTGTAATTAATTTCTTACATACACATTTAAAAAGAGCTTACTCTATACTAAGTACTGTGCTAAGTACAAGGGAGTAGTCCCAGGGCCAAAATGAGAAGGTCTGTTAGTATACCAGGAATGTGGGGAAGACCAAGAAGATTGGATTATTAAGAATGGCCTTATAGAGGAGGAAACAATTAAAACATAAGTCCTGAAGGGAGTAGAAATTTTGAGTCAATGTTATACGTGAGAGAAATTGCAAAAGGGGAAGAAAAAGAACTAGAAGAAAATTATAGATTGGGAGATATGTTTGTCCTAGTGGTTGACCAGATGAAAAACTGGAGAAAGACATTTGGGAGGGCAAGTTTGGGTCACAGTAGTGTTATAGGCTTTGATTTGCTTCATAAGCATCTATCTCAGTCTGGCAGTTTTTGGCTGATCCATTTGCGCTTTGTTCTGAACTGACTTGTGACCCATACAGTGCACCAGAAAATTGAATAAATAGGACTTGATGGCTTCCTCTGGTTAGCACATTGTGACCAGTAACTTATTTTTGAATGAATGGGTAGGCAATTTAATTTCTAGTATTGGTCTCATTAGCACATTGCTCTAACCAACTCAAGTATAGTTCACAGCCTCTTTCCTTTTGCCTGGGGACCTAGTACAATGCATCTTCATAAATAAGAGACCGTTCTGGAATATTTGTACTAGCTAAGTGAAACACATTTGTGTTCTCTCCCTTTTTACCTTTGCTTATGTGGCTTCCAAGTTTGGAAACCACAAGTTTGCTCACCACAGTATCACATACTTACGGCCTCAGGTAGGAAGTGCCACACCAGATAACCATATTCTCTTTCTGTGAGACAACTTGCAGTTTAAGGGGTGAATTAAATGTGAATGAGAAGAGTGTAGTGACAAAGAGTATGAGGATCTGAGTAGTGGTTTGTGGTTGTAGGGTGGCCGAAGTATTCCCAATTGAATCTCCATAATATGGTAGTGGTTAAGGACTTTTTTTCAAAGCCATCATGTCCTTGTAGTAGAAAAAGTGTGGTTTCAGTTGGCCTCAAATTTTGGTCCAACCGAAAGGCTGGTTTGTGAATGCCATCTCTTTATGCCCTGATGTCTATCTGCACACATGGGTGTGCAGCTTGGGTTAGATTCAGACACATCTTGTACTTTTTCCTATTCGTTCTACCTACCACCTGGTGTGCTTTGAATCCAAGGTTTATATGTTCATGTGTTGATGATACTGGGAGGTTGGGTGTTAGGAGGTAATTAGGATCAGAGAGGTTTTGAGGCTATGGCTCTATGATGGCATTAGTATCTCTGTTGGAAGAGAAAGACAAACCCAAGCTGGCATGCTGGCTCTGTCTTACCTTTTGCGATTCATTCTGCTTTGTTATGTTGTAGCAAGAAGGCCCTCACTAGTCACTCTCCTCTTTGACTTTCCAGGCTCTATTACCTGGAGCTATAATATTTAATATTTAATATTTAATATTTATAAAAATAAATATTTTTAAATAACTAAATTATCCAGTGTATAGTATTCAGATATAATACAAGAAATGGTTTAAGACAGCATCTCAGGCCAAATTCAGTATTTTCCATCCACATCACTCCAGTATACTGAGACTACTACTCATTTCAAATTCATAAATTTCATTGTTTCTACCTCTCACTTGCAAGTAATTACATGTTATCTTGCTAAATCACTTACAGTGTTATATGTTGATCATTTAACTCTTGTACTGTTACTTAAATTCTATATAATTATGCTTTGTTCCTGTAGATAGGTTGCAAGATCTTTAGGAGCAAGGGTCAGATCCAGTGTTTCATTCATTATATAATAATGAAACTTGCATTTCTCTAGCATTTAGCGCTTAGAAATCCCTTGCACATACATTACTTTATTTGAGCTTCACAGTAATTCTGTCAGTTCTGAAAAGCAAGTATTATTAGTATCCTAATATCTCAGATGGAAAATCCTGGAGTAAGACATATTAAATGATTTGCCTCAATTTACACTGGGGACACAGGAAGTGCTCAATAAGTATCATTGATTTATCTGTTCATTATATTCTAGCTCAAACCCATAGCGAGCCTGATGGTTTAGGCAATAGGATTTGTGGATTGGGGAGATGATTGGCTGTCAATACATTCTGAATTCATTGGCTTCATATGCAACTGTTTTACCCCTTTTGAGAGACATTTAATGAATCAGGAGAATACATATGATGAATCATATCACTCACATCAACTATTCCCTCTTCTTTTCCTCCAAAGAAAGCTTCAGGTGATCTTTTTGCGGCTCCATCTCTCCCTTTCATACTGCCTATAAAGACACAGGTGGGGGTAGTGAAACTGTAGGTTTTAAATTCTTCTCTCCAGATGTCATCGATTTAGTTCTAGCAATATTAGTCGGCAGCCATATTAGATTTTAGAAGTGTGAGGATTACTTAAAACCATATGACAGAACTGTTTTACTTATGGAACCAAATGTTGAAAAAGACTTTGGTAGTAAAAGTGGTGCAACAAAAATGTAATTCGTTATGAGGGATCTAATATCTTTTATAGTTCCAGGAGTCTGTCAACCTAGAAAAGACAAAAGTGCATAGTACTTGTTAACATTCTCAGTGTGCATACAGTCCTTCCTACCCAAGTCTGGGTAACACAAAGTGAATCTAAAAGTTGAGCAAATTAGCAATTCCTACGCCCTTTGCTGCTATTCTGTCTTTGGTGTATTTAGATGAAAGTTTTCAATTTGTCTGAATTACCTGCAAAGCTGTAAGGATAAATGAGGTGTGAAAACACTTTGAAAGTAGAGGATTGCTTTGATGCATCCAAACTCAATCTAAACAGAATCCCCAGCACTCTGCAATCCAAGAAGAAAGAAAGATGACAGTGATTAAAATAAAATTGGGAAAGAGGTAAGAGATTTGAACTGACCCAGGGTACATCCCTGGGTCAGAGACAGCTGTGGTACAGAAAGGATTCAGCTCTGTTGCTCATAGAAGGTTGGAAACCCAATCCTCACTTACTAGGAGTGTAACTGGGAATGATTCATTAGATTTCTTGGAGAGTGTTTTCTTATCAGTAAAATGGTGATAATAATGCTTGTCTCATAGGGTGGCTGTGAAGAGTAAATGAGATAAACTACAGGAAGGAGCTTTGTAAATTGAAAGGTGCTATCTGATGATGAGGGAACACAGTTATTTACAGCAGTATCTATAAGCTGTTGGCATGTACATTTAGGAAAGTATATTTTGGTTTGCAATGTTCCACTGGCTGGAGCATCAAAATGTTTATAATAATTAAGAAAAGTTCATTTATGGGTATTATTTACTGGTTTAGAAAGCAAAATAATTTCTTGGCAAAGTACGCCCACCACATCCTTGTAAGAGGTCCTTTGCCCTCTGCCAGGAAGGACCCTAAATGCTTGCTGTCTCTGGACATCTGTCCCCCTGGATCTGCCTGGCTCAGATGAAGCAAGGAGACTTTCCTCAATTTCTTTTGTAATCTTGTCTGTTCTCAAACTTCTCTCTTCTCTTGTGGAGATCTTTCTCAAACTCTCCAGGTAAAATTCTAACTCCTTCATAGTGATGTCATAGAACTTTAATCCCTTTATTTAACAACTGTACTATCGGTCAGAGTTCCTTGTCACAGATCTTTTCCTCATTAAGACTGCATGCTCTGCCAGGATTAAACATTTTGGTTCAGCTTGGTGCCCCATTGCGTGATGCACATATGGCGCAATAAATGGCAGTTGCTTGGAATGTCTCAAGGTGCCATTGGGACTGAATCACAACAAACCCTGATTCCTGAATGATTCATTCTTAGGTCCTTCAAAAAGAATTATTGGCTGATTGCTTGATTTTCAGCAAAGATATTCAGAAAAAGATTCCTAATTAACTATGTTGATCACATCGTTTCATCTAGCAGATCATTTCATTCTTGGAGCATTGCGGTCACTAGAAGTTATAATGCCAGGAGTCTTTCATGTTCAGTTTTTATTTCTAAGTGTATTTTAGTCTGATTTAAAAAGTAGCAGATGCCCAAGTTGGAAATTTTGAAGTATACATAAAGGAGAAAATGATAGCACTACTATACAGAGGTGCTCCGTTCTCAAAATTGCATATGTAACTTTTGAGATTAAATTTCAACATATAATTTAAGTAGACCACCAAAAGATTTATCCAAATTTTAAAATTCTGAAAAAAAATATTTTTAGTGACTACATACTGTTTCATAATATAGATAGACTACAAATTACTAAATTATAACCTGTTACTGGTCACTTAGATCAGGTCCAAGTTTATATTATTAAAGATAATTTGTACTTGAAGATATTTATTTATTTAAAAAAACCCTATGTTTCACATAGTTTCCTTAGGCTAGATATGTTAGTAGAAAGAGAATCACTAAAGTATAAACACTTAAAGTTCTAAATTTATTTCCAGAAAGATTGTACCAGTTCTATGTATTTTCATCAGTGGGTATTGGAATGTTCATTACATTGTATTTATTTTATATTTTGTCATGTGCATTATTTTGTTAACCTAATTTTTTAAAAAGAGGGTATTCTCAGATCAGCGTCATTTTAACACATGATATCTATTTAATGCTACTGAATTACTCAGAGCATTTTTGTGAAAGTATAAATGTTATCTTCTGAACTGATGATGCAGTGGCATGAATAGGACCCTGATGTGTGCTGCATTACCTCTAAATCTCATGGGTGTAAAGTAGAATCCAAGAATGAGCTCTTTCAATTATTATTACTTTTCAAGAAACAAGAGCAGAGACATATCTGAGATGAGTATGCTACAGCAAATTAAGAAAAATAAAGTACATCAGAGTGATGTAAAGAAGTATATTAAAACTGAAGGATAAATCATAGATACATCAAAAATGGAAGAGACTTGGTTTCACTGCATCATCGATATTGTGAATTTTCCCCCTCTCTGGTGAATTACAAGGTCAAAACTGGATTAATATTTTTTACATACATCTACATATATATTTTACATAAACATACATATGTATATGAATATATGTGCATATATAAATAGGTACAAATGTAAAGTATTTTCTGAATTTCCTTTAAACGTTTTACACAATTATTATATTTATTATTTTTACATGGTTATTATTTTTGCATGTATGAAATGAACAGATGTTTTCAGAATACATATCTTTTTTGGAAAATGCCTCAACAGTGAAAATTATTGAATTTATATCAAAAAACCCATTGGTGATGGTCAGGACAGGAATGTAAGGTGGTGGTCAGTAGGAACTCAAACAGATTACACAGTCTAACTCTTTGTTTTATAAGGAAGGAAACTCGAGTTGATCAACAGTAGTAAAAACTGTTCATAGAGAATTTGCAGGGTAGTATCAGAGACAGGTCTCAAATCCAGCTCTCTTGATTACTACATACTAAATTATTCTGCATCACAAAAATAAATGTTATTAGCAGTGCTAATAAATATCTCATATTGGGCTGGGGAGTTAGCTCAGTGGTTCTGGTGCCTGTTTTGCAAGCACAAGGACCTGGGTTCAATCCCCGGTAACCACATACCATACTGGGTGTGGAGACTCATGCCCAGCAGCAACCAGTACCACACACAACAGTGCTGGCTGTGGTGGCTCATGCCTGTAATCCCAGCTCTCAGGAGGCAGAGGCAGGAGGATTGCTGTGATGTGAGTTTGAGGCTGAGCTCAGGGCCAGCCTGAACCACAAAGCGAGACCCTGTCTCCAAAAACCTGAAAAAAAAAAAAAGAAATATCACAGCAAAGTCAGTTGTAGTAACTAAAACACCAAAAGGACATATATGAGAGAAACATCCTCCACTGGTCACCAAGACTGCCAACTCTAGCAGATCTTTTCCACCTGCAACACTGTATGCTATCATAGGGACTCATCAGAGTGAACTCATCAGAAATTTGAGATTTATTTTGTCTAAAATAATAAATACTTTTTCCACTCTAAATGCATCTTGTGTAACTATCATTAATAAGGACAAAATTTTGGTTACAAATGGTATGATTTACATAAAAATATTACTTAGCACTGATGGGCTTGTCTCTGGGAAAACATGCACCAAATGCTCAAATGATTGGGGGCTTGGTTTAGTAAAACAATGAAAAGGGAATGAAAACAATGATTCATATAACTTGGGAGTGGAATGGGAGGGTTCTTTAAAAAGCAGCATGAGGGTTTTGGGAGTTTTTCTTTTTAATCTTAAAAAATTAGTATTGATCAATTTCTCTAGATTTTTCATTTTGATTTACCATCTCTGAGTTAAAACTTATTGTAAAGTTAAGTTGACCAAAATGGGTCCTGACCCTCAGATCTAGTCTTTTGCTTTATCTGGATAAGGACACGTCTCACATCTCTCTTGTAGGGGTCTGGAGTGTTTGATTCCCCAAAGAGAGGGAAAGAAGGGAAGCCACAAAATGCTAATATTTTCCTTATGTACAACTTGTTTAATTTAATTCCCAATTAAATGAGATGAGCCGCCCTCATCTCCACCTTTGCTTTTAGACTGGCCATTCTGATGGCCACTCCCCTAGGCTGCCCACTTACCCAGACACAGGAAGAATTAGTCATGTCCTAAGTTTCTTTTTATTGCACTTCTTAGGAATACCAGGTAATAAATCAACTGGCAAAGGACAGAAACAGAAAAGCAATATTTAAAATGAGTTATAATGTAAAAGAGGAGACCAGCTATTATGTTTTATCAGAGCCAACCACTAACAAGCATAATGTAATTCACAATGCTTAAACAGGGTGATTTTAATTGCAATAGTCATTAGGCTCACAGGATCATTAAATGCATTAAAGGAGGGAGCCAAGGAGCTATCATGAATGAAATAAAGCCCCCCCCACTTCATCTATTTAACTGGAATTGAACTTAGTCTGGGTCTCTGATACACTCACAACCCTTTGACTTCTTTTCCTCCTTTTCACACCACACCATAGCCCCAGTTAGCCCCCTGACCATTTAAGAGGAAATGAAGACCAGCAGAGGTATTATCAGACTGTAGTTTAAATTTTCTAACAGATTAAATATTGTCTAACATCACATTTTATAGCATTGTGAAGCTTGAAGTATAATCACTTGTTATTTATTTTTGATGTTTATTATCATCAGAAGCTTATATGAAAAACAAATACCTGTACACATAAAGTGCAGTTGCTATAATTATTAACAAAATGCAAATTTGGACTATGAAATTGGAAAAATTAGAAACAAAATATTTTTTCTCGTTAATAGAAAATGGAGGGAAACAGATTCCCTACATTTCTGGTGATACTGTACATTAATAAAGCTTTCTGAATGATTTGGTACAATATACCAAAAACTTAGATGCTATTTAAGCATGATGAGCCAGAAATTCTGTGTGTAGGGAGTCGCTAAAGACCATTAAGTTTTAATTCTGAGAATAAATGTAAAAAGAAATTAGAAATTTCCCACTCATCCCATAATAAGGAGGTGATTTATATAAAGTGCTATTTTAGAAATATACTTATTGAAAAGGAAAAGATGTTAGAAAATGTGGATCACAAAACCTTGTAAGTAGTTTTTGCAAAACCAAAAATAAACAGAAAAAACCCAACAACAACAAAACAAAGTAAAAACCCTTAGATGAAAAATAATCTACTTTCCATATAGTAAAATGTTGATTTTTATTCTTGCTTCTTTTTTTTCAACTTCATCTTTCAACATTAACACCCTTCACTCTGCTGCTCAGACAGGTTGGAACTCTTTTTTTTAAAAAATGACAATATACTTTCTTTTGCCATTTAGTGTATTGTGTCCACTTCTCTCCTGCCTCCCTACTTCAAGTTTTATCCAGAGCTCACATAAAATATTTCCTACTCCAAAGTTCTTTGTGGACCTCCCAAGTATGGGTTGAGTTTTCCTTAATGTGTTTCTATTCATAGCATACCCTTCTGCCATTATAATTAATTGATTATGTCACTTGTTCTATCTGTGAGAACAAAGCTTGTGTCTAGATCTGCATAACACTGGGTGTGATGTCTTCTTTTCATTGTAGTGACTATCAAACCTTCCCCTCCCCAAAAATGCATACTGTACTGTCATGGAGAGATGGAGTCTATTGCTTCTTGTTTGCTGAATCTGGGTTGTTATTGATGGTTCACTTTGGTCTTTACTATGTAGCACAAGGGATTCTGATGAAGTTCCAAAGTCTGCAGTTGGGGTTCTTGAAACATTTCCTCTGAGGAAAACAGTTATCACATAAGGAAGATGGCTATTGTGAGGTGATCAAGCTGTGTGGAATCCAAGCTAAGAAGAGGAGCCTGGACAATGAGGTTCCATGTGGAGAGAGGGTACAAGGATGCAGATGGAGAAAAGAAGGAGAGGCAGATGAAGAGGAAAATAAAAAGCACAACACAATAATTGTTTAAACCATTATGATTTGAGGGTAATTAGCTACATAGTAATAAGCCTCACACGTAGTGTACTTTCAATAAATATCTGTTAAAACAATGTGTGATGAGATTTAACTATTTTTTTTCCTGTTACTGTTAGGTTTTCTTTTCTTTTAAAGAAACAGTAAAGTTCCAGGAAATCTAAATTTTAAAATGATATGAGAAACACTGGTCATTTGACAGTAGAGTGTCTCTCTAATTTAAGCCTAGTTTGTAGAAATATCCTAAATTCTTCCAGGAAATGTGGTGTCTACACAATAACCTTTGTCTCAATGAGAGAAGTGATGTTGTCTCAAAGTCCAAATGTCATGGTGGAGGGACCTGGAAGGGTATTGTTGAATTTTAAACTCTCGATTTCTAGAATCTCAAATTGTTGTAGACAACCTCCATTTGTACCACTCAGCAATCCCTGAAGTTGATTCTTTGTTATTAAAGAAAGAGAAAACATTCTGCTTCCTTTAGCCACTCAGAGAACAGCTTAGGTTCTTATAGGAAATGAAAAATCACCTTTGTTCTAATGGAGTTTTCATCAGTTGGAGAGAAATGTCCATTGGCTCGTTATAATGTGTGTTTGTGTGTATGTCTTATATTAACTTTGTTCATATGAGAATTTTTTTTCCAGTCTGGACCACACCTACGTTTTTCCTTCAAGGCCCAGGAAGGGCAATTACTGTCAATGGTGTTTCTAGCCAGTTCATGCAACTGTGTCTACTATAAATTAGGTGTGCTGGATGGATGGAGTGAAATACTCTTTCGTGACAAGTGAAGGATTAACTAGATGATCTATGCTAACCCTTTTAGTTCAAGAATTCTCTGGTGTCATAGATTTTCACTTGGAGAGCTGAATGCTTTACAGATTGTTCTAAATCTAGCATTCTTTGATCCTGTTATTTTATAGATTTACTCACAGTCTAGATTTTTCTTTGAGACTAAAGTAAAATGATGGTTTCATAATTGGTAAATTAATTACATTCATAGCTTTGTTTTTTTTTAATGGTGGAAAAATATGGATGACATAAAATTTGCCATGTAAACCTTTGTAAGTGTATAATTCAGGGGTAATTGATGCATTAAATGTGTTGTATTACAAACACCACTATCTGCTTCTAGAACCATTTTACTAGTCCTGTAATTTAATTTTGAAAACATACACTCGAAGCTGAATTTTATTTATTTCTAGGTTTTAAATGGTTGATATGGCTAATTAACTGAGTTTGAAATAAGAACCCAAGCAAAATCCTGCATGGGTGAAATTTCTCAGAAATATACTTGCTGGAATGATAACACTGAGACAGATTTCTCAATGTAGCAGTCATGCCAGTGGTTTTCAATCTTCCACGAAGAGTTAACATCTAAAAGCTTAACAGTCATAACTTGTGACTCATTCAGATCATTTCAGGCCCTGGGAGTAGGTGAATGTCACAGTGTCTGTCTGTTCTGTTCTGCCTCCTTCTGCCAGTTGACCAAGCTGCCCTATTACATGGCTGGTTATGTGGGCTAATCTGAGTCAATCATGATACCCCTTGTCCAGCATATAGGGATCAGTCCTGGGAGATAGTATCTAAACTAGGGTAATCAGATTTTTTCCTTGTGATTCTTTTAAATTTTAGTTGAGAACAGAGAATCTTTATTTTTTACCTTGTTGTGAAAATTCAGGTGTATAGTTGGTGTAAACACAACTTGGGTACCTCATTCTATTAGGTAAAATGGTTTAGGAAAACACATTTAATCTTTACAAAGGAACAAAAGTGAGAGATGAAGAGAGAGATACTTTAGAGCATTTAACATTTGGTTTAGTTGTCTTTAAGGCCATATACACATCTACCTGTTCAGCTGTTGGATTATCACGATCTCTTTGCTTGAATCATTTTGAGTTGCATTTCTGACTCTGACAACAAAGAGTTCTGATCAATACAGTAGAACTTATGGTTGTAGCCAAAGTATATATTTTGACCAATAATACAGATGGTTAGCCATGGTTATGAACTTGTGACTTTATGGATTAAACACAAGGATACAGGAAGGCAGTGTTTCCTAAGTCCATGCATCTGTAAGCTCAACCACTGGTCCATCCATTTTACAACACTGTGGACATACATATATATGAGTATAAATTAATATCTTTTAAATGCTACCATCTTTTCCATTTTTTGAAATCCTGCTTGCCCAAAATAGCCAACATACAATTTCATTAGACAGACGGGACTTTATCTTAAACAGCAAAGAACCTCATGGTATTAGGTACTTATACAATTTGTCATGTGCTGGAGGGGCAGGCTATAAGCAGGACCTCCAGGAATGGTTCTTGAAAATGCCATGAATTTGATATTTGAGAAAATTTTCTACTTCTTCCAATCAAAATGGAGAGGAATGAGGAGGGTACCCATGGCATTATTGTAATCACACTAGGAATTAGGAAATGACTGATGTTTTCAGCATTATGTTTACCCAAAACTTCACCCCCAAACTTGCTGATTATGAAAAAATGCTGCTGAAGAAATTCCCAAGTCTTTACAAGTGTCCTTTCCAGGATAGTGGGAATGGCTTTCATCTTTTTCCTACTTTCCAACACTCATGAGTACATAAAAAATGTGTATATATCACATATAATTAGGTAAGAGAGGACTTCAGGGAAGATGACTGAGTGGTGAACAGAAGGAAAAGAGCCCCTCCAAAATTTGGTGCCCAAACCCTGGAATGTAACAATGTGAAAAGAAGGAGGGAAGTGGATTTTTTAGACCCAGCATGAATCTGAAGCAAGAGTTGAAGCCAGTGGGAAAAGAAAAGAAGAGATTTCAGTGATAAAGAAGGAGGTAGCAAGCAGTGCTCTCCCTCAGAGCCCTGACTGTGTGAGAAGGGTGGCTTCGTGGTGACTACTAGTGACCTCAGGGTACTCAGTGGAGAAATGTGCCAGTGGAATGGAGCAGTGAGTGCAGGAAACTTCAGTAACTGGTGGGTTATTTGGGTTCAAATTCCCTCCAGGAGAGTATGATTGACCAGTGGCCATCTTGGAGAGGGGCCAACTGAACTCAGAACTCAGAGCAGCTGAAGGCTCCATCTAGCATCTCCAGTGTCAGGGAGAGGCTGCAGAGTTAAGTGTATAGGAAGTCAAAGAGCTGAGTTTCTGCTGGGAGGGAGCCGGGTTCCAGCTGATGGAAGGCTCATAGAACAAATTGGATGCCAGCCTCCTAACTAGAAACCAGCCTCAATTTCGGTGGAACTTAAGGTGCAAGCTTGCTGGGATTAATTAGCACAGCTCCGGATTCTGTCTGCCACTTTGTCTACCGGTGACAGCAGAAACACACCTACCTTAAAGTGGTTTCTCATTTTCTTTTCTTATTTTTGTTTTTATTTAGCATTCTTATTTTCATATGAGTGTGAACACTCTTTCTAGTTTTTCTGTTGTTACTGTTCTGTTCTTATTTTTATTTCTTCCTTCTCTCTCTCCTATCTTCTTCATCAGTTTCCTGAAGTTCTTCTAACCTTTCTGTGTCCTTCAGCTTTGCTTTTAATCTCTTCCTTTTCTTATGTTTCTTTATTATTTCCTCAGTCTCTTTTAAATTTTCTCCCTTGAAGGTAAAATCGGCTTGTAAGAATTTAACTATTGTGGACAGTTTCTTGGTTCATTTTTGATTTTGTTATATAACCACAAATCTAGTTCATGTGGTTAAATGTGGCAAGTTATTAGTTACCACAGTTAATAATTTTCTTGGCTGTTTTTGATGCTATTATTATTTCTGATTGTATAACCTTAAACAGAATTCTAATCAGTTATTCTTCCTGGTATGCCAAGACTGAGATTACCTAACGGACATAAATGATACCAGTGCCGAAGAACCAGAGACTGGTTAAGTAGGCGGCAACTTTTCATCCCCAATAAACTGAAGAGGTAGGATCTTGCAACAGACTCAAAACTTACAAGCCACCTATCCCTGGAAGGCAGTCATCTCCTGAGAAGTAATTATTTCATAACGGTTCTAAATACTAGCAATGCAGCTACCCACCATAATCATTTTATAAGCATCAACGCAGGATTTAAACTTTAAAAAATATTACATAAGAAGATAACAAAACAAGATGCAAGCTTAGGCGTCCTGCTCATGAAAACAAAACCCAGGGGGCAGTGAGGTGGAACAAATAGAAAGCCACCTACCTGGATTATCTGAAGTGATAACAGTAGAAGTAACAAAGCAGATGAATGGGGCTTTAGAAAAAATTCAAATAAGGAATAATTTCTCAGATAATTAAAGAGATAGATAGGAATAAAAGACATGCTTAGTGATTCCTGATACAGATTTATTTAAAATAGAGGAACGTAGGAAAATGATGATAATCATGTACACTCATATAATCCATGAAATAGATTCACCACACGTCTAAGAGATTGAAAATTCCACTGAAAATATATGCAGTAGAATGAACCAATGTAAGGAAAAAATATCAGATATAGAAGATATAGCTGTGGTTAGCGATCATAAAAAGACAGATATCTTTAAAATCACAAGGGACTATGAAAAATTAATTCAATGACAGGTAAATCATGCAAAGAAGAATAAGATAAGACTGATCAGAATAGTGAAAAAGCAGGGGATAGTATAATTGACATTAAAAAAAACTTGTTCACAGAAATAATGGAAGAAAACTTCCCAATTGTTGAAAAACAATTTGACATACAGGTAATTGAGACATAGAATGGCAATTAGCCATGATCCAAAAGAAAAATAAAAGCACACTAAGGCATATAATGGCCAACATTTCAGAAATTAAACACAAGAACTGAATATTAAAAGCTGTTAGAGAAAACAACAAAGCTATAAAACAAAGGCCATCAGAATCACAGAAGACTTCTCAACATAAACCTTCAAGCATAGGAGATTGAACGAAGTATTTCAAACCCTAAAATACAACCTCCAAACTAGACTGATGTATTCTGCAAACATATCTTTCAAAATTGATGGGGAAATAAGATACTTCCATCACAAGGATATCTGAGGAAATTCATAACCATCAGATCAGCATTATGAAATGTTCTGAAGGACATTCTAGAAAGATACAGTAAAGGCTAAAACTTCATGAACCTCAATAGAATGAATCAACCACGCTAGGCCAGGAATTAAACAGTGGGGAAAAATACCAAACCAACAACTGCAAAATAATATGACAAGGATAAGTTAATACATATTAGTTATAAGAAAAAGATTTGTAAGATCTTGATTTGTAAGATTACTCAAGATCCAGTAATATGCTGAATATAAGCAACACACTTAATTCAAAAGGAAATTCATAGACTGAAAGTCAAAGGATGAAAAACAATACTCCCTGTGACCGGAATCCAGAAAAAAAAAAAAAAAGCAAAGGTAATTATTCTATTTTCAGACAAGATTTCAAGCCACAATTGATTAAGAGAGACAAAAAATGTCACTACATCCTTATAAAGGGAATAATTAAGAAGAAAACATGAGAACCATAAATATAAATCCAGTAAATACCAGTGTACCCAACTATATAATACAAATATTGAGGGACACAAAAAATCTAATAGGCACTAATCCAATGGTACTGGAAGATTTCAATGTAGAAAAAATGAAATTAGTGATATCATGTACAAAAACAAATTCCCTATGATAAATGTTATCAGTATATATATCCAAAATTTATCAGTAAAATGAAACATTATAAAAATTGAGTAATAGAAATATAGTGTTCAGAACAGAGAAGAACAGAATATAAGCTTGCTCTCTGGGCTTGCTGAGTCTCCTCTTTGCATTGAGTTTTAAGTGGCCAACTTTAAGAGAGAAAGACACAGATGATATATTTGGAGAATGAGAGCAGGATGATAAAAAGAACAAGAGCTGTGTTACATAAAGAGTAACTTTAGTTACTTTGGGAACAGTGGACCTGGGAGAGAGCAAACTCAAGAAAGTTCTCCCAGCTTTTGCCCAGTATTTAAAATACTAGTTATATGTGCCTTAATGGTAGGATGGAAGCTGTAGGAGGTAGATTTAGGAACATGAAGAGAATTTTCTACTGCCAAAGCTACAGAATGACTGGGCCACCCTGGGGCTAATGACCTCTCCATTTCTAGAAGTACCCAATCATTACTGGCATGACCAAGTGACAGAGGCATTGAGGAAAATGTTGTATATTTGAATACTAGAGAGGCTTGATTATGGGATGTTGTTTAGCTTTGGAAAAAAACCCTTGGTGACTATGTCTCTGTTAATACTGGATCTAGATAGAAATGGAGTAGAAGGGACCTGAAACTCTTTTAAGAGCCCAAATTAAGACTTTATGAAGAGGTGATGCCTATGTAGAATGTAAGGTAATGGCACATAGAGTTGAGATAACACCATGTCAAGAACTAGAAATAAGAAAAGCAGTGCTTCCTAGAAGAATGGTTAAGGGATTAGTTCATAGGAGATTCAAGTGATACTGAGATTTGAATGAAGGATTGTAAGATAATGGAGCTTGGTACAAACTATAATGGTATTTATTATTGAACATACTATATACCCAACACATATTATTTAATAGTCTCAATGTCTTTGGGAGACTTCTTTGATTTATACATGAGGACATGAGGCTTAGGAAGGCTGAATGACTTGTCTGTGGGAAACGGGAAGGGGATGTAACTAGAATTAACTAGCATTAAGTTGTACTCTCCTATGAATTGATAGCATAAGGCAAAATAATTAATAATTAGGCAGAAATGAGACTTAGAGAAGAAGCTGAGCATGGGCCTAATCCATGCTACTCTGTATAGTAAAGAGAGCACACCAGAGCTTGCCACACCTTTTATTCAGTACCTCCTGAGCCAGCAATGTTACAGGTCACTCGGAAGGCAATAGTTTTGATACATCAGAAATAACAACTGTAATAGGTTACTCAGAAGGCAGCATGTTTGGTACAGCAGAACAATGAGGAATTACATAGGTGAAGTTCTCAGTGTAGTTCTGCCCTGAAGCATCACAGCACCTGGAACCACTGGGGTCTTTGTTGTTCCCAGGTGTGAAGATAAAGAGTCAAGTCCTCAGGTCCACATATATCAGAGCTGGTCTTCAGGCAGGAAAGTTCGGCTCAGTCATAGTTCCAATTGTCCAATTAATTTTTCCAAATAGGATTTCTCCTGACACTAAGAAGCAGCACCAGGATCTAAATGTCAGATTACCTGACCCCAGAGCTCATATATTTGCATTTCACTAGACCCCATGCCCAAAGAAAAGAATAGGAAAAAATAATAGAAAAGAATACAATCCAGTGGATAGGAAAACGAAGGCTGTAAACATTCTTAGCCCTCACCTCAGATCCAGGAGACTAAGTTCAGGTCAAGAGCAGACTCATTTGGATAAGAAGCCACACACTTTTATTTTAGTAAGGTAATATACACCAAATCTATTCATAGCCAGGGAATATTGTTAATGTGACAGCTTTAATAACTGATGCTCCCACCATTTATCCCAGTCAAATTTTCACTTATAAAATGGAGATGAATATGATTGCTTGAATAGATTCGTGAGAGGATTCAATGTATATAAAAGCTTTTGCCTAGAAGGTAGTTGCTAAATAAAAGGGAGTTGCCTAAGAATTCCAAAATCTGGAGTTGTTCTGAATGCAAGAACATGAGTCATAGACTGCTAGTCATAGAATGCAGGGAAAAGAGATATTTTTTAATTCTTGATGTATGTTTACCCCTCATCTGAAGAAGAAGAAGAAGAAGAAGGAGGAGGAGGAGGAGGAGGAGGGAGAGGAAGAGGAAAAGGAAGAAACAATTTTATTTGTGAAGTGCTATTTTTTATTTGTGAGTCTGTCTGTGATTTCTTCCAACTAGGCAGGGAGGGTAAAAGGAGTTCAGCTTGAAATCCGGGAACCTATTTTAGGCTCAGGTCAAAAGATCTGCACACGAAGGCAGATTACATGTTTGTACAGTCTCGATTTTTACTAGAGTAGGTTGTTACTCATGTGATTTGATCTGAAAGGAACCTAAAGGCCTTTGTCCTCAATCTTCCATGTTTCAGTCAGACATGGAATCTGAAGTCCCACTCTGGAAAATCACTCTTGGGTGTGGCTGCAATAATCACTTTGCTATGTATTAGAATCACCTGAAAGCTTCATTTAAAATACTGACCTTAGAACTACTATGTCATACTCTGGACTTAGGATTTTGGAATTGTATTCTTGACCAGATGAATCTAATGTAAAACAAAACCTGAAAAGTTCCAGAGGAAAGTATTTTATCGACAGAATTCCCCAGTAAATTCTCACTTTTCTCTCAGAGAGCTTGCTGTAGTTCACAAATTTCAGCTTCTACTTCTTTGTTCTACTGAAGCTGCTTTAGCTAATATCATCAATAAGTTCTGGGTTGTCAGCTATTGGGTTTTTAGTTCTTAGTCCGTGTGTACTCTTCACAGCCTTTGGCGCCTCCCCTCAGCCTCTGAGCCATCAATTTCACCTAGTTTTACTCCTGACCTCACTGGCTAGTCTACATGAATCTCCTTCTTTGCCTTTTTCTCTTCCATTCAAGTCCAAATATACAATTTCTACAAGGCTTTAGCTGCTGCCTGAACTCTTTCCTATATATGGTTTTCCTAGATTTTATGATCTAGTGGCCAATGATTTTGAAAATTCTACATCCTATTCAGACTTCTCTTTTAAGTACTGTTTTTTCTAGGCAACTATCTACTTAAAAGGCCCACTTAGATATCACATGATGAGCTCACACCAAACATGTTAGGAAGGAGTCCCTAGACCCTTCCTCATTTCTACATTCTCTTCTCATCTCTACTTTTTAGGAAGTGGTTAACCATTTATTCAAATATTGAAAATAGAACCCAGAAACCATTTTCTACTTTTGCTTTTCTCTCATCAACCACATGTACTCCATCAACAAGTAATATCAACATCTTAGCCAGTTTTTTGTTGCTAAGATGAAATACCCAACAACTTAAATGAAGAGAGTTTTAGTTTGGCTCGTGGTTTTAGAAGATTCAATCCATCATCAGTTGGCTCTGAAAGAGAGAGGTCATGGTAGAAGGGCCTGGTGAAAGAAAACTGTTTATCCCAAGGTAGACAAGAAGAAGAGAGAATGGAGGAACCAGAGACAAGCTCACGTCCTTCCAAGTCCAGCCCCACCCTGATCCATCTCTGTTGAGCAGGCCCCACCTCCAAAGATGAGACATTTCAGATTTAAACCATAACATTCCATCCCTGGTCCCCAAAAGCTCAAGTCTAGCTCATTATGCAAAATGTATTATGTCTGATTTTAAGAGTCACCAAAGTCTTAACAGTGGTAAAATTGTTAAAAATTCTGAGTCTAATGCCTCCTCCGAGAATCAAGGCAAGCTGTTAACCATGAGCTGCCATGAAAATAAAAAAAGAATGAAATACTTCCAACATACAATGGTGTAGGGTAAACATTTCTATACTCAAAGAGAGATATAGGGAAATAGAAACAGAACCAAAGAAAGATAGAAACTTAGCAAGGAAAACATTAAATCATGTATCTTCATGTTCAGAAGCCAGGGTAAGTTGTGAGTTGTGAGCTCTAAAGAAGCCGTCCTGCTTCTATAGCCTTGCCAAATTGCAGCCTATATGACCTCTTTCTGAAGCAGCCTCCATTTGCAGTCTAAGGTTTTCCTTAGCTGATATTCCAGTCTTAGCACCTCTAACTTCCTGAGGTCTCTACTGTAACTTTAGCTTCACTTTTGCAGTTTGTATGTTGCCTTTTTCAGGGACATACTGCCCAGTCTTCTAGTCCATCTTCTGAAATCTTGTTAAAAGCCTCTGGATTGGAGGTCCCATTTGACCCGGCCATTGCTCTGCTAGGTATATACACACAAGAATTAATAGCTTCATATCACAGTGACATATGTGCACCTACATTTATAGCAGCTCAGTTTGTGATTGCTAAATCATGGAAACAACCCAAATGTCCATAAACTGGAGACTGGATAGAGAAGTTGTGGTTCTTCTACACAATGGAGTATTACTCTGCCATAAAAAATGATAAGTTTGAATCATTATACTTAAATGGATGTACCTTGAGGACATACTCATAAGTGAAATAAATAGGTCACAGATGTGTAAATATCATATCTTTTCTTTAGTATGAGAAAATAAAGATGTAAATTCTAGAATGTATGTTATATATTGTGAAACAGAAAATACTTAAAGCAAAATGCGGTGAAGGGGAAAATAATGAGATTATAACAAAAAAGAAAGGAAACAAAGTTTATGTAATAGGGGGTGGGGGTGATAGGGTGAGTAGGAGTATGGGAAAAAATGAGAATTAAGTCGTGTCATATATTGGTACAAATTCTCATTGTTGAATGCAATCATGATGTGTATATGTAATGTACGAATACAGATTTCAATTTAAAAAGTGCCTGTGGAACCCTACATCTCTTACATTCCACATGCTTGCAAAGCTAGAATCACCTAGATGACACCAAGATCTGTCACCAGCACAAGCAGTATCTGGGACCCCTGGGAGCAGGTCTGTAGAAGCCTTTGAGTGCTTGGATGGCTCAGCATGGTGAAATAAATCCCAGGAAACCAATTTCCTAAGTAGGTTTTCTGGAACAGGGTGTTCTTGGGCTTTTTTTTCACAGCAAAGTATTTCAAGGGAGTTTACTTTTACTCCATTATACCTTTGAGCTCCTGAACTGTGGCTAATTTCTGAGATGCCTTTAAACTGTCTTTATTACAGTCTAAAAGTACTTGGCTTCTTTTAAATGATCTTTTCAAGAACTATGTTCTCCATGGCTCCAGCTTTGTGGCACTTCTTTCCTGATGAAACACTACTAAGCCAGGGAATTCTTCTACATACAATCTTCAACTTTCTATGGTTAAATTTACTTTAACTTTACAAGATTTTGAAAACAGGATACATGAAACAATAAACACTTCAAATTTTTATATTTTCTTGGTTTAACAGTATGTAGTACAATATTCTTTTTTCTCTCCCTCTCTCTGTTTCTTTCTGTCTCTGCCCTCTGGTGCTGGGCAGTAGCAGTGAGACACAGGTCCCAGCCTGGCATTCCATCACGAGAGGAAATAACTCTTAGTCCATGGTATATTGTTGCTAAGTGATGAGGTTCAGCAGGCAGGTGTATTCAATGCATTTTTTACTTACATTTCCAATATGTAATGGGTTTATCAGGTTGTGACCCTATAATAAGTTAATTAGTGGTGGAGTTTAGGCCTTACACATGTGAAGCCCTAATATCAGTGCCCAACTTTAAACAAATAAAAACAAATTCATTGCTTTCCACCTTAAAACTATTTACTAGCTTCTCACTATACTAAGAACACTCTACACAGGTCTGTATTAATCCTCTAATCTCTTCCTCCTCTGATCAGTAAGGCTGTTATCTTTTCACTGGCTCCCTTGCTCGCTGTGTTTCTCTCACTTTGGATTTCTTTAACCTTCTCAAACACTCCAAATTATTTTCTTCTTTGGGTCTTTCTGTTTGGGACAGTCTTTATTTCTGCACCTGGCTCTTTCATCCTCTCAAGTTTAGTTTAAATCTTGCCTTCCCTGACCAGTCTCCTAGGCAGTTATTCCCTGTTGTTCTCCATGAACTTATCAGAGTGCTCTGAAGTTCTTATTCATGCATTCATTGTCTCTTTCTTTTTCTAGCTCCGTGAATTAAAAACTATGAATGTACCCAACTTCTAAAACAGGGTCTGGCCTATATTATATGGTTAGTAAAAAATCTGTTAAGCAAAATTTAAAAAAATTTACAAAAGTGTTAAATTTAAACACAACAGAATATTTAATTTTGAGGAAGTTTTTCTAAGCATGACCTTAAGATGATAAAAATAAAATTGATGAATTTGACTATATTAAGCATTTCTTCATTACAGAATTAAAAAGAAAAGATGAACTAGGAAAAATGTTTTCAAAGTTTACAGATAAATTTATTCAAATCAATAAGGAAAGGGAAGAGAGAGAGAGAAAAATGAGAGAAAAATGGGCAAGTAATACAACTTACAGAATAAAAATGGCAAATGATTACCAAAATATTATAAGACCTATGTTCAAATTAAGAGTGAATTTGGCCATATCTGTTGAGATAAAAGTGTTCCTTCCATTTGACCCAACATTTGCTTGAAGCAGCAGTTTTAGGAATTCACCCTGCAGTAATACCGTCACCATCTGCAGTATGTATTCATTGTGGCTTATTTAGATGTTCTCCAAAGCCTCATGCGGATGTAGTGGGGCGTTCTCTTTCAGAGATCACTGAATTTGGAATATGAGCCCGGAATGCTAGTGCTAAGGCACATGATTTCTAAGCCACGACAGCGGAGTGACTGGTTTGGCATTGCCTTCATCCTGGTAATCTGGGTGGAATAAAAGGGGCAGAAAGACACTGTTAGGGTCTCTTGTTGATTTTGCCTATCTTCTGTCGCCATGAATGGTTACTCCTTTGCCACCCTGCCTCAGAGCCAGCTGATGATGGACAGACACCTCTACAAACTGTAAACCAAATGAACTATCTCCCTTTTAACTGAGTATTTTGTCTCAGCAAGGAGAGAAAAGCAGACAGAGCTTGGCATTGTTTTAATATACAGAAACTAGAAGCCATGTGATTAATACCATAATGATACACCCATACAGAGAAATACAATACAACTATTAAAAAGGACAAGGGCAGAGACTTGTATTATATTTGGAAAGGGTAACTGGCTAATGTGAATGGCATGTTCGGTAAAATACCATTAAAATAATGATGTGTATATTGATAAATTGCATAAATATGTTCACAGATGCATGGAAAAATGAGATAATTGAAATTCTGAATATGGCTTTATTTGGGAGAAATTTTCATTTTTTTTAACATCATATGCATCTTTTATTTCTGTATTGTTTAGATTTTTTACCACAGAGTAGAGTCAAATACTGACTGTTCCATGCATTTTGCCATCAGCGGGCAGGAGAAGCTCTGCTGGGCATCCTGGAAGGTCGGCCCACTGGTCACGTACTCAGGGACGCTTGCCCTCCATTAGTCCTTGTTCCCTCCAAGCAGAGGTACCCTGAAATCATGTTTTTGCAAGGATCAAATGGGATAAGGACTGTGAGAAGCCTTTATCAACTCTTAAGGTCTTTCATACACGAGGAGAGAGTATTATCATAATCAAAGTCCTCTCCCCATCGTAGTAGTACGGGCTGCTTAGCGAATACCCTCCCTAGCGTACACTCAAGGACAGAAACGCGCAGTCTCCTTCATCCAAAACCTGGAGCAGCCCACCCCACCTGGCTCTCAGAGGGAGTCAGCGCCTCGGCTTCCGCACCACGTCCCAGCCCGGCCCCACCGCTTCCCGGCAGAGCTTGGCTGTTGCTTGAACTTTCAGTGTGGGTTCGATTTCCTCCAGTGGCACCACACGCTGCTGTGCAAACAGAGCACGTGGTCCGGCCAAACAAAGGACCGTGTGTGCTGCGAGCCTCCCCCCGCGCGGGAGCGGGAGCGGGAGCGCGAGCGCGGCCAGGAGAGGGCCGGGCCCGCCCACCCCCTGCTCCGGCTCCCCGCGAGGCGCTCCGGAAGCGGCGGGGGTGGGGAGCGGCCGGGAGCGGGCCGGGCTCTGCCGGCTCCGTCCGCACGCGCGCCGCCGGCCAGCCTTCCCCAGCGCCGCCGAGATTGCATTTCACCTCCGACAGGCTGCGCGGAGACTCGCCGTGAAAAGATCACTCTCCGGGGACGCGGGCGGCGGGAGGGGCCGGGCCGTATACAGCTGTCAAAACGTCTCCGACAGGAGGCCGGGGCGCATCTGCACCAGCCCATCTCGGGCTGCGGGGCGCGCAGGGAGCGCCTCAAACCTATCAGTGTAATGCCGAGCGGTAATTGCATTAGGATTAGTTATCTCCTGTGCTCTGCTCATTAGCCCGGAGGATGGCTCGCATCCAGCGAGGGTGGCGCAGGGAGAGGGTGCGACGCGCGCCGAACAGGTCGCGATAATGAAAGACTGCGCTCCCGGAGTTCGCCTCCCCCTGCTGCCTCCCCGCGCGGCCCCCTGCCCTCCGCCTCCCTCTTCCTCTAAACCTCATTTCCTGACTTTTTCCTGAAGGTCTTATGAAATGTGCAATTTAGGAAGATTACAATGAAAAAAATAAAAAGGCCTAGACGGGTTGTAGGTGGGGGAGGGACGCTGCGGAGGGCGCGGGGCCGGCTTCCAGCCCGGGGCAGGGAGGAGCGCGGGTGGCTCCGAGCGCTCCGATTCCTTCTCTGACGTGCGTGGCTCCCGACACATTTTAACTTTCTTCCCAGTGGAATGCCCCGGACCAGGCCGAAATGGAGAGAGGGCGATTTACAGGGTACCGGATCCCGAACAGACCCCCCCACACACATACACACATTGTGAGGCCTCTGGGCGTCGCCCACATATCCGAGAGCTGTCCCCACTTAGGGCGACCCCAGAACAGCGCGCAGGAAACAGGGACTCAGGCGTTTTTTCTTCACTGTGCCCAGCGCAGTGCCTGGCACGCAGAAAGTGCGAGAAAGGCACGATGAATGCGCGAATTTTGAAAAGGCGGGCGGGGGGGCGGGCGCAGATCATTGACTTCGAAAGGCAACGAGAACAAAGCTCCGATTTGAGGCGCAAGACTTGACTAGTGAGAATCTAACTTTTCTTAACTTGTCTTTCCCCACCCGCAGAACACGAGTAATAATTTCCCTAGAGAACAGAACACATAGTAGGTGCTCAATCAAAGTTAGTTCCTTTCTATATACTGGGTTTTTCATCCCTAAAATATATATATATATATATATATATATATATATATATATATTTTAAAATCTCTTTGATGTCTCAGGAGGAGGTAATTAACGTTTTGTTAACCCATCTGAAAAGGCCAATAGAGTACAAAGTTGTTTTATAATTAAGAAATGTATCAAACTCTGGGCAGGACTAATTGCTGTGCAAATTTGATTGAGGCCTGTGAGGACAGGATTGCTTTTAATGGGTTGCAGCAGAGGGGACTATTTAATATGCTTCAGGGAAGGTCCAATACCCAAGTCTCGGCCCTGGAGATCGCATCACCAGCCATTAGGAGCCCTACGCGATGCTGCAGAATGAATACACCAGGGCTTTCCTTAAATAATCATTTTGAAACGAGAGGGGTTTATTGAGAGTTCAGGGTTCAGATTTAGAAATGTCAGAAATAGAGTTTTATTTGTTTCTATTGCACATAATGAATTGCCCTTTAAATAATGAAGTAATGAAAATGCCAAGTCCCACACACTCCAGTGGATTGCCAAATGTTGAAGTAGACCCCCTGGGACTTGGGCTTCAAAGCCACGTACAGCAGAGAATTGGGGCACTTAAAATTTCGAGAGAAATCTGAGGGAACTGTATAAGGGACACATCCTTCATCAAGTCTACATTCTGAGCTTTTTAGCTTCCGCTTGTCTATCCCTGTCCCTGGGCATCTGCACTAATATTTTGTGAAGATGGCAACTCAGAGAGGCTCCTAGAGCAGTTCATTTGAGTCCTATTATTTGTATAGAACAAAAATATTGTCCATAAGGCCATAGGTATGCATTTAGTTTGGACTAAGTGATAGTAGGAAATGTGATCTGCTCCGCTCTCTGTCTTCTGAGGGCCTTGTTTCTGCTTTTCATAGATGAATGCTAATGGCAAGCCGGAAGACTGGATGTTTTAGCCTTAGTCCTATCTTTCTGTACCCTCCCCCCAGCCGTGGAGCAACAGCACCATTTTCCTTCCTAATCCTCAGTTTCTCTGTCTGTTCTCCATTCTCAGTTTGGAGAGTTCTTTCACTCTTTCTTGGGTTAAGGAACCCAAGTTCTCTCTTGCGTTTATTGTTAGGTGCTACCCTTTGGGATTTTGCCCCTTTGTTATTATTTTTCTCCTAGGTACATTTTGTATTTCTTTCTCTGGTGCATCTTTGCTTACTTTACTACTGCTCCATCTTAGTTCTGCATTCTTGATATTCAATGTGAATTTTTATTGGACTTTGCTTTTTTTTCTAGTAACTCTTCTAGACCTCTTTCTTACTGTTTACACTTTTTGTTTATATCTACTACTTACATTGTGACACTATCCAGTGTTCTTTTAATCACTTTAAATTTGGCTTTATCTGCTATAGTCTACTGGTTGTCAGTATCCATGACCCATTCATTATGGCTCCATATTCAATCCTTGAGACCATTTAGGTGTGTGCTATGTGGCACTTTCATAAATATTTTCTGTATTTCTGTGATTATTCCTCATCTGTGTTCTCAGATCTGTCCTCATTATCTTTCCTCCAAAATATGCACGTGCCTCTATCATCATAACTACCATTTTGATGCTTCCTACATATTTTAATGCTTCTAGTAACCAGGTACATTCATTATTACATTTTATAGATAAAAGACCCTAGGCTAAGATAGCAGGTAGACATCTGCTGTGAGCTGAACGTGGATTGTTCCTCCCAGAATTCATGTTGAAATTTGACCGTCTTTGTGGCAGTGTTGAGGGTGGAATCTTTGAGAAATGATTGTTCACTGAGAGGGATCAATCTCCTGTTTCTCTTGGGAATGGTGGAGGTTATTCTCAGGAGAGCAGGCTATTATGAAACAAAGTTGCCCTTGTGCTTCTGTTTTGTGTAGCCTACCTTGCCTTTTCCACTGTCGCTGGGTGTCAGCACCCTGCCTTGCACTTCCCAGTCTCCAGCAGACCTCTCTTTTTCATGAAACAGGATTTATGTTACAGTAACAGAAAACATACTAAGGCAGTTATGAAGAAGAAGCTCAAGTCTGGTTGGGTCAAGTATGCTGCATGCATGTCTCCTGGCTAGGAGACACTCAAAGGAGTTCGAGCACGCTCACTCCCATGTATAGAAACTGGCCTAATAGCTGCTTGGAGTTCTCCTGTTCCTCCTCTAGTGGTAACTCCTTTGCTCAGCCAAGAGCTAACCATAAAAGATAAAAAACCTGTGCCCCACCAATCAGCTACAGCTTTGCTGCCCTGTGTGCTCATAGCCACACCCACTCCCTGTGCTCTCTAGAAGCCTGTGTAATCCTCATGGAAGATGGAAGTGTACTAAGAAACCTCCCCAGAGTCTGTGTGATGACTCTGCATGCTCACCCTCCCCACCCAGGCCTCTGAACCTGATCCTGGGGTGCGTATCACCCTGACGCTGAGGACGACTACACAGTTAGATTCTGGTCTACTCTATCTGATACCATGGTCCAAACCGTTGATCTGTTGCTCAAAGTTCAGTTTTCTGCTCTCATTCCATGCTCTGCTATCATTGTCATGCCCTTCTCATAATCTGTGTCCCCACCAGATCTCAAACCTGCTGAGCTGATTAGCCAGAGGGCCTCCTTTTCTTCCAGCTGTTTTTTTTTTGTTGTTTATGTAGCAGAACCACGGCATTCTGTGGGACCCAACTTTTCACTTTATATTACCTCAGTTTTTCTACACAATATTTTTTGTTATGTTTTAATTAATAGTTGACTTCTAAATTATTTCTTTTTTTGAAGGAACCTTGATCAAAGGTGATGCCTCTTACAAATACATGGGTTATACAATTGGATGCAAAGGTCAGCTCTGCATTTGCCATCTGTGAGACCTTGGGCAAGTCCCTAAGTCATCTGCTGTCTTCATTTACTAATTCGTAAAGTGAGATGTCCAGAAATTTAAATAAGGCCATATGTGTAGAGTTGGCATCCAAGGGAATGTACCCAACAAATTGTAGCTATACTTAATACATCGTATTTCCCCAAACTGGTGCTTTTCAGATTCTGCATTTTTGCTAATGACATTCTTTGGAATTTCCCTCTTGATGGCTCTTGGCACAAAATCCTCCCATTTCTTCAAAGTACACTCAATCTCATCTCCTCCATGAAAGCTTCTCTTTCACTCCCCTCAGGAAAGTTTTCCTTAACTGTTTTCTCACTTAGAACAGTTACTATGCAAATAAACCTTCAGTTATATTCTGTCATGTGTATCCGCTGGTTGCTCATATTTCTTTGCGCTAAATTCACCAACTCAGGGCTGCCCAGGAGACCATCAGCTACCCAGCATGGCAGAAGAAGGGGAGTCTGTGAATGCTTAGTGGATAGAAAAATGAAGTGGTAGAAGAGGGAAGTGAGTGTGCTACACAGGAAATGTTCAAGAAGGTGTCAGACATCCTCTTTGTTCCTCTGTTGCCAGAGCTTCTGAGACAAAATAAGCAGATTTAACTGATATCTTTAACAAGCACAATCGAAGGATGTGACCAAAACAAAACTTTGTTTTCTTTTTCACTGCCTGTTCAAAATTTATTCAAATGGAGTAAAGTTTCCCTGCGTGTATCCCACAACTTAAAAATAACTATTCATTATGACAAAATTCACGTATGACAGTATGTACAAGTCTTAGGGATTCCACTTGTTGCGTTCCAATAACTGTATATGCTTGTGAGATCACTTCCCTAAACAAAAGGTAAAACATTTCCATTAACCCATAAATTTGTATTCCCCTTTTCTAGGTACAGTTACACAGTAGGTAGCTGTGTTTCTGTCACTGAGGACTCCATGTATGAAGATGAGTTGGATTCCAAAAGATTATAATAGAGTTGAGTAAAAACTATCTAGTAATGTTAAAGCCGTACCAACACTGTAGTCCAGTATATCACTCCTGAGCTTGTGCTGATGCTGCTGAAAAGAGACCACTGCATGGTAGGTCGGCTCCTAAAAACATAGGACATACAGCTAGGTATGGGACATAATAATTAAAATAATAACCACTGTTCATGATTTAAGTAATAATTTCCATAACAATACTGTTTAAAATTGAGTTTATTGGTACATTTTACATATGATCTCATTAAAAATTTGTACCTGTACATGACATCTTGATTCTTATTTTTCCCTTTCTTCTGCCCTCCCTACCATTCCCAAGTCCTTATATGCATACTCTTTCTTTCCATTTTTTGGTTTTTACTATCGAATTTTTCTTTTTCTGCTTTATTTTCCTCTACTCCCACTTTCCCTTTTCACTTTGAACATTTTCTTCCTATTTCATAATATCTAATATTCTGGATACCTTTTACATCTTTAGTTTCTCATATTAAAGAAATGATTAGCATTGATATGTATTATTATTATGTGTCTTATTTATTCCATTTATGAGTATGTCATTAAGATATATCCATTTTAGCATAAAAGTCTCTAATTAATCTTTCTTATGGCTGAGTAATACTCCATTTTATTAAAAAAAAAAAAGGCCCACATCTTCTTTATTCAGTCTGCTGCTGGTCATTTGGGCTTTCTCCAAGATTTAGCTTTTACAAACTGAGCTACTGTGAACAGGGGTGCACGTATGTCTGTTTTTTTCTTTCTTTCTTTTTTTGAGACAGGGTCTTGCTTTGTAGTTCAGGCTAGCCCTGAGCTCAGCCTCAAACACACATCACAGCAATCCTCCTGCCTCTGCCTCCCGAGTGCTGGGATTACAGGCATGAGCCACCATGCCCGGCACTGTGGTATGTGGTACTGATTGCTGCTGGGCGTGAGTCTCCATGCCCAGTATTGTATGTGGTTAACCAGGGATTGAACCCAGGTCCTTGTGCTTGCAAGACAGGTGCCGGAACCACTGAGCTAAATCCCCAGCCCACATGTCTGTTCTTTAAATCGTTATTTTGTAATGTACTCATTCTTAACAAATTATGCTATAAAACAGTATCTGGAGTGACACTGACAGCAGCCTTGTGCTCTTGGTATTCCCCATGTCTCGGGACTGCAGGCTGAGACACTGACATGTGCCACTGTGTAGCTCATACCGTGATGTTCGTATAATGATGAAATCAATCAGCGACACATCTCCAGAATGTATCTCCATATATAAGCGACACACAGGTGTTTTCTTTCCCACCAACTCTAGCCCCATTTCTAGGTTTTGTTGGACAAAGCCATAGTTCTGATTTCTCCCACAATAAGGTCATTTTATCTATTCTCAATTTCATGTAATGGAAATGTGTGTATGTGCATTTTTATGTTTATCTTCTTTTGCTCCATGGCATGCTTTTAGGATTCATCCCTGTGGTTTGTGTGCGTTTTACTAGCTCATGCCTTTTATACTGCTAAACAGTATTCCATTGCATGAATATGCCACCATCTGTTCCTTCTTTTACTTGTTAATTGACAATTGAATAGTTTCTAGATTTTATAAATGAGGCTGGGGTAAATATACTTGTGGCAAACAAACATTACATGTTGTTCTTTATAATGAGTGATTACTTAGGAGCTGAATTGATTGGCCATAGAGTAAATGTATGTGAGATGAGATAAATCTGTCATCAAGGAGCTAGTACTCAGAGCAGTAGAACTGTACAAGCAAAATGGGATTACCAAGTGCTTCCTGTGAGTTTTAGTTTTTTGTGAGTTTTCATCTTTTTGATCTCTGTTGCAGCATTTTGTGGTAGCATTTGTCTTCCTGTACTAAATAATTACGGAGACTTTCCTAAGGACCTGGGAGATTAATAAACTCAAAACTGTTTCTTACAGAGTAGTCTTTTATTTTCTGGTGTTTTTCAAAGACTTTGAGGTGCTGAAGAGACAACTTCTTAACACCTCTCAAAAGCAAAGGCAAATCAAAGACACTCATTTTACAGTTGTAGAAATTGGAGGTGGTGGCAGGGAAATCGCTATGGTTTAGATATTAATGTTCCCTCAGAGTCTCAGTGTGTTCAGAGGTGAGGCTCCTAAAAGGTGACTGCATCCCAGAGTGCAATAGTCTTCCACTGAGGAGTTCATAGCTGAATGTACTGTTAGGATGTGGGGCCTGGTCAGAGGAAGAGGCCCCTAGGGGTATGACCTGGAAGGCTGTCTTCTTCTCCTCAGCTACTCTGCCACACCCCACCACCTTTTTAGCCTCTCTAGGGTGAGCAGTTGTCCTCCACTATGTCCTCCTGCCATGCTGTTTGTACCTTGGAGCCAAGCAACCAAAGACCAATACCAAAATAAACCTTTCTTCTTTTCAGTTGCAAGTTTTGGGCATTTTGTCTCAGCAACAGAAATGTAACTGGTACAGAAAATAATAACTTATTTATTGAATAGACTTGTACAGAATGTCTCAATATGTGTTTGCACCTTCTAGACTGAGATGTTTACTCTAGAGCAATCAATTGCCCTGCCAGGTCACCATGTCTCACTCTGTGTGCACCTGTAGTAACTCTCCTGTCCCCCAGTACTAGGCACCTAGGGATCACAGAAGTTAACGCCCATTCATGTCGGGTCTCCGTGGCACTAGGGCTTAGTAACTCCTCGTAGTGTAATCCAGACATAGGGTATTTGGCTGAAATATACACTACACAAAATCCATAGCATCAGTTCTGTAATTTCATTGATTCTTATGTATAGAGCTGAATTTGGTCCGGTTTGAAGTTAGTCTCTTAGAAAATTAGCTGGAATGTTAGCAGAAGAGAGCTGGCAATTTTCTGGTGGACTGAGAGTGCAAGCAGGCCATTCTAGGAGAAGGAGTTTCTGAATTAAAATAATGTTCATGCCAAGAAAGTAATGCATAGAACCACTGCAATTGAATAGAAGTTAATTTTATTTAAAATCGGAGGTTTTAAGAAACTGATTAAAATTTCCCATTTTAAAAAAATGTTTAAAAAATTTAAGTCTTTATTAGTACATTATGAATACACAACATCACATTCAACATTGGGAGTTTGTACCAGAATATGACATGACTTGATTCTCATTTTTCCCATTTCCCCCCGCCCTGCAACCCCCCATACACATAATCTTTGTTTCCTTTTTTCTTTATTACTATCACACTTTTTCCTGTCATTATTTACCCCTACACACTCTTTCTTTTTAAATATTTTCTGTAGTATGTAGAGTTGATATTGTGAAATTTCCTGTGTTTTAAAGCAGTTATGTCTGGGTCACGAAGATAATAAAAATTCTATTTTTTTATATATGTTCATCTACTTTCCAGATTTTCTAAATTATCATGTATTATTTTTAAATTATTTTTTTATTGACATTTGGAGGTAACTGTAGACTCATGTCATTGCAAGAAATGATGGAGTGATCCCATGTTCGCTCGGTGGGTCTCCTCCAGTGTCAGCATCTTACGAAACTCTAGCACAGTATCACTGTGGGATACCGACAGGATATTTGGTCTGCTCAGGATGTCTGCATCCCAAGAACATCCCATGTCACCCTGCTAGAGCCACATCCACTCTCTCTGCACTTTTGCATCTTCCTCCATCTGGACAACCATGCTTTTTTTCTTTGATTCTTTGTTAGGTCATTTTGTGAATGTTACATACTTAGAATCCTACGATATAAAACTCTGGAATTCATGCATGATGCTGTGTGTGCACTAGACCATTCCTTTTTGGTGCTGAGTAATATTCCATTGTGTACATATACTGAAGGTTGTTTAGCCGTTCAACAACTTTATGTAGGTTGCTTCCAGTTTTTTTTTTTTTTTTCTAGCATTGATAGTGCTGCTATAAGCATTTGTGTACAGGTGTGTGTGTGTGTGTGTGTGTGTGTGTGTGTGTGTGTGTGTGTGAATATTGCATTTTCATTCTGCTGGAATGAATACCCAGGAATGTGATTACTGGGTCAGGTCATAGTTGTTGAGCTTTTTCTTTTTAATTCCAGTCTTTACTGGTACATTATGAATACACATCATCATTGCACTCAACATTGAGCGTTTGCACCAGAATATGACACCACTTGATTCTTGTTTTTTCCCATTCCCCCACTCCCTTGCAACCCCTCACTCCCTGTGTACAAAGCTTTGTTTCCTTTTCTTATTACTATCATATTCTTTCCCACCTGTTATTTACTCCGACACCCTCATTCCTTTTTTTTTCTTTAACTTTCAAAATACCACCACTTTATTAAAAGTTATTATCCCAACTAGGATGTCAAAGTAGCCACATTCTTAGTGTTTTTTTTTTTTTTACAGAATTTCTTATCCTTTGGTTTATATTTAGATACAGAGTTATTTTCTGTAGGAAACATAAAATGCATTCTCTAACTACTAGATCAAATATTTAATATTTCCAACCAGCATATGTCTAAAACAGTACCTTCATGATTTCAAGGATAAAATTTCAATATTATTTGAACTACTGCTTTTTAATAATTATTGTAATCAATTAATCATACAAATTAATATTTAACATCACTTTATGTTGTCATTGGAAGAATTAAAATGAACTCAAAAAGAAACCACCTAGAAAAATATTTTTTGGGGGCTGGGGAGTTAGCTCAGTGGTTCCGGCACCTGTCTTGTAAGTGCAGGGACCCGGGTTTGATCCCCAGTAACCACATACAGTGCGGGGCATGAAGACTCACACCCAGCAGCAACCAGTACCATATGCCACAGTGCCGGGCGTGGTGGCTCACTCCTGTAATCCCAGTACTCAGGAGGCAGAGGCAGGAGGATTGCTGTGATGTGAGTTTGAGGCTGAGCTCAGGGCCAGCCTGAACCACAAAGTGATACTGTGTCTCAAAAAAAAAAAAAGAAAGATATTTTTTCTTGCCTTTTTTTTGGCCTTGGCCAAATGTCAATATAAAAAATGATTTGTCATCATTATCTTCAGACTAGTAACTGTCTTCTCACTCCTTGCTAATGGGATGCTAAAAGTATGTAACTAAAAAATTATGTACTGAAAAAAGGTACAAATTTAGCTTTGTCTTGGCCCTCCAGTACTACTATTGCTTCCATTGAATAAGTTGACCAATACCAATACCCTTTGTAGGTGGTTTCCATTGTAGAGCAGTATCAAATAAAATATGACTAATAACAATATTAAAAAAATAAATTGGTCTTTGGTTGTGGGCAATAAAGTAGCCTAAATTGCATGTATAAGAAGTGTTCAGATTATTACTATATTAAATGTCTACAAAACCATAGAGAGAAGTAGTAATTAAGATATTTGCCTGTCCATCCAATTCCCCAAATCTTTTGTTTTCTTTTATTTTTAAATCTTTATTGGTACATTACATATATGCATCATGATTGCACTCCATAATGGGGATTTGTACCAGTATAAGACACAACTTAATTCTCATTTTTTCCCATAGCCCTACCCACCCTACGGCCCCCCCCATATGCATAAAATTTGTTTCCTTACTCTTTTGTTACAATCTCAACATTTTCCCCCTTCTTCCTATTTTACATTGAGCATTTTCTATTTCACAATATATGACATACAATTCTAAGATTCATTTACATCTTTATTTTCTCATACCAGAAAAAAGATGCGATATGTACCTATCTGTGCCCTATTTATTTCACTTATGAGGATATCCTCAAGGTATGTCCATTTAAGTAAAAATGATTCAAACTTATCATTTTTTATGGGAGAGTAATACTCCATTCTGTAGAAGAACCACAGCTGATGGACACTTGGGTTGTTTCCAAGATGTAGCAATCACAAATTGGGCTGCTGTATACACCCTCATTCCTTTTAAATATTTTCTATTTCACAATATAAACTATATATACTAGAACTCATTTGCATCTTCGTTTTCTTATACTAGAGAAAAAAATAAGATATTAATACATTTGTGACCTGTTTATTTCACTTATGAGAATGTTCTGAAGGTACATCCATTTGAGTATGAATGACTCCATCTTATCATTTTTGACGGCAGAGTAATACTCCATTCTATAAAAGAACCACATCTTCTTATTTAGTCTCCAGTCAATGGACATTTGGGTTGTTAAGCTTTTTCATAAACTATTGTATTCTGCAGAGTGGCTGCATCGTTTAACATTCCTACCAGCAAGGTTATGATGATCCAGCTTTCCTGCATCATCACCAGCATTTGGTGAGGTGTGTTGTGTGATCTAATTATGGCTCTCTTTGCATTTCCCTGATGGCTAACATCTTTTATCTGCCATCTGCTTATTCTCTTCGATGGCATGTCTCTTCATGCTGTTTGCACGTCTTCTAGTTGGATTGTTTGTGTCTCATTTTCTCCTCTTACTTGTGTCTTGATTTCAAGTTCAGAATTGCCTCTCTTAGTCTTATATCCTTAAGATTTTCTTCCATTTAAAAATTTATAATTTTACCTTTATATATGTTTGTTATCCATTTGGATTTAATCACTTACTTTTAGTTAAAAGGGTAAAAATTAGGCTGACCTCTTCTTTCTCCTCATCTTTTTCCTCTTTCTATTTTTCTCCCCTTTCCTCTGCTTTTTTCCTTTCTCCCCCTTCAATCTTTTCTCCTTCCCCTCTTCCTTTTTCTCCTCCTCTTCCTCTTTTTTTCCTTATGGATAATTAATTAGATTAATTTGTTGATAAGCATGTATTTCATCAATTGAAGTGCTTCTGAACTTTTGTTGAAAATCAGTTTGAGGGCCGGGGATTTAGCTCATTGGTTCCAGTGCTGTCTGGCAAGCACAAGGTCTTGAGTTTGATCCCTTGTACCATATTCTATTAATGCCTGGCGGGGTGGCTCACTCCTGCCATCCCAGCACTCAGGAGGCAGAGGCAGGAGGATTGCTGAGAGTTCAGGGCTATCTTGGATTATGTAGTGAGTTCAGTGCCAACCTGAACAAAGGTTGGCACAAAGTGAGACCTTGTCTAAAAAAAAAAAAAATCAATTTGGCTTATATATGTGGGTCATATCTTAGGTTTTGTAATCAATCCCTTTTATGCAGGTATTTATTTAGACTCATGTAGTTGAAGTATTTGTCTGCCAGTACAAGCTGTCTTGATAACAAAAAGGTTTAAAATTAGATAGGTAGATTTTTCTTCTTTTATCTCCATCTACTTTTAACAGTTTTAGTTCATTTCCTGTCCTGTATACATTTTAGAATCCTGTCTATAGTTACAAAAAAAAAAATCATTCCAGGATTTTGATAGGAATTGCATTAAAAATTGCATTATAAATATGCTCAGGAAGAAATTACATCTTTTACTTATGATAAGTCTTTCATATTGTAAGAATGCTGTGTCTATTTATGTAGGTTTTCTTTTATTTATTTGATTAATGTTTTATAGTTGTTAGAATATAAGTGCTGTATGTAGTTTATTAAATTTTTTGAGCAATTATAAGTGGTGTGGTATTTTTAAAAGTGGTGGGATATTCACTATCCAGTGTTCACTATTGATATATCTGCGAGTTCACTATTAGTGTCTGTAGAAATAAATATATTCATACATATGTGTGTATAAACATTAAAAATCAAAAGAATCAAGTTTTCAGTGTTGGTCTTGGGTTCTGAAAATTTACTGGATTCCTTTATTAGCATGATGAGTTTGCTTTAGGAGGGATATCAAGGGATTTTCTACACATATAAATATGTTATCTGAAAATAAGGAAAATTCCATTTTTTCCCTTTCAATTTATATGCCTTTAAATTTGTTTTTCTTGCCTTATTGCACTGTCTAGAACTTCTAGAATAATGTTGAATAGTATTGAAGAGAAAATATTTTTATCTTGTTCCTGATATTAGGAGGAAAATATTGTCACCTATTAGTAAGCATAGTATTGGTCATACATTTGTTTTAGAAGTCTTCCTCAAGTTTAGATGCTTCTATTATTTTCTATTTTTGCTTTTATTATTTTTAAATAATTTATTTTATTTTTTTGAAACAGGGTCTCGCTTTGTAGTTCAGGCTGGCCCTGAACTCAGCCTCAAACTCACATCACAGCAATCCTCCTGCCTCTGGCTCCCGAGTGCTGGGATTACAGGGTTGAACCACCACGCCCGGCACTGTGGTATGTGGTACTGGTTGCTGCTGGGTGTGAGTCTCCACACCCAGTATGGTATGTGGTTACCGGGAAATCGAACCCTGGCCCTTGCACTTGCAAGACAGGCTCTGGAACCACTGAGCCAAATCCCCGGCCTTATTTTAAAATAATTTTAATTTTTAATATCATGAAATAGCATTGAATTTTATCAAATATCTTTATTGATGAGCATTTGTCATATAATTTTTCTTCTTTGGCCTATTGCTATGATGAATTAGATAAATCAATAGCTGAATGTTGAGTCAGCTTGGAATCTCTGGAATAACCTCCACTTTATTACAATATAGAATTAACTTTCTAATTGCTTAATTTTATCTATTGATTTTTTTTAAAGGATTTTGTGTCTCTACTTTTGAAGTATATTGAATTGCAGTTTTCTTTTTTTGTACTGCCTTTGCCTGGATTATTGTCACAATAAAAAAATAAATTGCAAAGCATTTCATTTCTTTTGGGGAAATAGATTGCATAGAATCAGTGTTAACTCATTTTAAGTGTTTGATAAAATAGTCCAGTGCAACAATGGAACACCTAGGTCTGGAACTTTAGTTTAGAGGTTTTCTTACTTGTGAGTTAAAATAGTTATAAGGATTTTCTAATTATTTCATGGATGAGTTGTGGTAGTTTGTATTTTTCAAAAATTTTGGTGGCCGGGGATTTGACTCAGTAGTTCCAGCACCTGCCTTGCAAGCACAGGGCCTGGGTTTGATCCCCGGTAACCACATAACAATAATGAGTATGGAGACTCACCCCAGCAGCAATTAGCACCACATACCACAGTGCCAGGTGTGGTGGCTCACGCCTGTAATCCCAGCACTTGGGAGGCAGAGGCAGGATGGTTGGTGTGATGTGAGTTTGAGGCTGAGCTCAGGGCCAGCCTGAACCACAAAGTGAGACCCTGTCTCAAAAAAAAAAAAAAAAAAAAATTATGCATTCTATCTAAGTGTCAAATTTACTTGTACAGAGTGGTTGGAAAAAAAATAGATAGTGGTATAGTTGATTGCACATTGAGCTATATCCACAGCCCTTTTCATTTTTAATTTTAAATTGGTAAGTTGCCCAGGCCAGGCCCATACTTTCCATCTTCCTCTCTCAGCCTTCCAGGCTGCTGGGATTACAGACATGTGATGAGATTTCTGGCTATGGATTATTATTATTTTTAATTTTAATGGCTATAAGATTTGTGGTGATATTCTTGTTATTGGTAGTGTACACTTTCTCTCTTTCTCCTTGTCAGTTTTGCTAAGTTTTTCTATTTTATTGCTCTGAAAAGAATGAGATCTTTAGGGTCATGGCAATGTCCTGTCCGCCTTTAGTTTCTCTTAGGCAGAAGCTTTCTTGCTCAATAAACTTTTCCTACTCTGAAAAAAACAAAACAAAACCTCTTCGTTTCCCTGATTTCTTGTACTTTTTCAATTTCACTGATTTCTGCTCTTTCATTTTCTGTTTACTTTGAGTTTGCTTTGCTTTTTTCATCTTCTTGAGATGGGAACTTATATTATTGATTTGAAACTTTAAAATTTTTCTAATATATGAATTTAGGGTTATGAATTTTCTTTTCATGATTTTGCTGTGCCTCTCCCAGGTTTTATGTTTTATCTAAATTGCATCATAATTTGATACATTAAAAATTTTTCCTGAAGACTTTCTCATAGATTCATGAATTTTTTAAAAAGTATTATTTAACTTTCAGGTTTCTAGAGATCTTCCTGTTATGTTTCTGTCACTGACTTTTAGATTGATTCTGTGGTAACTGTTGAATATACCACACATTTTTTCATATTTGTAGTTGCTGGGGTTTGTTTTACGATTTAGTTGTGGTCAACCTTGGTGTATGCTTGGCAGCATTTAGAAAGGATGTATAGTCTGCTGCTGTTGGCTGTCTGTGAACATCTGTAAGATCCTTTTGTTTGGTTTGTGAGTTCTGTATTCTTGCTAAGACTGTATGCAGTTGTTCTGTCAGTTGTTGAGGGAGTGAAACTGTAGTCTTCAATTATAATATTGGATTTATCTTCTCTCAGTTCTATCAGTTTTTGCCTCAGGTATTTTGAAATTATGTTGGATGCATTTGAATTAAAGATTGCTATGTTTTTGATGGGCTGACCATTTCAACATTACAAAATGCTCCCTTTATCTCTGGCAGTTTTCTCTGTTTTGAAATTTATTTTATTTATGAAGTAAAATAATATGACTATTTTGTCAATATAAGTATTCCTACTTTCATCTGGTTAGTTTCTGTATGATCTGTCTTTTTATATCACTTTACTTTCAGTCTGCCTGTTGCTATTTTTGAATGGGGTTCTTGTAGAAAGTTATAGTTAGATCATTTTTAAAAAATGCATTCTGCCTATCTTTGGCTTTTGATTAGTATATTTATAGCACTTTAAGAGAAATTTTTGACACTTTTAAAGCTTATATTTTCATTTTTGTTTTTCATTTGTCATTATGTTTTCCTTTCCCTTAATTCTTGCCAATTATTTGAATACTTTTGTAAAATTGCATTTTGATTTATCTATATCATTTGTGAAGATATCTGTTTATGCAGCATTTTATTTTGTGGTTTCTCTAGGTGTCATTGTTATTTACACATAACATATCATGATCTGTGGATGCAATAATTTTACCAGTTCAAGTGAAGTACAGAAAACTTCCTTTCCTCAGCACTGTTTATAATATAACTGTCTTAAATATTTTCTATGCATACATCCAGAACCACATCAAACAGTATTATAATTTTTGCTTCCACAATCACACACACTTGAGAAATCTAAGAAGTCCAGTTTATTTACTGGGCATTTTTGTTTATTCTTTCTTTATTTCCCTGTATTCCAAGATTCACTGTACTCTCCCCCTTAATTTATAATCTGTTTAGAGAATCGAGCTGTTCTTTTAGAGTAAATCTAGTGAAAACACAGACTCTTATTTCTTTAGCCAAGCCATTATTTATTCATCCCTGAAGATCATTTCACTGAATATAGGATTTTGGTTTGATAATTATTTTCTTTTAGCCCTGGAAAAAGATATCATTCCCTTAATCCTCCAGTTTAGATAAGAAATTTACTGTCATTCAAATTGTTTTTCCTCAATTCTGTGATGTCATTTTGCTTTTATTGTTTTCAGTACTTTGCAACTGAGACCTCCTTTCCACGGGAAATCTTGTGAACATTGCCTTTACTGTTCACAACTTTTTCACCATTCTGATATTATGAGCCCTCATCAGAGCTGCTCATTAAGTTGCACTTATGGCTTTCTAGGCTGCCTCTAGCCTGCTCTTCAATTTTTCAAACTTCTGTAAACCAAGAACAAAGGCTCCTCTCCAATATCTAAGGTATGGTGATGGTCAGTGGCCCACTTCGTGGTTCCTATTTCTTCTATTAGTCAACTTTCCATCACTATAGGACAACAGTTGAGAGAGTAACAATAAGGTAGAACTTAAAGAGCATGATTTTACCGTGCCCCATAATTTTAGAGCTTAAGCATAGGCACAAAAATTTGTTTTATGCCTGTGCTGTGGGTGTTGAATGGCAACGATGGTAAATATATGGCAGAGTAGAACTGCTCACCCATGGCCTGGGTATAAGAAGGGGCGGCTGGAGTTGGAGTCCCTTAGTCTCTTTCAAAGGGACACTCCTAATGACCTAAGAGCCTCCCCCAGGCCTCTCAACTTTCCTGATACTTCTCATAGCATCAAACTGACATCAGGCCCTGAAGGGACATTCGAGGGCCAAACTACAGCACAGGATGCATCAGAATCTCCTTTCTTTCTGATACACAACAACAATTTTCTAGGTGTAAATGTATTTTACTGACCCTTTCATCTGTTGCTGGGAGTTGTGTTTCTTCCATGTTTCACCTATTGTGAGTACTAATTCTTTAAATATAAGTGTGCAACTTTCTCTAAAATTCTGTTTCACTGGACAATGCAGTGCATGATTATAATCCCAGCACTCAAGGAGGCCAAGGCAGAAGGATCACAAATTTAAGCCCAGTGTGGGCAACTTGGTAATATACCAAGACTTTATCTCAAAATAATAATAATTAAAAAGGACAGAGGATGTGGCTCAGTGCAAAGGTCCTAGGTTCAGTTAAGTACACACACACACACACACACACACACACACACACATGCACACACACACAACCGTCCTTTCCACGTTTTGGGGATGTAAGTATTTCTAGTGAATAGAGTTAGTGTGCTAGATCATATGATAATTGTATTTTTAACATTGAGACAAATTTGTTTTTCATAGTGGCTATACCAATCTATATTCCCACAAATAGTGTACAAAATTCCATTTCCTCCCCACCATCACCAATACACTTCAAGTTTTCCTTTTTTATTTTTCTTTAGATCATTTTTCCCAATGAGTGTGAAATTGAATCATATGGTGATTTTGATTTGTATTTCTTGATTGATTAGTGATATTAAGTACCCTTAATGTGTTTATAAGCTGTCTGGGTAACTTTGATGAAATTTCTTTAGGATCCTTTGACCACTAAATTCTTTTTGGTTTTATAAATTATTATTATTCTCAATATTAATCTTCTATCAGATATATGCTTGCCAAATATTTTCTCCTATTCTATGTATTTTTCTTTTAGTTATATCATCTTTTGATGCACACAAGTTTTAATGTTCATAAAATAAAATTTATTTTTTTATTGCTGTGCCTTTGATATCCTATTCAATACCATTGAATAGGATACCATATTCAATACCATATTCATAGCCAAAGTTGTGACATTTTTATTCTATATTTTCTTTTTTCTTTTTTTTTTAGTTTTTTTGAGACAGGGTCTCGCTTTTTGTAGTTCAGGCTGGCCCTGAGCTCAGCCTCAAACTCATCACAGCAATCCTTCTGCCTCTGCCTCCCGAGTGCTGGGATTACAGGCGTGAGCCACCACGCCTGCACTGTGGTATGTGGTACTGGTTGCTGCTGGGCGTGAGTCTCCACACCCAGTATAGGTATGTGGTTACCGGGGATCGAACCCGGGTCCTTGCGCTTGCAAGACAGGCGCTGGAACCACTGAGCTAAATCCCCGGCCCTATTCTATATTTTCTTCCAAGAGTTTCAGCTTTAACTCTTAAATTTAGCCTTTTCATTCATTTTGGTTAATTTTGAATACGCTATCAGGTAAGGGTATCTCTTGAATCTTTCAATATAGATATTCAATTTTCCCAGAATCATTAAAAAAAAATCTGTCTTTTCCTCATTGACTCTTCTTTACACTTATTGCAAATGAGCTGATCATATATGTGAAGATTTATTACTGATCCTGTTTTTTATTCTATTCATTTGTAGGTCTGTCTTTATGTCAGCAACATATTATTTTGATTGTTTGTTGTAGTTTGCTGTAACTTTGAAACCAAATGTGTAAGTACTTCAAGTTTTTTTTTTTTTTTTCTCAAGTTCTCTTGGCCATTTGGGAGTATTTGAAATTCCATACGAATTTTAGGATAAAATTTTCTGTTTCTATAAAAATGTTGGCATTTGATAGGGATTGCAGTGAATTTATAAATAGCTCTGGATAATACTGCTATTTTAACAACATTGTATCTTTCAATCCACAAACGTGCCTTTTCAACCACTTACATCTTCTCAAATTTAGCTCAGCTGTGTTTTTGTTGTTCTCATTGAAAGAATCACTTCCTTGGTTAAAGTAATTCCTAATTATTTCATTGATTTTGGTGTTATTTTAAATGGAATTATTTTCTTAATTTCTTTTTAAGATTGTTCATTGCTAGTATATATAAATTTGTATGTTTTTGTGTGCTGCTTAGCATCTCTCTGGTTTGCTATATTTGTTTATTAGTTCTTTTTTGTACAATTTCAAAGATTGTGTACATATACATTTATGTTGTAGGCAAATAGATATCACTTTACCTCTTCCTTTTAAAAGGTGGATGACTTTTTATTTCTTATTATTTGCCTTGGCCAGAACTTACAGAATTTTATTAAACTGATTTGGCAAATTGGGTATCACTGTTCTGTTCTTGATCTTTCTAGAGTCTTTAAGTCTCTTTCAGCTGAACATTATGCTTACTATAAGCTTTTGATATACAACTTTTAACATGTTTTTATCATGAAAGGCATTGAACTATATCAGATGCTATTTTGCATCAACTGAAATAATATGATATTTGTTCTACATGATTGTTTTAAAAAATTGTTTAATATAATGTATTACATTGGTCAGTCTTCATATAACAAACCACTCTACATTCTAGGAAAAAATTCTACTTGGTCATGATATATAGTATATTTTATGTATGTATCTGTATTATTCTATGTATAGTGTATTTTAATATGCTACTGATTTCTGATTGCAAATATTTTGTTCAAAATTTTTACAACAGTGTTTATGAGGGATATGGATCTATAGTTCTTTTTTATAGTATTTTTTTTTACCAGCCTCCAGTATTGAGGCAATTTTACCTCAATAAATGAGTTAAGAAATATTCCTTCCCCTATAATTATTTGGAAAAGTTTGAAAAAGAGTAATGTTGTTCCTTCTTTAAATACTTGATTGAATTAACTAGTGGACTCATCAGGCCTAGCTTTTTATTTTGTTGGGAGGTTTTGGATTATGGATTTAATGTTCTTATTAGTCACAGATCTATTCAATATTTTTTAAATTCAAATCTTTATTGGCTCATTATATATGCATCATAATCACATTCAACATTGAGAATTTGTACCAGTATATGGCACAACTTAATGCTAAATTTTTCCCATTTGCCTACCCACCCTACAATCTCTCTATATACATAAGCTTTGTTTCCTTTTTTTATTACTGTCAGGTTATTTTCCCCTTGTTACTTACCCCTAGGCCCCATCTCCTCTTAAATATTTTCTATTTCACATTATCTACTATATGCACTAGAACTCATTTACATCTTCATTTTCTCATACCAGAAAAAAAGATATGATATTTACACATCTGTAACCTATTTATTTCACTTATAAGGATATTCTGAAGGTACATCCATTTGAGTATAAATAACTCAATCTTATCATTTTTTATGGCAGAGTAATACTCCATTCTATAAAAGAACCACATTTTCTTTATCCAGTATCCAGTTGATAGACATTTGGGTTGTTTCCAGGATTTAACTGTCACAAACTGAGCTGCTAAAAACATGGGTGCACATATGTTGCTGTGATATGAATCTTTTAATTCTTTTGTGTATATACCTAGCAGAGGAATAGCAGGATCAAATGGGACCTCTAATCCTAGTTTTTTGAGGAATTTCCACATTGATCTCCACAGGGATTGTACAAGTCTACATTCCCACCAACAGTGGAGAAGGATTCCTTTTTCTCCACAGCCTCACCAACATTTGTTGCTGCCTAATTTTGAGATAGCAGTCATTCTTTGTGGAATGAACTGAAATCTCAGAGTTGTTTTCATCTGCATCTCTCAAATGACCAGTGATACTGAGCATTTCCTCATATGTTTCTTAGGTGAAAGACCTCTACTCTGAAAACTATAGCACTCTAAAAAAGGAGATAGAAGAATATATCAGAAAATGGAAAGACATCCATTACTCTTGGGTAGGAAGAACCAATATCATTAAAATGGCTATACTCCCACAACTACTATATAGACTCAATGCAATCTTGATTGAAATTCCAACAATGTATTTCACAGATCTAGAGAAAATAATCCAAAAATTCATCTGGAACCACAAAAGACCCAGAATAGTGAAAGCAACTCTAAACAACAAGGACACAGTGGGAGATATTACGATCCCCAACCTGAAATTATTCTACAAAGCCACTGTGATAAAAACTGCATGGCACTGACAAAGTAACAAAGCTGAGGATCAGTGGAGTAGATTAGAAGATCCAGAAACAACTCTAGATACAGTAAGTCACCTCATCTTTGTTGAAGGAGCCAAATACCCTCAATGGAGGAAAGATAGCCCCTTTACCAAATGGTGCTGGAAGAACTAGGCTTTAACCTGCCAAAGACTGAAGCTAGAGCTATCTCTTTCACCATGTACCAAGCTAAAATCAAAGTGGATTAGAGACCTAAATATTAAAACAGAAACACTAACCCTGTTGCAAATCAAGTTAGGTAAAACTCTTGAAGACATTGGCTTAGGGAAAGACTTCATGAACAAAACCTCTATAGCATGAGAACTAGCAGAAGAAATCAACAAATGGGATCTCATCTTATTAAAAAGCTTCTGTACAGCAAAAGAAACAACCAACAGAGTGAAAAGGCAACCAACAATATCAACCAACCGAATGAGAAAGAATCTTTATGAGCTGTTTTGCAGAAAAAGGGTTACTATCTAGAAGATATAATGAAATTTAAAAAATCAACCCACTCAAATTTAAAGATCCAATTCAAAAATGGGCATCTGAAATGAACAGACACTTTTCAGAAGAATCGGTATTTTTTTTCCCTGAGCTATGGTTTTGGTTTGTATTTCAGGTTGGCCCTGAACTCACTATATAGTCTAAGCCAGCCTCAGACTTACAGCAATCCACCTGCCTCTGCCTCCCAAGTGCTGGAATTACAGGCATGAGTGGCCACACCCAGAATTGTGGTATGTGGTTGCCAGGGACTGAATTTAAGACCTCACACTTGCTGTACAGACACTGAAACCACTGAGCTAGATCCCTGGTTCTCTAGTCAGTATTTTTAGTTCATTATTATTTCATTCTTTATAATTTAGTAGATTTGTATTTCTGGAAATTTGCCTATTTCATCTCTGTCACACAATTTGTTCATATATCATTGTTCACAATACTCAAAATCTTTTAAAGGTTTGTAATATTGTAGTTACATCCCGTTTAGTTTCCAAGTTTAGTAATTTAAGCCTTCTTCTCCCCCTCCCTTCCTTCTTTGCTCCTTCCCCTGCTTCCTCTCTTCCTCTCCCTTCTTTCTTTGTCAGTACACCTAAAAATTTGTCAGTTTTATATAAGAGACCAACTTTTAGCTTTGTTGATTTTCTTTGCTGTTGATATTCTGTATGTCATTTATTTATTCTACTCTTTACAGTTTTTTCTTTCTGCTAGCTCTGGGTTTGATTTCTTCTTATTCTAGTTACTTGAGTTATGAATGTAGATTATTAATTAGAGATATTTCTTGTTTCTGTTTCTCAAAAAAAGGGTTACTATCTAGAATATATAATGAACTTTAAAAAATCAGCCCACTCAAATTTAAAGATCCAATTCAAAAATGGGCATCTGAAATGAACAGACACTTTTTGGAAGAATCAGTTTTTTTTTTAACATGGTCTGCCATGTTTAATATACATGTTTATAACTATAAAATCTCACTTCAAACTATCTACCTAAATTTTGTTATGCTATGTTGTGTTTCATATTTTTATTTGTCCTAAGATAGTGCTAATTCCTCTTATGAATTTTTTATCCATTGGTTATTTAAAAGTATGCTGATAAATTTTCATAAACTTACAAATTTTCTTTTTCTTCTATTGCTAATTTCCAACTTCATGCTGTGATGGCTGTAGAATACATTTTATGCAATATACATCTTTTAAAATTTGTTGACATTAAACTGTCTGGTAATCTGGTCTGTCCGGAAGAATATCTCTGTTTAGTTGAGAAGAGTGTGCTTCTTCTTGTGTGAGATGTTCTATATTTGCCTGATAGTGTAGTTGGCTCACTGTATCATTTAAGTCCTCTATTTCCTTAGTTCTCTTGTGTTTGTTTTACCCATTATTGAGAAAGGAATATTAAAGTCTCAAACTATTATTGTAGAACTGTGTATTACTTCCTTTAGCCTTATCATTTTTTGCTTCGTGTAGTTTGATGGTTGGCTATTAGGTGTCTACATATTTATAATTATTTGTAATACTTTTTTCATATTGAAGCTTCTGTTAGGTAAAACATCTTTCTTTTAAACTATAACTTTTTAATTTGAAGTGTGGTTTGTCTGATGGCAATAGTTATCTTTATTCTCTTTTGGTTACCATTTCCATGGACTATCTTCATTTATTCTTTCAGTTTCATCCTGTTTATGTCTGTATATGTCAAAGGACTAGCAGAGATCTCTACTCCCAGCTATTCAGGAGGCAAAGGCAGACAAAATATGTGAGCCCCAGCAAAGTGAGGTCAGTCTGGGCAGCATCAGAAGGTCCTATCTCAAAAAATCAGGTGGCTATCTATTAGGCAGCATGTAATTGGATTATGGTTTTTTTTTTTAATCCATTGTGCAAATCTGAGACTTTGGATTGAAGAGTTTGACCCATTTACATTTATTGAGTTTTAATTTCACCTATTTTATTTTCAGTTCCAAAATGTCTCTTGGACATCCTTTATGTTTCTTTGTTGAGAGGCTTGTTATTAGTGTGTTTATAATTATTTGTTGTAGCATTTTAATCATGGCTCCTTTAAAAATCTTTGTTCTACTGTTTTAAAATCTCTGTCATTTTGATATTGATAGTGAGTGATTTTCTTCATTTATTCAGTTTGAAATCCTTTTGGTTTTTATTAAGAAGGGGAAATTTCAACTAGAACTTCACATTGTATTGTTCTTCTGGCCCCAAGGTACTCAGTTGGTCTGCCATGTTTGTCTTAAGTATAATGTTTTAAATTGTCAAGAGTTTTAGTTATACTGGTAGAAATACTCTGTGCTGTGCCATGCTGTAATGATATTATTTAAACACGGTGCTTTAACTGGCATCTTCTGATACTTATCCAGTGTGGAAAGAGAGGGCCCTCTCTTTATACTGCCAGGCAAAAGGGGATGTTCCGTTCTCCATACTCAATGTGGGATACTCCTCTGTACTAATAGACAGGACTAGGAATTCTCAATCCCCACTAGGCTTCCACTGATAGCTCCATTCTGGGAAGCACAAGAATGCCTTTTTACTATTCCCCATCTAGCCATTCTTATATGGTTGGGGAGAGATGTCCTTTTTATAGTTGACAATGCTCTTTTTTGCACTGATGGTACCTCTGGTGAGAAGAGGGAAGGGTGCCTCCGTACTGCTGGGTAGGAGTGCAAGTTGTTATGTGGTCCTTACTAACAATATAGGGAAATGGGTTCTAATTACCTAACGATGAACATTCTAGCTCCTTGTTTGGCCTTTTTTGGTATTACCTGATGAGAGTGTTGAGATGTCTCATACACCAGCCAGAATAGAAATCTAGGCTGCTCACTGGCCTTTATTAGTGTCAGTGGAATGGGGCAGTATTTTCTGTACTTTTTGGTAAGAACATGGTGATCACTGTCTAAAAGTTTGCTGTCTTGCTAGGATACTCGTCTCCTCATTCTTTAGCTCCAAAGCTAGCTTTTGTTGAGGCTATTTTTAGTCCATATACGTTGGCATTTCCAGGTTGTTGACTCCTTCAGGTACAAGTTTTGTATTTAATAAATAAAAGAGAAAACCCAGGAAATTCAACAGCTTTTTGTTGTTGGGTCCAAAGTGTCTTTATTGGCTTGCCACTTTCTGTCCATCTATATTTGTCTTATTTATAATTTCTGGAGCTTCTGGTGGTACTTAGCAAGAAGAACAAGGAAAACTATGCTTATTCATTTCCTGGAGTCATAAGCGTATCCATGTATAACACATTTATAATAAGACAAGTACACATTTTGAGAAAAAACAAAATAATGCAAACTGCAGCTAGAGGTGTGTGTATATATATATATATATATATAAACCAAGAAATGCTTGTGCGATTTAATTCAAAGACAGACTGGTGACAATGATAGTAGGTGATGATTAAAAATCATAGCCATTGTAAGTAGTGCATAGAGAAGGACATTTATCATCTCAGCCACTCTGAATTAAGTCAGGAGGTTTCACAGGTTTAAGGCCAGCCTAGGCAACTTAGAGACACCCTTTCTCAAAATACAAAATGAAAAGACTGAGTTCAGGCGTTGTGCCCCATGCCTGTAATCCCAGCACTGAGGAGGCTGAGCAAAGAGGATCGTCACAAATTTGAAGCCAACCTGAGTTACAAAGCAAGACTCTGTCTCAGAAAACACAAACAGGCAGGTGTGAAATCACTGAGCTACACCTCTGCTCTAATGTATATCTAAAATGTACCTATAAACTCAATTTAAAAAAAAGAAAAACAAACAAAAAAGAGGTTGAGGATATAGCTTAGTGAAAGCTGTAAGTTCAATGCCCAAAACTACAAAATAATAAATAGATAAAATAAATAAGTCAGACATTCCATATTGAGCAGTTGGTATGTGTTTTTTATTTATTTTCCATTTGTATTGACTTCATAGCAAAACCACGGAGCCAGAATCTTTCCCATATTGCACTGAAGACTCTTGAGGTACAAATAGTTTAAGGAAAACAATTCCAGTGTTGTACCCTAGTGAACGAGAGAGCTGAGATCCATAGGCTAGCCCGTGGGAATGGAGAACCTGTGCTATTAACGTCCTCGCTTCACGGCCTTTGCAGACTTCCTTCAGCTGAGGGAAGACTGGAAGAGCTTATGATCAGCGGCTCTGTGGAAAGCTCTTAGTGGCCCTAGAAAGGCATTTTTTGCCTAGACTACCAATGGCATTTCTACAGAGCTTGTATTTTATATTACTCTCTTAAAACAACCTTAAAGTGTAATTGGAAGCCAGACTCACTGCGAACAGATGGGGAGTCTGTAGTGTAGAGAGGTGGAGTGACTTGTCTGAGACCATATGGCAGTAAACGCTGGAAGCAGACCTGGGAAGCAGGTCTTCTGAGGCAGGAGCCAGTGGGCTTTCCACGGGTGCCCAGCGCGGCCTCCAGATCGATCTCCATGCCGTCGCTTTGTTCTTCCCCCGCGGGTTCTGGTTTAGGCAGAGACCTCGCAGTTAAATCAGGGCCTCTCTTCCAGCAGCCTCCTGGCTTGCACCAGTTTGCAGACTACATCTGATGGAAACCTTATGTGGAACAAAAAACAAACCTGAAAACCAGGTCCATCTCAATATCTCCATCCACTGGATAAACATCTCCAAGACAGACGCACAGGGAGGCCAGACTCCCTCTGCCAAGTTTTTAACCTAAAGTTTGGAAGCAGCTTGCATTTTCCATAGAGCAGTAAACTATTTTCATTCCTTTTACAGTGAATGACTCCTTATGGGGTGATAATTTACTTTTAACCTTTCTTTCAGGAACTGATGATTTCGCTTTCTTGCCTGGAAGTCTTGTGGGTTAAAAGAAAAGGCTCACTTCTTGAAGTTTTTCCTCTTTCCCATCGTTGCTTTTTTTCCTCTTTGAAAGTCTGCTATGTTTGTTTCTGGGCTGTAGGAGTCTTTGGAGCCTTGCCTCTTTATTCAGAGAGAACTTGGCTCCTTCGTGGTGCCCCCATTCCTCTGCTGAATCTAATCTGACTGTTCTATTTATAATTCTTGAGCAAGATGAATCTAGTCTTTGTATTTCTTTCTGAGCAACATCGTCCCCTCCCTAGGACTTGAGCCATTTAACCTCTGCAAGAATCTCTTTAATTTCTCTGCAATTTGCCAGAAAGCAGGCAGCTGAAACCCTATCAGGTCCTGGATCATATCAGACCTGCTTTAAACTGGCACCCTCCTCCATCCCCCAATCCCCTGGGAGTTGATTTAGGAACAGGGCCGTGTAGAGAAATTCTCAGCAGCACTTCGGCGACGCCAGTGCAGTCTGGGCAGCTTGACGGGGCGGGGCTCGTGCTCCGCGGAGTGGAAAGGCTGTAAGAGGGAAACTGCCACTTCTACTCAAGTTGTGGTTCCGCCCAGGTTCCTCGAGGCTTATGCACACGTTATGGGCTGTTTATCCTTAGACTTTGATTCATTAAGTTATTTTGCCTGGAAACCATCTTCCTTCCACCTCTTCTTGTAAAAAGAAGAAAGAGAGGCTAAAAGAAAAGAACTGACATATCCAAAGTTATGTCGCTAGTTCGTGAAAAGAGTTCATACCCTAATACAAGGATCCTACCTCAAACCTGCATGAACCTGTGAAGGTACTAATTACCTCATGAACATGAAACTATCCCAATTAAATGCAATCTTTGGCATGCATCTAGTTTTTCTACTTTGTCTCGATACTCCCTGAATCCCATTCCTAGTTTTTGCCCAGTCCTTTCTCCTAAGTCAAGAAGAGCTCTTGTCTCCAAGACTCACTGTGATGTGAGCTCTACAGGAAGAGATTGTGGAAGAGGGGCTGAGCCCCAGAATCCCAGGTCCAGAGGAAGCAGGTATTGAGTTCACAGTAACATCCAGAGCTGTGACGTGGCCAAGCCAGGATTATAGCCTAACATCCTCTTTCCAGTCCACTGCATTCTGCTCTCCTCAAAATTCTGCCCGTTCCTGTGATTCTTGATTTTGATATGGGACTAGAATGTCTTTTTAGATGATAATTTTTTTTTAGTTAGGACCCACTCAAACTTGTCTGACTTTAGCCCTACATGCATTTGTAAAAACAGCATATCCTGTCACACTCTTAAATTCAACCACATCTTAACCTCATTTGTCATGAGCTTCCTTGTAAAATTAAATAAGAGCCAAACTAGTTTTTGGATTCACTGATGCAATAGGTCTTCTCTCCTAGCAGATAAACTAAGATGATCATTTTTAAGTTTTTAAGGACCAGGAGTCACTGTATCTTACTGAACATGTAAAAACACATTTTCCCTTTAAAACTACTGATTTTGCATTTGAGTATAACAGATTCTGTTTTGGTCAAGGCCAACTGTGTGTAACTCCTACTGGGATCCAGGTAAAGACAAGGCTGCCATCAGTGTCTTCCTACACATGTAGCTGTGTCAGCATCCTTGTCTTGCTCTTTCTATGACAGGCCTCTTGCTTCTGGCTTTAACTTCGTAGGGCTGGGTAATGTAGCTCAGTGACACTGTAGCCTGCCTGACAAGTTCAAGGTCCTGAGTCAATCCCCAGTATTAGGGAAAAAGAATATCTTAGTAGTGGAGGGTGGTTGGGCTTGGGGGAAAGCACGATGCAGCATAATCTAGTAGAAATGGAGGAGCTCATTTGTCCTCCCTGTAGATGCCTTTACTTATAGTCAAGGAATTTCTTCTAAGCAATTAAGAATGTGAATATTTCTTTAATTCATGAAGAATAATGTTTTTGAAGGTTTAATAAGTGTCAGACATTGCGCTACATTCTTCATCAATTTTTCTTCTTTTAATGTGCACAGTCACCCTGCTGGACAGGCATAGTATCCTATTTTAATGGAAAAAAAAGCAAATCTAAGTTTTGCCTGAGCCCATATAAAGAATAAGTGGTTTAGATAACAATTAACCCAAGTCTGTGACTATAAAACAAGCTGTCTTTATGAATGCTTTTGTATGTCTTCCCTTGTAGAATATGTGTAAGAATTCTACAACGTATGTGTCTGTATGGAATGATGGAATGGCTGAGTTACAAAAAGTGTGTATCTTCCATACTGTAATATATTACTAAAATACATAAGATTGTGGTTATTTATGCTTTCCCCAGGAGTAAGAATTTGTCTTGCTTGATATTCTTGCCAATGCTTAATCGAATCTGAATTCTGAAAATTTTTACTGATATCACATGATGCCTGTATTACAAGGAGATTGATTGTCTTTAACTGTCTATCATTGCTTTTTTGTGTTTTCTTCATGAATTACTTGTTCATAATTTTTGCCACTTTATCTTTTTAAAAAATGCATGTTTTCTACTTCTGGTTGGTTTGTAAGAGAGTGTGTTTATATATTTTCAAAACATACATATTCTGGATTCCAATCCTTCTATGATCATATAAACCTCAAATACTTTCTTGTAATCTGTAATTTGACTTTTTATTTTTTTAATGATTTGAAATTATTTGGGTAGAGATCATGCCGACTCAAATCTCAAACACTGCTGAATGAAGTAAAACTTACAGTCTGTATTCATATAGACTGTTGCATTTTGGCTAATTTACATGATCAAGCAACTATTATTATAATCTAGTTTTAGAATATTGTATCACTCCAATCTTGCCTTAATGTAATCATTGAATGCTCCTACTTCCTGGCCTGGCCAGCTATTGATTTGTTTTGATTTTCTAGTCCTGCCTTTTTTAGAAATGTCTGTAAATGGAGATAATGATATATGTTCTTTGGTGTCTGATTTCTTTCATTTCCCCTGGTGTTTCAGAGGCCAATCCATGATGTGGATAATATTTTGTTTCTTTTAATTTTTTATGGTGTTCCATTCTTGGCTACTCTATATTCTGCTTATCCATTCACTAGCTGTTGGCCATTTGAGTTATTTTCATCTTTCAGCTATATATGTAATCTTACTAAGAACATTTCCATACAAATTTTGGGTTGATTATTTTTTGGATCGATGTATAGAACGGCTGAGTTGTATGCCAATTCTGTGCTTAACTTTTGAAGAAAGTGAAAATACCCCGAAAATTATTGTACTATTTTTATCACCAGCAGAAATAGATGTACTTTTCAAATAGCTAAATTATTTGAATAGACATTTCACCAGAGAAAATGTATAAATGGTTAGTAAAATCATGTAGAATTTTCCAACATCATTAGTCAAAAAGAAAATGCAAATTAAACTATGATATAACAATACTCATACAAGTAGCTATAACAAAAAATGATGAACAATACCAAGTGTTGATATGTTTCTGGAGAAACTTCCCCCTAAAATGTTCAGTCACTGATGTATCTCCTCAAATTCAGAACCCAGCTCATGGGAAGCCACCTCTGCCTCTGTGTAGGTCAGCGGGCAGCAAATGGCTCAGATAGAGATTGTACTTTCTTAGCAAAGCTTTGACTCTGTGCTAGAAGATCAGTGTGTAAACTGAGAAATCACTTGGATATCCAGTGAGATTTAAAATCTTTCTTTATTTTTATGGGTCTTCTATGTGCAGATCTATTTAAAAGTCATTAAAGTTATTAAGCAAAGTTTACGCATTGTTATACTGCTTTCTTATTTTCAGGATCTCCCCATCAGCTGTTTTGGCTAATCTATCACTACAGCTAGAGTTATAATCTTGGACTAGCAAGTTGCAGTGGTTTTCCCCACTTATTTCCTATAGAATTCACCACTTTTAAATCATGTTTTTTTTTTTTTTTCCATCTCACCTGTATCAGTCAGGGTTTACTAGAGAAAAAGATATAATATAAAATATACATGCATACATACATACACACATAGATGTATGTAAGAATGTATAAGATTGGCTTACTATGGCCACCCATGGACTCAGGAGTGGAAGAGTGCAGAAGCTAAGTCTGTGTGCTGAGTACACAGTACAGTAGTCTAGTCTAAGACCTGGATTTCCATATAGTGTCACTTGTGAGTTCCTGTCAGGAGGCTGAAGGATCTGTAGCCTTGGATGAAGATCTAAGGGTCTGTTTTGGAAGGCCAAAGGGTGAATACTGGAGGCTGAAGAGTCTGCGCTGAAAGCCAAGGGGACAATGTCCAAGGTGAAGCGAAGACTGGAACTCCAGCCAAGGAGACAGAAGTAATCCTTTCTCTTTTATTTCCCTTCTACAGCATTCTGATGATGTTTCTCCCTGGGGTGGCCTTTCATGCCCAGGACTAGGCTGGGCCAATTTAGTTAGGTGCTATTTACTTAAGTTGACACAATCAGTCAATCATCACATCACTGCATCCTTGTAACATCATGACCACTTGTGCCAACTTCCTCCAGCAGCAAAGATGCCAGTTTCATGGCTTTCCTACTACGGAAAAAACTACAATTTTTCACTAACCAAGCTTGGGCAAAGAATGAGTGCAGACCTTATTAAGAAGCCCAGACTTTTACTGTTCTTATTTAAAGTACTAGTCATGTTTTGGGGTTAATTGCTTCCCAAATTGTCATCTGTCTTTAACTGATTTCCAGCTTCCTAACTTGTCATCTATCTTTGTCTTTGAGCAAGGTCACCCCTTTGCCCTTGCTCCTGTCATATGAGAGCACAACATAGTTCTCTCTTAGAATTAAGCATGAAAGACACCATTTGGGGAGTAGAAACACTGCATCATTACTAGTTAGTGCTGTGATCTTGAATGTTCCAGCCTCCAGAACAGTTGTAATTTTCAAAATAGTGATAGAGGCCCTGCTGACTATTGAATGAGACACTCCCCAAGATCTCTACCAAATTGCAAGAAATGAAAATGGGGTATATGCCAAAGAATGGAAGGAAAAAAGAAAGGAATTGAATGAATACTCAAATCTAGAAATAAGAATTTGAACAGAAGGGCTATTAGAAATTAAGTGAAGTAAATGAAGATTTTAAGCTGTTTCAGGTAAAGACTGATAAAGAACAAGTTAAATACTATTTAGATATGGACTTGAAACTTTGAAATATCCAGTAGAACTGTCCAGTAGGCAATCAGAAGTTTTAATTTAAAAACTAATAAGTTACAGCCAGACTAAATGTGATTTTAAACTCAGTTAAAGAAGTAATATGATACAGGTTACTTTTTACCAAAGTATCCTGTAGGTTATGATTTTCTGCCTTATCTGGTATAAAACTAATTATGTGGTCTAAGTTGTCTTTTTGAAATTGGTACATCGTGGTTGTACAGTGATGGGCCAGTATGGACACATGAAATTTGAAAGATAGACTATAGAGGCATCTTTTTAGTTCATAGATAAGAATTTCAGGACTAGAGGAAGTGCAGTGATCTAACTGAATTGCTCTGTGCCTTACAGGTAGAAACAGATTAGAGCCCAGATCTCCTGACTTGATAGTCTCATAACCCAGAACCTTACAAGATTGACATGTAAGTTGTCACCTTACCTATACCAACACATTGTTATGAACTAATAATCTGTTAATTTTATAGATGGTTGACTTCCTAGTTATGAATCCTTCATTTATCCAAATGGTATTTCTAGTACCTATAAACATTCTGAGGTTATAATTGATTTTTAAGTTGTTTTTTCATATTTAAAATATTATTTGGAAATACTGAAGATGCATAATGGAGACAGTTAAATAAATATGCCATTTGTTTGCAAGCAGAAATGTCAACCAAGGAAAAATTCATTAATTTGTTGATGATTCACTGGGTAAATCTCACAGTATGTGTATGATTCACCTTTAATTATCTTTTCTGAAGCATGAATTACAATCTTACAAACACAAAAACTAACATTTTTACACTTCAATGTATCCTTATGTAAACTTATGTAACTCTTATATATACAGTGTAAACTGGGGGTTCTTGACATATTTTCTTAATCCAACAAATATGAATGAGTACCACCTATGTGCTAATGTCAAAGATGTTAGCTATAGCTGTGGCAATACATAAGACACACAAATGTTTGCCACCATGGAATACATAGTATACAGAATACATAGTCAAGGGGCAGAAAAATAAATGTACAAATAAATGAATGATGTATTTTTCAGACAGTCACAGAGGAATAGGACAGAGAGTAACCACAGCAGTGGTGGTTTGACGCAGCATAATCTAGTATGGCTGGGCAGAGCCCCACTTCAGGTCAGAATCCCTGGAAAGCTTACTCCAAGCTGAAAACTGTGTATACAGAAAACTCACTGTGAAACGTTTTCAGGACAATGTCCTTAGCAAAATGTTACCAGTCACAGCAAAGCCTCAGCTTCTCAAGCCACAAAGAAGTGTGGAGATTGGGTTCTCTGCAGTGGACCCTGAGTTGGGGCCAGAGAACTAGCTTTTAGACCTAGTCAATATCATACATGGTGTTTGCTTGGGATAGGGGAGATCTTGGGTGAGATAGACAGCCATGGGACATTGTGAAGGAGGCCCAGGTGGGAGGGAATAGTACTTCAGTCCAGAAAAGGGCACCAGAGTGACCCACCAGAGGATCCACTCTAGCTTCTCTGAACACGGAATTTTAAAAAATTCAAATCTTTATTGGTACATTATATATACACATCATGGTCACATTCAAATTGAGAATTTGTAGCAGTATGCGACCCAACTTAATTCTCATTTTTTCCAATTCCCCTACCCACCCTACAGATCCTTGCTCATATATACATAAGTTTTATTTCCTTTTTTAAAATTACCATCACATTATTTGAACACAGAATGTTTATTGGGGTTGAGAGCTGGATGGCATGATCTCACTGAAGTCTGGTGTCAATATTGTTATTGTTCCAGTTTTCCATCTCTGCTTCTCAGAAGCTCAATAAGGTAAAGCAATTTGCTCTAAGCCACATAGCTACCAAGAAAGAAGATTTTATGTCTCCTTTCCTAGTATGACCTGGATTTATCTTGTCCCATTTATGCCAATACTTGTGAAAATCTGTACATTTCTGCACTTTCAAGAAGAATTTGGCCACAGTGCCAGCATATGCATTTCACTGTACAGTACACTAATAAAAAAAAGCCTATAAGGCCATGTTTGCGTTTTTGTTTTAGTAAGTGCTATGTATATTTCTGCAAAAGAGAGCTTCAAAGTTTACAAAATTTTCAAATAATATGCTGACAGCTTAGTTAAGAGAAAAACAAATGGAATAAATTTCCTTAGATGTTACTTGTTCCAAAAAAGTCAAAAGGTTAACACAACCATGCCAAACATCTGCAAATGTTTTCAGACTTCTAATCCCTAATCTTTCTTTGATTTCAGGCATGAGGGAAAACGTATCAGAGTGCCATAGTCCTTACAGTTCAAAGTTTATTTCTTGCCTGGTTTTCAACCTTTGAGCCATTCAGCCCATCTTTTGTCCATTCCAGTCTCCAATCAGACAGTGTCGTGCATCTTATGTTCCTTGTGGTTTTAAAAGAGCTTTTTTGACAGTTCATTCAGTCCTGGCAAATGTGCTGGAGGGCATTGGTCTGTATTCCCCTCTGTGATGGAGGAACTGAGCCCTGAGTAGTGACTCAGATGTATCCCTTGAACCCAAGTCTTTGGTTCCAAAAGCTCATGTTTATTCTGTAGCCTCTCCACTCACAGAAACTGAAGTGAATCTTAGAGGGTAGAAATAAGAAATAGATGAGAATAAAGAAGATACAAGAATGAGGAGAGAGTAGATACTGTTTTAAACTACAGAACAAATCATGTGACTTCCTTCAATCTCGGTTCAGTCATTGAAATGGTAGAACTGAAGTTGGATGCTTTTGAGGAATTCCCTCTGCTTTAAGTATCCATGGTTGTAAGGAAACAGCAAAGAAAGCAAAAAAGATGAATACAAACAGTGAAGCAACAACAGCAATAAACACTATGCTATCACAGCTCTGCATCCACCACAATAACTATATCGTGATTCCTTGTCTGGATTTTCACCAGTCACTGGAATGTCATCATTTTGAACATACCACTGCTCAGGTAGCTGCTGGTTTCCTTGCTACTAATATCACTGCTTCACACATAATGGTGAACAGACTGAAGAGATCAAATTAAATCCATTTCCACTTTACGATGGGAAATCTGTTTGGAACAATCAAGCGGGTTTGGAGCAGCAAGTCTGGGTTTTCAAATGGTGAATTGCTTAATCTCAATTGGCATTAAGTGAACCGATTTGTACTCAATTAATATACCATGGTTGCAAAGGAAGAAAACAATTTCACTTAGCAAGATTATTCTTCTTTAGATTCCTTCTGTGTGGAGCTTCTAGCAGCTTGCAGATCTCCTCTCTTACTCGTTCAGTTCTTTATCTATTGTTAGCCACCTCCTCTGTTTTAGGAAAGACAGGCTTGCAACAGTTTGTTGCAGCTTTTCTTTATGCTTTGTATCTTACTTAGGGAATGGTTGTTGCAGAGCCTCAAGTGAAAAACAGTAGTGGTGCAAGAGAGTTAATGCAGCTTTCAGAGATACTTCATTTCCAACTAGAGCTCAGTTTTGGCTCTGACCAAGCCAATCTTAAATTTGCCTTGAAGACTCCTGTTAGAGGGGCCAAGGGATGAAAATAGTACTAAGGTAAAATGGCAGATGCGTGAAGACCTTAGTGGCTTCATAAAATCTGGAAACTCCCTGATGATGCCAAGCAAATATTTGTTACCCTGTGAATGGCCAGTTGAAATGCTGGCATACAGAAGCTCAGGTGAATTCATACTGGAGAGATGGCTCAAATAAAAGGAAACCCTGGGAACCCAGATGGCCACCAAGTGTAGACAGCAGTTTCCTTTTTCACATACATAGATTTTATGCTTGCTTTGGTTGGTAATTTACATTTCTATAGACTCATTCAAACTCTAGATCTTAAAATGACATTGCTGCTTTAAAATCATAGGATACCACTTTGTATAAGTGGTTGGCTCTGATAGGTAAACAAAACTGGTCATCTGTGTTTAAGTGATAGCATGTGGCTAAGACTGGTCATTTAAAACCATACAGTACTTCAGCAACCTTCCTAGGGATTTAAGGGAACATTAGTATGTTGTAGAATGTCACTTGGTAGTTTCATCTGGCTCCATTTTGACACAAGGTGTTCTTGCCACCATGATTTATGCATGAGCATTGCTGGATGAGATGACACTGATCAAAATACAGGTGATGACACTTTCCTTCAGTCTAAATCTAAAATTTGCCTTCCACCTTTTTCCATGATCTTGCCTAAAGAAACACTTGAAGAGAACCAAAATATATATAGAAATCACTTTCTAGATTGTCAGGCCCTGCAAGATTGTTGACACCTATTGTTTCTATGAAAAGTGGCAGCTTCTCATAGTAGGAAGGATTCCTCTTCTAGAACTGGAAGGTTTGGGACTTAGCCAGGACACTGAAAGGGAAGGGCAATGAGGACTTAGGTCACTAAAGCTCAGTTTCAGAATATCAATCAGAGATACACTGAATTTGTTTGCTTAAGACAGTCGTTAAAGAAGTAACATCTGTCAGCAGTGACTGTTAGGGTCAACTTGGCACCTCTGACTGATCTGAGGATTGTGCTTCTCTCGCAGCTGGGGAGGATGGCCTTTTTAAGTGAAAGAAAACTGCTCTCCAACCACAAGTATGCAAATAACTGGAAACTTATATAAGATTGTGTGAGGATGGAATATGATGGCATATGCACAAAATCTTTGTAACCTCCAAGAATCCAAGATTCTACCAAAGAATTTTTTGAAATTTCTTTGCCTCTGGAGCATAATTCTCAGAAATACCTTCAGCTTGCTGCTAGTAGGGTCTAGTTAATGAGTCTAAGATGATGACTTGCTACAAACTTGAAGGATCTCCAATAATCTGAAGCTGCTACTCATCAGAGCCTCCCTTGTGTTAGAGAAATCTTACACAAGAGTTTCTCAAACCTGACACCATGACATTTTAGGTAGAGGATTCTTAGGTTGGAGACAGAACTATGCATTAGTAACATCCCCTGCCTCTGTCCACAAGGTTTAACTAACCTCTCCTTCTGTAGTGATAATAAAGAAATGTCTACAGGCCAAAACCAAGTTGAGAGCCACTCAGTCTGGGATCTCTGTGAAAGCAAGTTTTACTTCTTAAAAATGTTACATCTTTGTACTAGTTTAACATCATATCCAGTCTTACTAGGTATCAGTAAAAATTAGGTGGGTGAAATCAACTAAGCAAGAAAGTTCCACTTTAGGATAAGACCCACCTCCTGAAAACCTACAAGCTTTGGCTAAAGTGGCCAAGTTGAAAAGAATATGAAGCATGTTGTAGGTGTTAAGCAAGCTCCAGGCTCAATGGGGAAATACTTGTAGGTAAAGAATAAATGTTCTCAGCATCACACAATGCAAATTTTAAAGAGGCAATTGTAGCTATCCCAGACTGCTACAGAGTACTCTAGCAGTTGGACTGAGAGTTGAGAATTTCTTTACATGTGCCCATTTTTTTCATGTTCTCTCATTTATCGGTAGCCTCCTTAGCCTCAGACTTATTCACAATACAATTTTCCAATTAGTTTTGTGTTTCTGACTTTGGCACACTCAAGTTCTTTCAGGTTTTCTGACAGAATGATGGAACTTGTCTCTATGATAGTGGCTGGAGACTCCAAATGTGCCTAAAGATCCAGGCAGGTAGAGAAAGAAAGGGGACAGGTAGTGCTTAGTCATTTAATAGACAAAGAACCCCTGACCTGGGGCCTTCTGGTAAAGAAACTCTTTTAATAATCCAGTGGGTAGATGGAGCATCAGTTCCCAGAAGTGTTCAAACAGCGTGTCCTCTGACTCTACCCAGCTGGCCTTTAGAGAACCTTTGTATCCCATAAGTAAAAGCTGTACTTTGAGGAGGTGGAAGTTCTCTCCAGGTGTTTCCTCAGCTAAAGGATTTGCTTTTCTAGCCACCACACCTCTCTCCGCTCTCTTTAACAACAAGGTGCCTTGAAAGAGTGATTAATATTGGTGGTCAATATTAGCTGCTCTCATTTTCCTTGAACTCACCATAGTCAGAATCTTACTTTCTTCACTGGAAAGAAAATTGCTGTAGTCAAGGTCACCATGACTTGCCAGTTACTAAAGTTATGGTCAGTTTTCATTCCTGTCTCAGTCTATGAGCAGCCACTTAATTCAGGAGATCATCTGTCCTCCTTGAAATTCTTTCCCAACTTGGCTTTCAGGACAGCACACTCTGCTTGATCTCCTTCTACCTCCTGAGGCTGTTTCTTCTCTCTGATGGTTGTTGGTCCTGCTTTATCTTTTCTGATCATGCCAGAGCTCCATTCTTGAAAACTCTCCTTCCCTTACTCCACTACTCCTCTCCTCTTTTCTCTTCTATGCATTAACCTCTTGGCTTTAAGTACTACTCGTTGGAAACTTACACATACATGAATCTGGCTTTAACATCTTACATGAACTCTCTTATGCCTAACTGCCTACTTGATATCTCTACTTAGATGACTAGTAGAATCCTAAATTTAATATCCACAAAACTAAACTTCTCTCAAAAATCTCCTTCTCTTCAAGGTTTACTTCCACATCCTACTCTATCTCAATAAATAACAACTCTTTCCTTCCAATTGCTCAAGTTATGAATATGTCTTTCTTTCTCTCAGACTCCACATTCAACCCTTCAGCAAAGTCTAGATATACTGTACTTGGAGAATATTTCAGGATCTACTTACCTTTTACCAGTCTCACCATTAATCACCTTGGTCGATGTTACCAGCATCCTGGAATGTTGCAGTGTCTCCTCACTGGTGCTTCTGTGTGTCCATCCTTGCCTGCAACTACAGCTTTGTTCTAATCTATATCCAGAAGAGAAGCTAGTGTAGCTTTTGAAATATAGGTCAGAGCTCATACACACATCAGCCCTGTGTTTTCCAAATGGTTCCATCTTACTATAAGAAAAACCTAAAGGTCTTCCTTTATCCTACAATTCCTATATCTAGACCATTGTTTTTGCTCCAATCTCATGGTTTTCCTCTGGTCCCACTGCAGCCCTGCTCACCCTCTCCTGCTCTCATTATTCTTCTCTTCTGCAAATGCATCGAACATTATCTGGCTGCAGGACCTTCACTGTTACTTTAGGATTGAATGCCTTTTCTTCACGTATTTGCATAGGTCAAACTGTGATCTCCTTGAAACAGAAGCTTCCCCAGCAGCCTCCAAAACACTGATCATCTCATCACTTTTTCAGTCATTATCCTGTCTTTTATATAACTGAAGGGACATTGCCTGTTTTGTTAACCTTCTTATTCTATTCTTCCTGTACTATAACCATTGTTGGTTTAAGAACCTTGTCTTTTTCTGTTATGTATCCCAAAAACTGCATCAGTTCTCACCTGTACTTAGTGTACAGTACTATCTGTTGAATGCATGGGTGAATGCATCTATACCTTTATTTGTAAAAATTCAGCATGAAAAAGTGGCCTCTCAACAAGTCCCTGAGAGAGGACAGGATAGTGATGCTTCTCTGTTAAAGGAAAACTTTGCACTTCAAAATGAGGCTGCCCATGTCACTAGTTGTCATTCTAGTATGAAATGTGATTTTTTTCCACTAAAACTGAAGGATTTCACTTTGATGAGTATTTCCAGCGCTAGCATTCTGCTAGTCCGTTAATTTGCCAAAGTATCTTTTCTTTTTTTTTTTTTAATTATCTTTATTGGTACGTTAAATATACACATCATGATTGCACTCCATAATGGGGATTTGTACCAGTATAAGACACAACTTAATTCTCATTTTTTCCCATAGCCCCACCCACCCTACCACCCCCCCATATATATAAAATTTGTTTCCTTACTTTTTTGTTACAATCTCAACATTGTCAAAGTATCTTTTCTTTTAACGCTCAGTCTAGCTCAACAGATATTGATCGCTTCTCACTATATACCAGGCTGTGTGCTACAAGGCGAGGCAAAAGCTGATTACTTAGATGACATCCTGCCATCAAGATGCTTGCAGTCTTCTGGAGAGGAACACCACCCTTGATCACCTTCTGCCTCCTGAGGCTATTTCTTCTCTCTGATGGTTGTTGGTCCTGCCATAATCTATGCTTTCAAAATGTGAAAGTACAGTGGTGAAGTGTTTCTGTTCCTTTCCAGAGAGTGAAGCCAAGTGAGAACATCAGCACCCGCAGCTCAAGTACAGATCTCAGCTCTACGCTGGGACCAAACAGAGGCACGTGGCCCAAAGGAAATAGCAGAGATGATGCCTGAAGGGAGATGGAAACCAACAGTAGTGGGAGTTCTGAGACAGGAACAATTGCATCTTTGGGGAGATACTATGCCCTCAAAGAGACCACCGCTAAGATTGGGAAGCAGGGGAGTAGGGCTGTGAAAGCAAAAGAAGAAACAACCATAACCAAATGTGGGACGGGGGTAGAGCAGGAATAGGGGAGAGTTTAGAAAAGGGAATTGAGGCGAAGGCCAAATCGTATTGGTAGTGTCTGCTTTTTTTGCTTGTTTGTTTTTCAATAAGATCGATCCACAGTGTCCCTTTTGTTTTTACAACAAATAGTAAAAACAATATCTCAGTCTCATATTCTCACTTGATATGCAAAGGCTTTTGGAATCCTCAAAGAGAATTTATTTGTAGCAACTTTTTGGTATATTTCCATGTTTCCTTCAGTCTTTGAAAACTGATAATCCATGCAGCATCTATAAGGCTATTAACCATCTCACAGAACAACCTCTTGCTCTCCCCTGATGGATAACAGAGTTTACTGTAAGTGTCTTTTCATGATCATGATGGAATTTCCCCTATTCTTTCACTTTTCCCATAAAGCCCTCATCTGCTGACCTCCAGGGTTTGATAAAAGGTCTCTCTCATTAGCTCAAGCAGCTCGAGCTCTGTCTGAGCGGGATTCCAGTAAGGAAGGCTAAGGACTAAATAGTAGCCTATCTTTCCCGAGAACATGGGCCTCCAGTCCTTAAAGGAATATTGCATTTTGATAGTTGAACATAACATGTATACTGAGAACTATTATAAAATCAAATAGTTAAAATGCAAACCATGATAATAAGAGTGCAAGGACCTTGTCTCTGGAAAAGAATGCAGCTGACGTTTACCTATATCCACAGTCCTTTTTCGTATGTTTTTGTTGTGATTTAGGTCACAAAGCAAAGGTCCTGAAAGAGTCAGCTTCCAAAAATCTCAGAGCCAGAAAATATTAGGAGTTATTTGTTTCAATTGTCCTGGTTTATAAATGAGGAAATTGAAGTCAGAAGAGGTTACAGCTTCACAGAGGCCTGGTAAAGCCAGAGTTTGAAACGAAATGTGAAATTGTAATTCTTTTCTCAAGGAAAGGTAGTCATATCCTCACATCTTTCTGGGGGGGTGTTTCCTCACTGACTGGGCTTTGACCCTCACATTCACGAGAGGCCTCTGCACTTCTTATCCTCTTTTGAAACATGTCTTTGTTGCCTTCATAAAGGTACATACTTCATAGGTGCTTAATAGCAGGTTGGGCTGTAGGTTCCCTTGCAGCCACCATGAGCTTGTCTGGCTGATTCAGAATTGTTCGGCCATGTCCAGAGGAGCTCGCAGGGGCTCGGGGTGACTCCGTTCCTTTCCATTCCAGTGTTGAATATATTTGATCAATTGAGGTGATGTGGCTGGGAGGGAATATGAATATTGATGGAAGGAGGTTTTAAGTGATTACGTAACCCACCAGTGTGCATGGACTGGAGCAAAGACAAAAACTAGGAGGCATGGGAAAATACGCGAACAGAAAGACAAAAGGTGCTGAAAATGTCAGGATAAGATCACATTTTAAGGCACAGAGCCAGTTCTTGTTTAAATGCAAACATTTGTCCAGAGTGTGGCACATGTGTTCAGCCTGTGCAAGCGATTATGCAAATTAATTAAAAAGAGGGAAAGGAGGGGAGCATGGGTCTAAGTGGAAGTGCTCCCAAGGACTCGGCCATGCTGCTCGGTGTTCAGATGCCGTTTGTACTGGGGCTGGAGGAAGAAGGAGGCGTGAACGCGGAGCAGTCACCGAGGCAGATGGGGTCTCATCTCCTACAGTGGGCAGGTGGGGTTGACTCCCATGAGAACAGCCCAGCCAGCTTCCAGCTCACTGCTGTTCTTTCATTTTCTGTGGAAATCTCTCAAAAGTACTAATTCTACAGCCAACCCAGCCACAGCCTCAGGGCAGCCCAGATGCCCCTCTGCCTCCTGGGGGCCTCACTGCTCTGGCAAGAAGAGGCACAGCCTGCAGTGAGTACACTTCACTTGCTCTGCTGGTACTCTGGAAGGAGTGAGAGAGCAGGTAATCTGGGCGGCTGCAAGCTGTGGGGCCACTCAGGCTTTGTCCCTGTTTCCCTAGGAAGCCCTGTGGAACCTGGGCAAGTTGGGACTGGGGCTTAGACATGAGGGATGCTTGGGGGCTGCACCCAGCAGAGTCGCTGGCGCAGTGCCAGGCCAGAGCAGCCTGCTGCGTGCAGGAAATATTGAACGTTCTGAGTCTTAAAGAGAGAACTTGGAACGGTTCCAAGATTACACTTAATACATCTGCTGGGAGCTATGAGAAGGGAGACTGGGGGACTCGGCAAATATAACCCTTGCATGGCCAGCAGAGCACACAGCGTCTGCAGGGCCTGGTCATAAGCAAAGTTAAAAAATCATCTCTTACCTCCGGTGGTACATACTGCTTCCAAAGCTCATTCCTAAAGCATCATCTGTATGCTCTTCTTTATAATTCTGGGCAATAGGCAGGGGAAGGTATTTATGTTAAACTGTTGGATTAGGCATTTATATGTCTCTTCTACCTCTTAAACTAGCACTTTGTCCAGGAATGGCAAAGAAGTCAATAGGTAGATAAATGGACAAACTTCCAACATGCAAGGGAGGAAACTAACTCCGAATGGTTCAATTCATTGGAAAGCTCTCCACACCTTTATGGAACACCAGCAATATTGTAGTGACCACATCAGGCCCTGGGAGTCCACATGCTCTCCCTAGAGGCCCTACAAACAAATAACTAGTAAGTTATTGTGCAATCTGAACATGTACTCTATTTGAGGTCATCACAAGGACTATGGAAAACATAATTGAAACAGATAAACTAAAACAAGAAGACACAAGAAATGCTTGCCCACTGGAGAAAGAAATAGTATCCAAACTGCAATCCAGTTGTTCAGACTCCTCTGTTTTTCTTTGCTGACCAAGACAGCAAGGAAAAGCTCAATATTTCTCTTTTCTCCAACTTGCTGCAAATTCATTTCTGAAGCTCTACACCTTCAGGACTTTATCTTTCAACTTTAGGTTCGTTTAACTGTTTGAAGTATAAAGAAGGGATTTCTGGTAAAATTTCTGGGGGTGAAGAAGGAAAACCAAGATGAGGGGCTTGAAGTCTCCAATCACTCTGGTGTTGTGGAGAATAATATGATTAGGAAGGCAGGGAGAAATAGAGTAGGTGATTGGAAACTTTGAAAAAGATATGCCTATCAATATAAATACTCCATACCATGTGCATGTGTGTATATACATATGTATGCATATGTGTATATGTGTGCATTCCCATGCCCCAGCACACACACTGACATTGTTTTCACATCTGTAACTACTGTGGGATGCAGAGCTTTTATCAGCATTCCTTGCACTAAACCATTCTGTAGTGATGTTTCTTTTGTGTCTGTGAGGGTGCAGCTTCGTGTAACTTGATGGCTGTGGGTTTCAAACTATCAAACTTCTATCTTGTACCAGTTTGATTTATTTAAGACCTTACCTAACTGACTCGGGCCAGGAATCCCTTCTTGGTCATGAGCAAAGATATACATTTAATGCCATCATTGAGAGAAAGTAATAAATAAATGTATACTAAATAGCAATAGATTTGGAAGATCTGTGTTCTTGTGGAAGAAGAGCCTGTAAAAACAATCATTATATTAAACATGCTTGCATTATTTACAAGAGAGATGCATGTCCTTCTAGCTACAAAAACTGTTGAGCATTTGGGTAGGGTTTGAGTGTGTTCCCCAAATAATTATGAATTGGATATCTGGTTTCTAAGGTGGCAGAATTAAGAGGTGTTGGAAACTTTAAGAGGTGGGGCAAAGTGGGAGGTAATTAGGTCATGGGGAACACTGCTTTCAGTAGAGATTAATGCTAGTCTCCCAAATTAAGTTAGTTTCCAAGATAGGGAGTTGCTATAAAAATAGTAAGACTGTTTCCCTCTTTCTGGTTTCTTGTCTGCCATGTGGACTCTCCCTCTCACAAACATTCTTGCTAGTCTCACCTGGAGGCCCCACTGGCACTAAGCAAAACCTAAGGTCACTCTCTTAAACCTTCAGAAGTGTGTGAGCTACATAAATCATTTTTCTTTATACATTATCTCCCCTCAGCCATTTTGTTATAGTAATGCAAAACTGACTAATATAAACAAAATCACCAGAAATCTAGAAATTTCCAAATGTGTACTTATGTTCTGACCTGTAGCTCAAATTGAGAAATGTGATTTTCAGCAAACCACTGAGTTCTAGGTGCCCATAACATAGGTGTGACAGTTACCTCTCCTGGGAAGTTTTCCATGATTCTCTTGTCTGATTTGCTGTCCTTCCTTCATGTCTCCGGAGTAAGGTGTGTGGGGATTTATTTGTCTCATCCTATGGGGACAGAAGTGCCTTAAGAGAAGTGACATAGTCTTATTTGTCCTTTTTTGCCCTCAGATTTTTCTTGAATGAAGTGTCTTAGACCTGAGGATCTGGTGCAGTACGTTGGGCAATAAAACCACAATAAATTCTCAATATTGTGTGAGTAAAGAGATTCGGATCAGCTGCATTGGATCATAGCTCTTTTGTTTAAATGTCCCAAAGCTTGTGATGCTACCCCCATTCTTTACACAGCTTCTCTCAGCCCTTGAGGGAAACACAAGAGCATGAAAACCTGGCAGCTCCAGAAGGGGGTACACGTTCCCCATGTCACTTGGGAATGAGGCCCAGATCCCAGGATTTGGATGTCAGCCCCCAACTCCTCCTGCGATCCCCTTCTCTTCGCACAAGAAACAACCCAAGTATTTAAATATGTAAATCCACATTCCACAAATCCCAAAGCGTTCTTGCTGTTTCAGAATAAGACACTGAACAAGATACATGATTTTTAATTTTTTTGTAGCTAGAAAATGGCTTTTAAAAATCTGTCTACCTTTTCTAACAGAGAGTTGGTCTTCATACAAACTTCAGGCTTCTGGGGCCACCCTCTATCCCCCAAGTTCATAGAATCTGTTTTCTCTCCTCACCTCTGTCTTCCCATAGATTTATCTGATTTTGGCTCCATTCAAAAACCACTAGTTCCTCCTGGGTCTTGTATATTGCACCTCCTGCAGCTAGAATTTTATGGTGCTAATCAGATTTTGCTGTTTTTCCTCGCACGGAGCCCCTTCACTACTGGCTCAGCCCTCTTGACTCTTACCCCCCACCCTCACCTTCATGGTGCATGGGGCTATTAAATGGGGCCCAGTCCAATTTCTGGCACCCAATAAATCTAAATTTTCAAGCTTGGGAAGCCGGGTTCACCTACTGGCACCCAGATAAATGAGTCCTCTGTGAAAATTCTACACTGGTCATTACTCAAGACTCTCCTGAAACCCAACACGGGACTTCCTGTCTTTAGGAAGTCAAAATCTCCCTCTATCTCCTCACTCTCTGGGAAAGAAACCTCTCAGCTCCACCTCAGGGCCTTTTAGATCCCTTCCTTCCTGCGCACAGGTGCTTAGCACGCAGGAGCCCCCCCTGGCTCCCACCATCCTCCCCGCAGCTCTCTGACTCCAGACTTAATATCCCACACACGCGCCACACTGCTCAGGGCCAGGGCTTGGGCACAGAGCAGAACAAAGAACCTGGCGCAGAGGTTTCATTGTTCACAACCAGCACAGCCAAGGAAGGCGTCTCTCCCAGCCAGCCGGCAGCAAATCTCGAGTCTTTAGGGATTATTGCTTCAACACCCTAAATCTAGCTCTTTCAGATGACTGACAACAGTCGTTGTCGTTCGTGGTTGGGCGGGGCTCTGGCGAGGGAGGCAGTTTATTGAGGTTGGGGGCCTGAGATCTGGTCAGCTTCCCAGGAAATGGTTGGGCGAACGGCCTGAGCGCCAGAGCTACTGGAAGCCGCATGGTCCAGGCTCTGCTGTACTCGGACCAGTACATTACTCCTGGAGGCCTGAAGCTCTGAGCTGCTCTTGGGACGTTGAGGACTATTTGTGTTCATTTATTTGATATTTTGACTTGTGAAATTACCCACCTTTCACTTTGTCAGCCTTCCGCTTCCAGACAATAAAACTCAAGTACAGTGAACCTTTATAAGCTATACTGAATGTACAACAACCCAGTGATATCTTTCCGGGTTGTAGCTGGTGTACAGCTTAAAATCTGACCAGGTAATGACAATGGTAGATGACAAATGTTTTTATAATCAATGTGTCTGGTTGTGGCTTTTGTGGAATAAATCAAAAACTAATAGGATGTGATGCTGGACGAGAGTAGCAGTTATTTAATCAGGTACTACTTTAGGTGCTTCTCTGATGTCATTTTGTACATGTGGTAAACAGCCCAGTTTGATTGTAAGTAGGTGGGCCTTATCCAATAATTTCCAGGTCTCAAGAGTGAAAGCTGAGATTTCTCTGAGAAAAACTTGTGTCACTAGATGAGTGTCCCTGCTGGTCCAAACTTCAGTCTCCTGCCCTGCCTTACAAAGTTCAGATTTGTCAGCCCTTACAGTTGTGGAAAAGTTTCATCTCTTGAATAGAAATAAATAAAATTCTCTCACCTTTAAATCTCTATACCTAGGTATTAATGATTCTATTTTTCTGGCGAGCAGTGGATAATTCAAGTAGTTAGAAATTTTACTAACACTGTCCCACCTGATTCTTTGATTTTAGATATCATGTAAATGATGATGACTCCATTTTCAGAATATACTAAGTTTTCTGTCTGGAAAGCTGGATTCATAGGCATCTTTGTTTGGATGCCTAACAGACAGGCAATTCACCATGTCCAAAAACAGACCCTGGCATTTTTGTGAAACCTGTTTTTCTGAAGTTGTTCTCATTTCCTTGAGTGGTCCCTCTACTAACCATTTACTCACTCCAAAAATCTTGGGGTCATTTTGATATGCCATTTATTGTCTTACCCTATAAACAATCCAAGCGCAAATGCTCTAGGCTCCACTTTTATGACATATCCAGAATCCAGCTTTCTGCTGTCACACCGAGACAACTGAATTCATTATGTTCTCCTGTGGATTATATTTACATTCTATTGTCTTCTTACTGTATTTTCCACTCAACTGTAGTTAATTATCAATAAAACATCCAGACTGTTCCTCTCAAAATACTAGTCATATTATGTCCTTCTTCCACTAAAACTTTCCAATATTTTCCTACCTCACTTAGAGTAAAAATCGAAGCACTTTTAATGGCCCAAGGCTCTACATGGTTGCTTTCTATCTACCTTCCTTCCTTTCTCTCTCCCTCCTTTTCCTCCATCCCTCTCCCCCTTCCTCCTTCTCCTCCTTCCTTCCTTTTTCTCTTCCTTCTTTCCAGCCTTCCTTCCCTTTTTCCTTTTCTTCATTCCAAGACAGAGTTGTACTACACTGCTAAGTTGTCCAGGCTTGACTTTAACTTATAATCTTTGTGTCTCTGCTCCTCTGAGTGCTGGGATTATAGGTGTCCATCACTACCTCAGTTTGTAAACTTTCTTTGTCCACTCTTTTAAATATATGGTCATCTATCTTCAGCCACAGTTTTCTTCTATCCTTCAAACATGATAAAATATGCACTCCCCGCGAGGCCTTTGTTGATTCTATTCTTCCTGCGACATTGCCCTTGCAGGTAGCCTCATGAATCCTCCCACATGTCCACAGTGCTCACTTCCTCTCTTCAGAAAAACTTCCCTCAGAGTCAGAACTTGAACCCCTTATAGAAAAGAAAGGTGGCCTTCCTCATCTCCTCATGGCATTGTTCAGATCCTTGTAGCCTCCTTATCCTGCTTTATTTTCCATAGCATCTATCAATATCTGACATATTATATGTTCTTTGCTTAGTTACTTGCTGTCTATTCCTACAAAAAGGTAAGTTCCAAGACAACATAGTTTTGTTTCTTTTATCTACTATTGTATTCATCAAAACACAGTACAGTGCTTGGCACAGAGCTGATTCTTTTTTTCTCTAATTTTAAAAGTTTTTATTAGTACATGTTTGTAGTACATAAGGATTAAATTCATCATTGGGAATTAGTACATGTACACAACACATCTTAATCCTTTTTACCTCCCCTCTCCCTTTGTTGCTTGGCCCTCTTCCCATTTGCAAAAGATCTATCTCCCTATTGCATTTTATGCATCTTTATTTTGCTTAGCAAATTCTCATTAATTCTTTAAATAAATAAATGTATGATGTGAACCTGACAACTCAGGAGGCACATGCAGGTAACCCTCCCCCTGGGGCTGCAGAGACAGCCACCTCCAGAGGCCTTATCCTGTCTCTTCCCCCCAGGTCCTTCCTTGCTTCTTCTTGGTAAAATGTCTTTGGTTCTCTTCACAGTTCTTTAAATCATATGGTATCTCTGACAGTGCTTATGGGGATCTTCAAACTTCATACTGTATTTTATCTGAGCAGAGGGCTTAGGAATGACTACTTTCTTGACCTTCTCGGGCTGTAGCTCCTGTAGGGCTGTGTTGGTTTCACACTAGTGTCTGCAGACCAATTTTCCTAACTGAGAGCTGGAACTTGGACTCTGAACTCAGACAGAAGGTGGATTTAAATTTCAAGCCTTTCAGTGTCATTTTGGGTGAATTATACTGACCCCGAGCCTCATGTGGTTAATATGAAAATGAATGCCTATTAAATGTTTAACACTCTGCCTGGCACAGAGCAGACTCTAATAAGTACCAAATTCTTATAGGCTGCCTCTGTCTTGTGTCAGCTTCATATTCTTGCTTTCAAGTGATGATTCTACCCTCTCCGGTTGTCTTTCTCCATGTGAAGGTGTGGCAAAGCTCTTCTTGTCTATACCCTGCATATGTAGGGCCTGCTGAGAAACACGACTGATCTTTCCAAAGCTCCTGTACATACGTATAAGGTCTAAAATTGTCATAGGAGAGATTTATCCACAAGCATAAAGAAAGTTAAAATGGGAAAAAATTATTTAAAATCTTCAAGCTCTATGTTTGGGGGTCACTTAATGCTGTTAAAGTCCAGAATGAAGGAGGTGTAGGAATGACAAGTATATTTTGATTGAAAAGAGGTAGAGGCAGCTAGTTTATCTACCATAGTACTATTTGAAGCTCATGCCCACAGTACATGAAAAAGTATTTTTTATAGTCTGCCTGTGTATGATAGTCAAAAGCAAAAGGGAGCAGATTCAAATGGGGCAACAGAACAGAGTTCAAGGCAGGAGCTATTTACAAAGGTGTTGGGGGGGTTGAGGAAAACTGAGAAGATGTGTTGAGGCAAGCAAAAGCTAGGAACTATGCCTATCTCAGCCCAAAGCGGCAAGAAGAAGATGTTCCTATGTCTGAAAGTGTAGGTGGCCTTAGAAGAAGGTTGCCCTAGATGTAGTACTCTGAGATAACTCAACACAGAGCAGACACTGCAATGAATAGTCCACTGGCTTGCTCTCCTCTTGCCTGCCATCTGTCGGAGAGCCTCCCTTTGGCAATACCCAAATGGATGCTAGAAAGTGAGGGAGCCATTGATGGAGCCCACAGAGGTCAGCTTCAGAGTAGGATGGAAAGGTGGAGGAAGCCTCTTAAAGGGAAGCAAGGAATATCTAGCATGTCTTGCCTAGTGATAAGGAATTCTTTTTTGTTAATACATATTTGTACCTATTTATGTTCCTTATAGGGAATTGGTACATGCGTAATAGCACTTCTTCATTGCTTTTTTTCATCTGCTTTTCCTCTTGTCCCTCCTCCTTCTATCCACCTCTTGATCCTCCCCTCCTTTTTTTTAAGACAGAGTCTCATTTGGTAGTTCAGACTGGCCTTGAGCTCATTATGTTGCCCAGGCCAACCTCTAATTCACAGCAATCCTCCTGCCTCTGCCTCCCGAATGCTGGATTACAGGTGTGAGCCACCACGCCTGGCACTGTGATGTATGGAACTGATTGCTGGTGGGTATAAGTCACCATGCCGGGCAATCTTTTATGTGGTGACCAGCAAATCGAACTAAGGATCTTGCGCTTGCAAGGCAGGTGCCAGAATCACTGAACTACGTCCCCGGCCCAATACCTCTTTTTTAGTTCACATTTGCAATGCATAATTTTTGCATTCTTTGTGTGGAGTTATACTAAATGACACATCTTGATTTATTCCTTTTCTAGTGATGAGGAATTCTTGATGAGGAGTGGAAGTGAAGGCTTGTCCTAAATTTATTGTGATGTTTGAAATCTCTCATGATTTTAATTCCCAGTAGTTTTCTAGATGTTTCTGGGGTTATGGATCCCCCTTTGTCCTGCATTTAGTATATGGTGGTAGAAGTCAAATAATGCTGACTCCTGAGCAAGGCTCAGATATTGACTTCCAAGGGGCACAAGGGAGCCTTTCTAGGAAATATTTTGTACCTTGAACTCTGTAATGCTTACATGGGTATCTCTATCAGTCAAATTTCATTGAGCTCTATACTTAAGACTTATGTATTTTTGGTATGTAAATTATACCTTTGAACAAAAGAATAAAAAAGAGTAAGGTTCTATCCCTGGAATTGCAATGTTTGCATGCAATATTTTCACATGTTTATACAATCTATATGATCATTTGTATACCAGGTCAGTATTGTCTTATTTCCCTTCTTTACATATGTAACAAGCACTCAATTTTTCAAAGGGCAAAGATAGGGGAGGGGTAGAGACTTGTCTCTGTGAAAGCTATAGACAATTACCTTCAGTTGAAAATAAACATAATAAAACTATAGAACTCTAATTTTTGCAACTTGAGAGGATTTTTCTGCAGCTATTCATTTCTAATCATTCGCACCTAATAAATGAATAGAATAGCTAATGTGATTAGACTAATTCACTATTCATCAAGAATATTAAATGAATAGAAGATTTTGCATTTACCAGTCACACATCTTGAGTATTTACCTGATATTACAATCAGACATGTGTTAGATTTTCTCTCTACTTCTGGGCCATAGCTCATGGATAATTATAGTGTTTAATTAGCCCCACACAGCACTTGGCTCTCTGGTGTGGATGGAAATTACAGGATGTAGAAAGAACAAATCAAAGGCTGGAAAGGAAACTATCCCTTTCATAAATTCCCATGGAAGTATTAGCAGGGGCTGTGGGTAGTACCGGGTGAATTATGTTATTACACTTGAATATAAAAGAAGTTGCTTTTCATCAAGATATTTTTAAAGTACGTTTTTTGGAAATATAGCTAGTGAACACAAAATGGAAAATTATAGAGGGCTGGGGATTTAGCTCAGTGGTTCTGGTGCCAGTCTTGCAAGCGCAAGGGCCCGGGTTCGATCCCTAGTAACCATATACCATACTGGGTGTGGAGACTCACGCCCAGCAGCAATCAGTACCACATATCACAGTGCCAGGTGTGGTGGCTCATGCCTGTAATCCCAGCACTCGGGAGGCAGAGGTAGGAGGACTGCTGTGATGTGAGTCTGAGGCTGAGCTCAGGGCCAGCCTGAACTACAAAGTGAGATCCTGTCTCAAAAAATAAATAAATTAATTAATTAAAAAGTAAAAAACCCCTCCTAAACCAAACAAACCAACAACGACAGCAAAAACAAACAAACAAACAAACAAACAAAATAATAGAGTGTTCAATCTACCTATAAAGCACATATATCCTTCTGGCCATTCTTAGCCCTTAAAATTGAGCAAAATCCTAGAAATTTTAGTTGGCTACGAACTTTCATTCAGCAAAGTAGAGAAGCTTACTATGGTCTTAGGTGATTGGCTGGCTTTCAGAGACTCAGGCAACCTAGTTTGAGTTACAAAGCCACCTAAAAGCGAAATGAAGTGATCCACTATCTAACCATCTAATTTTCCAATTAAATGCAATCATTTGAATCAACTCAATCTGTTTCACAAACAAATTTAAGCATCATCTCTGGATAAGATTTGGTACCGAGAAGTGTGAAAGATAGAAAGATAATACAATATTATTCCCTTTGAGTTTGAAAAGCATGGGAGGAAGTGGAGATAACAAATGCCTAGAGTTTACCATATCAGAGCACTCTGGGAGGTCTAAGACAAAGGCCTATGTTATGGCTTTTACTATATGCCCTCCCAAAGCCTCATGTGGTCATAGGTGGGGCTTTTCAGAGGCAGCTGGATATATGGTGTGTGATGCTGGACTGATTCACAGTAGGATGTAAGACTTCACCTCCCTAGGTGTGAGCGCTATTGGATTAATAGTGTGTAGCCTGGATAAAATATAAAAAACAGAAAGAGGCTTGCTTGGCTTGATGCTTTCCTGCTTTGCTGTTCTGCTTCCTTCTCCTCTGTGGTCCCCCTCTGCCTTGCAACCCTGTCTTGGGACAGTCAGCTATGAACTGAAACTTCTACAAACTGTGAGTTACAACAGATCTTTTAAAATTTAACCTTGTATGCTAGGCATTTTGTTTTATGAGTAACTAAGACAATTGCAACACCTTGCATGGAGGTATCAGTCAATATTTGATTATGTGAGAGGCATTTCAGAGGGGTGGATAGGAGTTGGAGAAGTTGAGGAGAAGGAAGGCTAGGAAAAGATCCATAGGAATGAGGAAATAGAGATGGGGATCTAGGTAACTTGTCAAATAAATGATAGGGAAGAAAATATCTCCTGATTTCAGTGATGACTACCCTTGGCTCAAACTTACTCATTAGCCTTTAAGATAAAAGCAATAGTTCATTTCAAAATCTTTGTTCCATGAAGGACTGCCTCTGTTTTTACTGCGATGCTCTAAAAATTCAACTTGCCAATGCTGTAAAGAGTTAGAATGTTATCCTAACCTTCCTTCCTATGATAGGATCTTTCCTTCCTTCCTTCCTTCTCTCTCTCTCTCTCTCTCTCTCTCTCTCTCTCTCTTCCTTCTTCTGTCACCAGGGATCAAACTCAAGACCTTGCATTCGCCAAGCAAACATGTGGTCACTAGGCTATATCCCCAGCCTTGTCATAGAATTTTCTACTAGAAACTACCATAAGAAGAATATCTATGTTTTCTAATGGCTAAATGATTGGATATCTGCAACTATTCACTGATTGGTTACTATATTTCTTCTTCTTCTTCTTCTTCTTCTTCTTCTTCTTCTTCTTCTTCTTCTTCTTCTTCTTCTTCTTCTTCTTCTTTTTCTTCTTCTTCTTCTTCTTCTTCTTCTTCTTCTTTTTGAGACAGGATCTTGCTTTGTAGTTGAGGCTGGCCCTGAGGTCCCTTTTGTCATGAAATTTACACTTAAACTCTATGGTGATAAGAAACTAACAAATAAAGTGAATTAGTTGATAAATAACAATAGAGTATGATAGTGCTATGATGAAAAAATAGGTATAGGAAATAGTCATAGGGATGGTGTTCTTGGATAGAAGATGTCAAGAAAATTCTCTATGAAAAAGTATTACTTTAAATAAAGGCTAGGAAAGAGCATAGAAATGAA